>PVIH01001630.1:0-190085 GCA_004025045.1 Sigmodon hispidus
CCCCCCCCCCCCCGTGGGTGAGTGCTCTCTTTTGATAAACAACTCCTTATTTGGCTTGAGCCTGGGGCGTGGTTTGCTGTTGCGTATGTGGACCTATGAGCTGTGCCCACGTGGCTTATTGGGATTGGATGCCCTGAGAGTTTCTAGTCAGTGGGCGGGGTTTCCCGGGGGAGGAGAAGGAGAAGCAGGGAGAAGGACAAAGAGAGAACAATTGTAAAGGTCCCGAATAAACTGCTGAAAGAAGATCCTGGGTGTTGCGCTTTCCTTGCTGGCAAGGGTGCGCGCGACAGAATCTATATATATTAGCTTCTATTTCAGGAATTATGAGTGATTTCAATTGTACTCTGACCATTTTCTTAATAGTTCTATGAGATGGGATTGTACTTGCCTCCACAAACCACACCTTGGTATGAGAATTATGAGGAGTATTTTGCAACCTCTAGGAGAGGAAGGGAACGTAAATCCAGGACATACAGGAGGGAGTAAGTAACACATCAACACACATGCTTGTGCACATATACATACACATGTGCAGGCCCTGGGGAAGCCCTATTAGTGCTCTGCCTCTTCATCTGAAAGTAGGGTCTTAATATTGCCTCATAGAAAGGCTAACACAATTATTTAAACTACTACGTAGAGAATATTGAACCAGTGCACACAGAAATGAAGAATGGCTCTGGAGTCCCTTGGTTCTTATGTCTTCTCTCCACTTCTTGAGCTATACCATCCAGAGACAATTCCCAGAGTCTCTGAAATGGCCTCCCCACCTCTTCCCATTTCAGTCCAGAACCCACCACTGAAGATCTGTTAAAAACATACCACTTAAAGTCATCATCCAAAGCAGTAGTTCATGCAACCCTTTAAGGGGTTCTCAATCTATGGGTAGCAACTCCTTTGGGGGTTACACATCAGATATCTTGAATATCAGATATTTACATACAATTCATTAACAGAAGCAAAATTACAGTTATGAAGTATCAGTGAAATAACTTTATGGTTGGGGGTCACTGGACATGAAGAACTGTATTAAAAGGTTGCAGCATTAGGAAGGTTGAGAACCAATGTGTCTTAGTTAGGGTTTCTATTGCTGTGAAGAGACACCATGGCAAGACACTCTTATAAAGGAAAACATTTAATTGAGGTGGCAGCTTAGAGTTTAGAGATTTAGTCCATTACCTTTATAACACAGAAAATGTCTGTGGCACTAGGCAGTATCTTCAGCACAGGAAACTTCAAAGCCCACCCACAGTGTTACACATCCCCCAGTAAGGCCTTACCTACTCTAACAAAGCCATATCTCTGAATAGTGCCACTCCCTTTAGGGACATTTTCTTTAAACCATTATACACTGGTTTAAAAATTTGGAAAAGGGCCAGGTGGTGGCACGTGCCTTTAATCTCAGCACTCAGAAGGCAGAGGCAGGTCGATTTCTGAGTTCAAGGCTTGCTTGGTTTATAGAGAGAATTCCAGGACTGTCTCAAAAAACAGAAACAAAAATGAACTTGGAAAAGAGGGCTGGAGAGATAGGTAGTTCAGAGCACTGGTTGCTTTTCTAGGAAACCCAGGTTTGATTACCAGTACCCACATGATGGCTGGAAACTTAATTTCCAAATGTCCCTTTTGACCCTACATAGGCATGACACACACACATAGTGCATAGACATACATTTGGGCAAAACATTCATAAGCATACAAATAAAAACATCTTATAAAAAATTAAAATGGAGTTGTAGAGATGATTCAGTGATTAAGAGTACTGGTTTCTCTTCCAGAGGATGCTGGTTTAATTCTCAGTGTCTACGGGGAGGGGGCTGGGGGGAAGCTCACCACCATTTGTAACTCCAGTCCCAGAGGAACCAATGTTTTTCTGGCCTCCTCAGATACCAGGAATGCATGTGGTACAGAGACACATATACAGGCAAAATATCCGTACACATAAATGAATAAAATTTTAAAAAGTAAACAATGGAAACAAATACTTATGCCCATCATAGAAAATGCATAGAGCTGGCATATACCTATGGAACTGAAACTCTTCCTCACCCCAAAGCTTCTCCTACTCCTTCTCTGTGCCCTTGGGCACTTAGTTCTTCCTGAGTCTCACGGTTTTAGCCTTTAATGCTGTAATGTGGTAATGGGTCTTACCAGCCTCTAGTCCTGCAGGAAGTGGATCCTTGTGGCTTAGCCACTCAGCTGTGGTGTCTTGTTATAGCAACTGAACCCACTAAGACAGGCACACTCCACCCTAGATGGCTCTCCAGACAGATGACTGTCTATTGGGCTTCTCATTTCACATTCCCCAGACACTTCAGATGCAACCAATTTCAGGAATATTCTTTCCAGCACTTCTGCCTTTTTCCCTACACTTCCCATCTTGGTGAGAAGTCAGGACTGCTACCTATCCAAACATTCAGAAAGAAACTTCTAACTCATAACTCTCTTTTCTTAATGCCCACAGCCTGTTGGTTCTGCAGTTGAGCAGTGCTTTTTTCCTTTTAAAGATTATTTTCAGGGCTGGAGAGATGGCTCAGAGGTTGAGAGCACTGGCTGCTCTTCCCGAGGTCCTGAGTTCAAGTCCCAGCAACCACATGGTGGCTCACAACTATCCCTAATGAGATCTGGTGCCCTCTTCTGGTGTCAGACATACATGTAGGTAAAACACTGCATATATAATAAATAAATCTAAGAAAAAGAAGAAATTAAATAATATATTATTTTCACCCCCCATTGTATGCCATGTGTATTTTATTCAGTTGCCTATACAGGTCAGAAGAGAACATACAGTCCCTTGAAATTGGAGTTACAGGCGGTTGTGAGTCACCAAACACATGCTGGGAACCAAACTCAGGTTATCTGGAAGTGAAACAAGTGCTCTCAATCACTGAAGTATCCTGACAGCCCCTTGAATAGCTCTTGAACCACTGCCTGCTTCCCTTTCCCGCGCTTGCCCGAGTTCAGGCTCTTCTCAGCCTATTACCTGCTTTTCTTGTCTCCAGTCTTAACCTGTTCAGTTCACCCGTCAGCAAGCATTTATCGAACACTGACTGTATGGAAGTGCACTGGGGTTGAAGTCCATGTTCTAGTGGTGAGGGGAAGGCAGATTACAGACAACCATATAATGTATCAGGTGGTAGTGAAAATAATAGAAAAGGCTCAGAGAGCGATACCACGGAGGCGTGCGCATCATTTTGGAACTCCCCTTCCTTTGAGGGAATGTGTGAGGAGCCTATAAGCAAGTCCATAAGAAGAAACAGAAGAGCAGAGCCAACAGTGAGGCCCTGAATGCTGGTTTCCTGTTGTTCCTTTGACTTCTTTAGGATTATCAGTTTGCAAGGGGCTTGAGAGCAGTTTATGGTTGCTGAGCCCTTTAACCATGTGATGAGAACTATGTTATGGACTTCACATATGCTAGTTCAGGTGTGCTTACATGTTGCCCACTAAAGGTGTTGTTATTTGACCATGACCTGTATACTCCCACATATTATAATAGCTGTGTTCCCACACACCACTGGATATGATTTTATTTACCTCATGTACTGAAATGTTCTTCAAATGCAAATAGGGCATTTTCATAGCTCCTCCAACTTTGTGAAAAGCCAGGATCTAGAATGCCAAGGACACTGGAGAGCAGGGGTGAAGAGGCAGAGGCTGGGTGGCTTTTGAAGCAGGAAATGGCTGCTTTCTCCACTCAAGTCCAATGAGCAATTTAGCAAAGTGGGTTAGATACTGAACTGGTTAGTGGTGCTGCCCCTGCTGGGCATTCCCTCACCATGGTACACTGTAAAGATGTCTCTGGGTAGGTACAATTCTAATAAAATAATATCTTTTTAATGTCTGTCATTTAGAAAATCAGGTTATTTCTGTAATGCAGTTAAGCTTCATTGTAACAGTTTTGTGCAAATAAAGTTTGTTCTGGATCCAACCAAAACCAGAGAAACTCATTTACCAGATGCCTATCAAGGACCAGAGTTTAGGACCAGCATTGCTTCCCACCCCCAGACTATGGTGGAGTGGGAGCCAAGTGAGATGATGCACATAGTGTTATTATAAAGGGACCCTTGATTGATTGGTTGGTTGGTTGGGTGGGTGGGTGTTTCTATGTGGATCAGGCTGGTCTCCAGCTATTGATGTTCCTGCTTGAGCTTCCACAGTGCTAGGGTTACAGGTGAGTACCACAATGTCTGGCTTACATTACTCTTGTTTAGAGAAAATCTTTTCAGAAGACTGACCTTGAACTTCAGAGAGATTTACCTTTTGACATAGACCATAGATCATGCTGTGGTTCGTGCCAGCAATCCCAATATTTGGGAGGCTGAGGTGGAAGAATTCCAAATCTGAAGACAGCCTAAGGTACACAATGAGTTCAAGGCCAGTCTGATCTAAAAAGCAAAATCTTGATCAACCATAACCACTGCTGCCTCCTCCTTTATTAATTTATTTGGGTGGCTATGAAAAAAGATAACCAAATTGAATGTTTTTTAAACAGTGTGAACTTGCTCCTCACATTTTTGGGTGTTAGGAGCCCAGGATCAGAGGACAGTAGATGTCCAGACAGCCTTTGGGTAGGGGACTACTGACTTGATGATGTTCTCATTTGGTGGAAAGAGTGCGGGTCACTCTAGCCTCTGCTATAAGATCATTAATCTTTTGAGGGTAGAGTCCTCCAAGGCCCAATCACCCAATGTTATCACCTTGAGGCTCGGGATGTGAACACAGGAAGTTCAGAGGAACAGTTGGACTACTTACTGTGCCTATTCTTTTTTTTCTTGCACATGCATACATATAGTTGACTGACTCTAATTTGGAGACAAATCCAAACTTACAATAACTGTCAAGAACTAAAGCAATAAACAAACAAACAAACAACTTCCTGCCCAACAAAAGACAAAAAAGGTTAGGTGTGGTGGCACATGCCTTTAATCCTAGCACTCTAGAGGCAGAGGCAGGTGGATCTGGAGAGCTTGAGGCCAGCCAGATCCTTTCTCAAAAAGCAAAAATGAGACAAACCAAAAAAATTTTATTAAAAAAATAAAAGAGCCCTAGCAGTAACAGGGAGGAAATATGGAGAGTAGAACAGGCATCTTATAACAGGCCATAAAGGTGCTTCCTGGTTCTGTGTGTATGTGGGTGTCCAAACATCAAAGTCAAAAGTCCCCTTGATTACAAAAATGGCACCTGAGAGTAGAATGAATCTGTCTAGGTGACCTTTTTGGGGTGGTCCTTACCTTCCACTATCTCTTGCTCCTCTCCTTCACTTCTTAGTAACATCCCTGGGACTGGCTAGAAGCTTCATCATTCCTTCACACAGGTTTTGGTCTAAGAAGTTAGCTTATAAAAGCATCATGCTTTGATAATTTCCTCACTTGACTCTTGTGAAGATTCCCATGTACGTGGAAACACAGCGAAATATATATGCATTTCTCTTATTAATCACCATTTGTATTACTTGGGTCCCTATGTCCATCCAAAAAGCCCGAGGATGAACAAAGCAAGGTACCTTTTTGCATATCTGAAATGTCTGACTTCACTAGCATCTAGTATAACCTGGGTATATGGATTTTTAAAAGGCCCTCTAGAAGCTTTGTATATATAGCCCGTGACAGAGCATTTCAGCACGCCTGAGGCCCAGAGTTCAATTCCCCCAAAAATAAAAAAGTCCCATCACAAAACCTCCAAAACCCACAGGATATTCTAGTGTATGTTAGGGGTCCTAACAACTCAAAGTCAGAATTGAAACAGCCAAATTAAAATCTCTAAGCCCAGGTTAGTACTGAAAGGGCTATCTTCTGTGTAGTGTGCTTTCTTTCAGGGTTTGTTTATGGAAAGGCGAGACTGTGTGAACACAAGAATAATAAGGCAGGGCTCCTCAAAGGTGCTGCCATTTTTCCTCCCAATAGAGATGAAGCAATTGTTTTCTTTCTCTCATTTTACACTAATGGACCATTTCTTGGGCCTGCTGATATGCAGAATAGGGCTCATGTCTGAGCTAGGCCTTGATTCTCTAGTTTTTAGAGGCCTTATTAGTAACTTGTCTTCAACAGGTTAAGATAAAGTGTTTTAGAAAGCAACCATTAATAATATGACAGAGACTTATATAAGTAAACATGGACAATTCGAGGAGACAGAAGCCGACACAGGGCACAGCCAGAAGCTGAATTTTGTATTTAACCTGGGGTTTGAGGTCAGAGAGACTGTACTGAAAGCCCACACCAATGACCACTTGCTCTATGAACTGGTATCTTCACTTATAAAAGGTGCTTCCTACAGAGGCCTCTAAGATGAAGATATAGTGGGGTTAAGCCATTAGACACATTAGCTATGTAACAGACCTTAGTTTCATTAGTTCTTTTGTTTTTGAAAATCAAATATTAGGTCTGTGACTATAGCTTAGTGATGTGCAAGATCACATCACTAGGTTTGATTCCTAAGACCATTCCAAAGAGATTTTAGTTTTGTTCTTCAAAAATGGGAGACAGTGAGGTAGTAGGGGTTGGATGCTAGGCTGAGCAGATGCGGGTGTGAAGCCCAGCCCCATTGTTTGAGAGCTTGCAGGTCTTACCTGGGCTATTTTACCCTTCTGAATACAACTTTCTTTTTGAGAGCAAGACATTATAATGACTGCACCTAAGGGCTGCTGGGCATGTGCTCTAGGCATTGTGCTGTACTAGCTGGTGTGTATCTCTGCTTCTCCTACAGGTTTAGGAGGTATCATAGACAGATTGCATGGAATATTCTTGCACTGCAGTGCTGTCAAATGCATGCCATGGGGAAGCTGCTCAAAAATTTTAATGCATAAAAAAAAGCTCTGATGAGTTAGTTGCTTATTTCTTTTTATGGTGCTAGGACTCGAACCCAGGACTTCATGCATGCCAGACAAGTGCCTTACCACCAAGCTACATCCTCCATCCCTGATAAGACAGTTGTACAAAGAAAGCCTATAATTGCTTCAGCATGATGATGTCTATTTTGCAAATGCAGAATTCTGTTTGTATGTATGTCTCTATTTAGGGCTTTGTTTTAAAAGAATCTGGCTTTCAGTAATCTGATCTCTAGAAAAATAAGTGGTTAGTGTGCTTCCTTTCTTATACTGCAGCTATCAAAAGGCTTTGCCTCTCTTTAAAAAGATGCTTTTATAGGAATTTTGTCTGAGTGATTTTTGCTTTCAGATACTGCACTGAGACATCTTTGAAATCTGAAATTGGCTTTCCAGGTCTAGTATGGATGAGGGAGGACTCTTCCTGGTTTCTGAAAGAGACTATTGCTTGATTTGCTTAGTACTGTTTTGCATAATTTGTGGTGGCTAACAAATGTAACAAAAGGCGTGTACTTCTGCACACGTACCAGAAAAAATAATCGGCAGAGAAGCTCTGTATGCATGCTTCTCTCTCTGATTAATAAAAGTTGAGGGAGAATATGTCACCGATACATTTCAAAGAAGATTTCTTAAATACCTATGGTCACTGAATTTAGCAACAGAATCACCGAGAGCTAAAACTACAGTAGCAGAAAGACCGCTTTATCCCTAGCGTGACAGTAAGAAAATAATCCTAAAAAATTCACTTGAAACCTTAGCATTTGTATTTTTCCAAATTTACTTCTAATATAGACAGAAAATTCCAAATATCTAATTTTGCTAAGTAGCTTCTTTGTTACAACAGGCAGAAATATAAACATTTGCACAAGATGTACAAAATAATGGAGCTCCAGAGCCTGCTGAGAATTAATTAGGAAGATAGATTTATTACCTAAAAAAAAAAAAAAAATTAAACCCAAGTGCTACTCAGAGTGTGACATTAAGGGATTATAAACTTCCATTAAGGAGGACTAATAAATATAGTATTTTAAAGGCTTGAGGGAGGATTGAGAAGAGAGAAAGCTAGCATACCCCAGCTCAGGCAGTGCCAGACAACAGCTGATTGCCTCTGTTGGGGTTACTATGGAAACACCTTCCCTTGGGACACTGCCAGGAGGAGAGGGTGCTTTAGAAATGGTAGTGGGGAACAGAACAGGCTGGTGGATGGATTTCAGCAGAGCTCACCTCCTATATACATTAAAAGGACAATCAATCTCCCAAACAGAATGAAAATCTTTCAAGCAAGCTATGCCAAACAGAGTAATAAAGCATGCAGCCTGGCATAATTACAGCCCATTGAGCTCTACAGAACCTGCACATCAGTTCAGATAATTGTCTCTTTCCTCTTCTCTGTTTGTTTTGTATTTCACACAGAACCAAAGGAGGGATGAGAGTAATTAATTGGCTACTTCCTTAGCCCTCAAGCCTATACTGATAAAAGGATCTATATCAAACTGACATTAATGGGCAGATTCAAACATTTTCAGACTAATTCACCAGGCAAAACTAACATTCGCCAACAAAAGGAGGGCAAAAGAATTCTGGTGACATTCAGGCTAAGTATTTCGGCTCACTAGAAAGCAGCAAGTAGATTTAATGTTTATGTAAATTATACCTAATCTAGGCAACCTCTTTCCTGAGCACTGCTCTGGGTACACTAGTGTCTATATGAGCCTGAATGGCAGAAGCATTTATTTATTTATTTATTTATTTATTTATTTAAGCAACATGCCTTAACCATGGACCACCATCTTTTCTATCAGCTTAACCATGATTTTCCAGGATAATTCTCAGAGTCAGAGGTGGTGATCAAGCTTTGGACAAGGCACTGCCAATCATGCAGGTAATGTAATATCTTTCCTTTGTTCTCCCACCAAGGAGCAGCAACCACAAGTCTCTCAGATTCACAAAATACTCAAATCCTAACTGTACTGTTCCTTGCAAAAATTTGAATCTTTTTTTTTTTTTTGACAAATGCATTGGCACTAACACTTTAATTTGAAAACACAATATACAAATATGGTACAGAAAGTGACTATGGGAAGATACTTATTTGATATCAGCGCAAACTGCAGCTGGCTGAAACCGTAACCCATACCTAAAATGTCTGGATTTAATTGAGAGACTCTACCTTCAATGAATATGTTGGAAAGTGACTGAGGATGACTCCTGACATCAATCTTAGGCTTCCATATGCACATACACACATGCATAACACACAGACACACACACTGAAAAAAAAAATGTAAAAGTAGTAATGTTTTCACAAAGTCATTTCCTGTTTTTCTTCCTGTTTTTTTCTACTTGATTCCATGTCTATAAAAAATTTATAAAAGTAGAGCTTAGAGATGCTCACTCAGTCCAGAACCTGCCATACAAGCATATAGACCTGAGTTCACACTCCAGAAACACATGAAGAAGCTGGGCACAATGGTGTACCTTTATAACCCTAGCACTGGGGAAGTGGAGACAGGAGGATTCCTGGGGCTCACTGGCCAGCCATCCCAGCCTGCTTGGTGAGTTCTAGGTCAGTGAGACTCTCCAAAACCAAGGATAGCTACTGTAGAACAACACCTGACCTCCACATGCACCCTTGCCCACTAGTGTACCCACACAGACACACACCATTTATAAAAGTAAATAAGAAAATGTATTAAGTACAAGCACATTTAAACAGTATGTCACAGTAGGAATAGATGTCACATAGAACTACTGTTTTTATTTTTTAAAAAATTCTTTAGCTACTCTATCAGAAACTTTTTATTTATTTATTTGAGACAAAGTTTTTCTGTGTGACAGCCTTGGCTGTCCTGGAACTCACTTTTGTAGACCATGTTGTCCTTAAATTCAGAGATCCATCTCTGCTTTTAGATTAAAGGTTCCTGCCACCCCAAGCCTGGCACAGAAGCAGTGCTCTTATCCTTAAAAAATGTCTTGATTACTTTATCAGAAACTTTGAATCCTCTTATAGAAAACTGTGCTTTGGTATAACACAAAATTGGTGTAAAATTCCAGGAAGACATGGAGTCCCCAAAGCTACAGAGGTCGCATGTTTAGCCCATCAGCCTCTGTCTACAAAATAGGAGTCTTTTATTTGACTCATACTTACATTGTACAGAGGGATAGTCTTCATCACTTTGTACTGCTTAGTAGGGTCCATTTTATACAGGTGACGGTCAGTGACAAAAATTGCTCGGTCTTCTACCTTACTAAATCGATTCACCTATAAGAAAACAAACCAATAAGCAATAGTATCTCATAAAAAAAGAAAGGCAAGTTGTGTTTGGAAATAACTTAAGTTCAGACATGGCTGACCAAGGAGATGAACCCTAAGTACAAGGTCACCATGGATTGCACTCTATGATTTCAAAGGAGTAGCAGCTTCCAGATGTGGATGTGTAGAGTTTGGCAATACATTTTTCTTTCTTTCTTTCTTTTTTTTTTAAACTTTATTTTATTTATTTGCCTTGGTGTTTGCCTGGAACTGGATCTACAGACAGTTGTGAGCTGCCATGTGGGTGCTGGGAATCGAACCCGGGTCCTCTGGAAGAGCAGACCGTGCTCTTAACAGCTGAGCCATCTCTCCAGCCCCCTTTCTTTCTTTCTTAACATAGCTTAACAAGGAAAACACAACAAATGTAGAATTTTGGGAGGAGAAATATAAAATCTAGCCTCCATCAAGGAATAGAACTACCTACAGAAAGGGAGAAAAGGTTCTGTGAATTACCTGTCTGATAAGGTACTTGTATCTAGAACAAATAAATAACTAATTTAACTCAGTAATTAACAGATAATCCAACTGATAATGCTTATGCCTGAAGCCCTGGGCTATCATAAGAAATGGAGATTAGTATTTGGGGATAAGAGAAATAAACAATAAATGAAAATAAAAATATGAAGTAAAATATAAAATAAAAATATGAAGTAAACAAAAATAACATTATGACAAAATAGACTCCTGTTTCTGTAGAGGGTTACTTGACAGAGGGTTAGAGAATGCCCTAATTTATAGATACTTTGTTTTACTAAGAGATAAAATTAACCATGGTATACTGTACAAATTGTGGCTAGGTATTTGATAGAATATTTCAGATAATATTTTAATCAAGGTTCCTGGGTTAACACTTAAAAACAGACTTATTTATTCATTCATTTATTTAATGTACATGTGTGTCTATGTGAGTTTATATGTGCCCTGTGGATTCAGGTGCCCTCGAAGGCCAGAGGCTATTGATCTCCTGGAACTAAAGTTACAGGCAGTTGTGAGCTGAATGATATAGGTTTAGAAACTGAGCCTGGATCCTTTGCAAGATCAGTATGTGCCCTTAGCCTCTGAGCTCTCTCTCCAGCCCCAACATTTTTCTGAACCTTTACACTGCCAGACTTCTCACTGATTGACAAAGGCAATCAGATAAAACAAAACAAGCATAAGAAGCCTCTACCCCAATAGAAGGCATACTGTGATATATCATGTCATTCATATACATGTGTGAATGCATATATATGTACACACATACATACAAACACACACACGCAAACACACTCTACATTCTTATTTTCAAGACAACAACAAAGAAACAAGATGTTAATCAGAAAACACTGTCCTTTGGTAGGATATACAGATAGATGCATTCGGACAGGTTGGGCATGACAGTGCACTATAGACAGAATGTAGCAAACTAGAACTCAAATTTAACATGGAAATTTACTTTTATCCCTTTTGCATTGGTTTTAGCCATCAGCCAATTCTCTAAACATTTATATAAACATAATAAAAGCATATTTTTTTTAGTCATCAACATGATAGCAAGTTGTGCCTATGATTAAAATAGAATCTCTGTGATAAGTGTATAATTTATGTTCTCGGAGGATAACTTTGCATAGCATCTGTTTTTTGCCAGGATGGACAACTAGCACTTCCCAGAAGAAGGTCAGAAACATTGTGTGTAAAGATCCACCTAGCTCTTCTGCACAGCACTGGCTCTATGCAGAACTTTGTAAAACAAAGTGTTCCATGATCTGGCTGGCTGGATAAATCCTGCAAACTACAGCTCCCACTATGATAGCCATAGCCTAGGAAGTTATCAAAGGTTCTGAGGATTTTGCATTTAAGTAGTATGTTCAACCCAGCATTTCCACAGTATATTTAATCTATGCAATCATTTTAAAACAAATACCTATTAATATTCAACAAAACACTGGTTCTATGAAAGCCAGTTTGAGTAACAGTTTTCATCAACCTTGTACTATGCAGAACAGAGAATATCTAACATAGATCCTGAATATAAAGTAGAAATAATTCCCCTCATCTTTTATGAAATCATATGGAGAAACAAACGAGGTACAAAAGAACATAATTTAAAAACCCTGTTATACAATCTCACAAGATCATTTGAGTTGAGATAAAAAGACCACATGTTCTTTTGATGATATATAAGTTAATCTAAAAACAAGGAAAAAAAATCCCTCAAAGCAGAAATTGTACTGAGATATTGTTCAGAAATATTCTTTTGTATAAACAAAATGGAATTTCTACAGAGACTAACAAATATTTACCTTCTGTTTCAGCAACTCAAATCATCTTAAAACATGGATCAGGTAAATGGAAAGACATCATGTCTAACAGCAAAAAAGCTGTAGATTGCTTAACCGTGGCTCTATTGACACAGAAAGGAAAACATTCAACATACATAGGTGAATGAATTCCTACTTAACACCATTACAGTATGGGAACACTTATTTCATATTTATATTTCCAAAGTACTAGCAAAGCTGGATTGCACATTCAGGATTAGATAAGACTTCACCTTGTTTCTTGGACCTAAAGTTAAAATCCTCACTCCAGGAAAAAAAATCCCTAGCCTTCTGCTTTCCCTAAGCACTTCAAGGTAGCTGCTGTTTATAGGTTCAGTTGTTTCCACAGGGGGTCGGAGTTAGAGCAGAGCAAGCGGAATGGTGAAAGGAGCTATTTGTAGTAGTCTCTCACCTTAAAGAACACTTTATAATAACTGCCATTAGTAGAAAGAAATCAGCCACTTCAAAATAATCAAAGCACAAAGAAGAGGAATTTTTGGAAATGTATCTAGTTTGTACCTTTGGGATTCAAAGATTCTACCGAGGACATTATCTGAGCAAGCATGAAAAAGAATGTTTCACATTGAACTTAGAAATACAGGACTATGAATAAGAATTCTTGAGTTTTTATTCATCAGGATGAAAAGGTCAGGCATCAGGCTGTCTTCCCAGGAATGAGAAGCACCACACCAGGCTTTTCTACAGATGGCCGAATTCTCAGAACCACCTGACTCTTTTACTGTTCCGGTTGCCAGATACCATGATATCAGAAATGAGAGTAGGTATAACCTCATTCCCTAAGTAGTGGGTACAAGTACATTCCTGTGTTGTTCTTGCAAACAGGAAATATGATTGAAGCTTTCTTTGTGTGGGTGTGTACATCTGGATAACAAGTGTTCTCTTGATTGTGTCATTAGCCTTAGGTGTATTTGATAAAAGAGAGTTCCTGAATCTCAGAGTTCAGAACTAGAATCTAGAGTGTAGAGACCAGCAGGTGATATTGTAAAATCTCCTCAACATTTATTTCAGGCTAAGTCTGCTGTCCTGTTGTTCATATCACTTGGACTTGAACTCGTCTCTACAATGTTCAAACACTGACCATGACACTGCAAAATCTGAAGCATTCTGAATGTCATGCCAGTGCTCAAGATATTCAGATTTCACAACATTTCAGATTCTGAATATTCAATGTGTCCTGGCTCCCAATACAGAGTTCACAGAGCCATTGTAATAGGAATCATGAAGGCTGGTTGCCAAGACCAAGGCATGATTAGAAGGCGGAACTTATATTCAGTAGGTCTCCTCCCCAACCATCTTCAGAGAGAGGAGAAAGGCTATGGTTAGGGACTAAACCAAATTATCAGCCAACAGTGACTTAAACAGTTCTGCCTACGTAATGGAACCTCCACATTCCCTGGAGGCCTGGAGAGCTTCCCAGATGGTGAAAGCCTCCGTGGGGCAGAAGGACACAGAATTTCCCTTTAATTGTGGTGGCTAGACCACTGACATTTAATACGATGGTCAATAGGGCTAGGCTTAAATTTATTATCTTTTAACTTATTTATTTGTCCTATTTATTCTTTGCTCCCTTTCTCTCAATTTTGCATATTTTAAAATACATGCTAGGCAAGCACTCTACCACTAAGCACCACACAATCATCTCAATATTTTTCTTTTTTTTAAGATTTATTTTATGCATATGTGTGTTTTGTTTTTATGTATGTATGGGCACCAAGTATATGTCTGGTGCCATGGAGGCAAGAAGAGGGCTCTGGTTCTCCTATAACTGGAGTTATAGACAGTTGTGAACCACACCATGTGGTGCTGGGAATGAACCCTGGTCCTCTGGAAGAGCAGCCAGTGTTCTTTAACCACTGAGCCATCTCTCCAGACCCTTGTATCTTTTCTTGACTCATTAGCAACAACTTGTTTTGTTACTTTTTGGTTATGCTAGGATTTATACAACACAGAATGCTTGACTTTCTACTGATACTACTTTACTCTGTGTAGAGCATAAAAGCTTACACAATTTCCTTTTCTCCTTCCTGCTTGAATGATGTCTTCTAACTCTTTCTACTGTACTCATCCTCAGGTATGCCTGGAAAAGTCTGTCACTAGTTCTTCTTTTTTAAAAATTTTTTTTATTAGATTATGTGCATTGGTGTTTTGCTTGCATGTCTGTGAGGGTGCCAGATCTTGAAGTTAGAGATAGTTGTTAGCTGCCATGTGGGTGCTGGGAACTGAACTGGAGTCCTCTAGACGAGCAGTCAGTGCTCTTAACAGCTGAGCCATTTCTCTAGCCCCTGTCACTAGTTCTTAGAAGATGTATTTTCTGGGCATTAAATTCTAGATTAACTGCTCTTGCTTCATAACCCTTTCCTTCCTCTTTCTATAACCCCCACCCCCCAGCTTCTAGGGTCTTCAAGTCTATTTACATGAAGTCAGATAGCTATATGATTTTTTAATGCTTTATTTAGATTGTGTTTGTTGTTTTGTGTGTGTTTAGTTCTGGATAGTTTTATTGCTATCTCTTCAAATTCTTTAAGCTTTCTTTTAAAGAAATGGTCAATTTATTTTTTTTTTAAACTTTTATTTATTTATTTAGCCTTGGTGTTTGCTTGGAACTGGAACTACAGACAGTTGTTAGCTGCCATGTGGGTGCTGGGACTCAAACCCGGGTCCTCTGGAAGAGCAGATGGTGCTCTTAACCACTGAGCCATCTCTCCAGACCCGGTCAATTTATTTTTATTGTGTGTGCATGTGACAAAAGTGTACATGTGGAGGCTGGAGGACATCTTTGTGGAATTCATTATCTCCTTTTACCTTTATTTGCATTTCAGGGATTGGACTCACAAGACACCATGATTGGGTAGCAAACACCTGTCCCAGCCAAGCCATTTCAGTCCAAATCCACTAATCTTTCTTCTTCGAGGTCTAATCTACTGTTAATCCTATTGGCTGCATTTTTCTCTCATATTTTTCATGTTTATAAGTTCAACTGTAAGTCATTTAGAAGTCTCCAAGATACTTATTAAACATATCCAATCTTTCCTCTAGCCTTTTGGATATAAAATAGAATGTTAATAATTGTTTCAATGATCTTGTCTGAGTCTTTTTGGATGACTGAGTTTTTATTTTTTTATGAATTCAAGGTCTTATCTGTAAGCTTGTTGACAGATGTCATGCATTCTGACTTCTATTTTTGAATGCTGGATATTTCTATAAACATTTTTGAACTTTTCTTGTGTGCTAATAGGCCACGTAGAGACCTTTGATCCTTTCTAGAAGTGCTTTTCAGGTTTATTCTAGAGGACATGGGCTAATCACTTCCTCTACTACTGCAGATCCTTGTCAATGCTCTCCTTGGTGCTCCTGAGGTCTCCAGTTTGGCTGGAGAGCTCAGGCACTGTGTGACCTAACTGAGCACCAGCAGTGCATTAACCTCCTCTCCCTGGAGTGGGGGTGGGGGTGGTCCTTGCCCAACCTATAGTGGCTTCCTTCTGTACATGTCTCAGCATACCTTCTAATCCAGACCTTCTAAAGATCCCATGAATTCTTTCCATGCAGCCCTCTCTTTTCTTCTTCTCTATTCTGCTCCTCTGTAGGTCTGTTTCAGTCCTTCCCAGCTCTCAGCTAGGGAATCCACTGGGCTGAGTCATGGCTCCTTTGCTCACTCCTGGACCGGGAAGTGCTGAGACACTGGCTGTCTCGTGGTGCACCCTCCTCACTTTCCTCCTTTTCTTGTGTGGTGTGAGGGATGGACTGTAGCCTTGCACATGCTAGGCTAGTCCTCTACCACGGCTATACCCCAGCTCATCTCACTTTTTCTTGTATTTCAGAGATCTTTGTCTTTTCCTTGCTAATATTCGCTATCTTTTTAATTTTATTTTAATTTTATTTTTTTGAACTGGCCAATAAGACTTTTATTTTTAGGATCAAAATTATAGTATTGACATTAATTTTTTATGTCACAATAGTCGGCAGTTTAACACTGGCTGTGATTGAGAGTGAGTGTGGGAGAAGACCCCAGCCTCTCTCGAAAGTTCACTGTCTATGTTTTAGCCGACAGTTTTGGTTAACAGCATTTTAGATTCAAGATTGGTTTATGACAGGAACAACATTAACACAACCGTTTCTTTGCTTCTGTAGATCAATGCACTGTTACCCGCACATACCTATTCCTCCACAAGCTGTGGTTCTTCAGCGCTGGATACTCACTATGGTAAAACCTATCATTTGATACTTCCTGTCCCCTCTCTTCCCACTGTATCCTTTCTCCATTCATGTATAACAGCTACACTGTGGTTGTATTGTGTACATTCCCAATTTATTAAATTAACTTTTATCAGCTATAACTACAGACTCATATGGACAGCCATAGAAATATATTTGTAAGGCAAACCTGAATTGTGGGGTTTTGGTAGTAAGCAAGTGTAGACATTTAAAATTTTGATACCTCTGCCAAATTGCCCACTCAAAATTACCCTATACTCCAGACAAGAGTGTTCCCCTAAATTTTGCAAACATTCCTTACTATCAATATTTCAAAGTGCCAGACTGAGAGCTGGAAAAGTGCATTTCATTACTATAATCTCAATCATATACTGAAACTAAATATTTTTCTTAAGATTTGAAACAAAGTGTTTGTTCTGTGGTCTTTGCTACTGTTTAAATTTCTTCTTTGTATGGCGCCATATTTACAATAGTATCTTTTATTAAGTCAATACATGATTTCATTAATATATGGAACTGTATTGGGATTACTTTACAAACTTCTTTCATAATTAATTTCTTCTCTATATATAATTTTAAATATTAAAAATCACATGTCTGCATGTGTGTCTGTGTATGGTGTGCAGGTCCCATGGAGGCCAGTAGCATCAGATGACCCTGACGCTGTAATTGCAGGTGGCAGTGAGCTGCACCCCCCCCACGCAGGCGCTAAGAACCAGAGAACAGCAAGTGCTTTAACTGCTAAGCCTTCTTTTCTGCCCTCCAAATCTAGTTTTTAAAGCAGCAATGACACCTGTGTGAAAGGTGGTAAATAAACACTCAATAAAAAGCGGAATGGGAGTAAAGGACACACAGTCAGTAAAATACAAATCCCTGACCTCAAGATAGCACACAATCTGCCTTGTCAGACCTTGTCTCAAAAATCAAATGAAAAAAAAAAAAGGTACTAGTTGTTCAGGACTACTTCTTTCCCTCAGGAAGGCTTCATTTGCCTAACTCTAAAGTTGTCACATTGGCCTTTTCAACACATCCTTAGCACAGATGAGCAAAGCTCACTGGTGCTGCATCCAGATGCATGGGACTATTAGTTCATTGGGGCTGACACATGTGTTTCTTCTCAGTCAATCTTCTCCAAGATGTCTGTTCCAAGAGCATCTTACCTTTCGGACATGACAAGAGAAGAGGACATTCATATATTTGTCCTTGCGTTTCAGTTCATTAGCAACTGGCATGAAAGTGCCTGAGGTCTGGGGTGTATCTGGCTTCTGAAAGAACAAAGGAACAACAGGAGGAATCTTAGACTGTAGGTGCTAAGGTGACTGCTCGGTACATTGCATTAGGACTATATAGTTTCACAGCATACCTTTTATTGTCTCACCCAGAAGTTGGGCTAGTAAAAGGTGTTACCATATCAAAGGTCCCATTAAAAATGTTAAATTAGGCAACAAGAGAGAAGATGAAAAGGAGCTTTGGGAATAATATAAAGGATGTAATTAAAAATTGCTGCAAGTACTCAGGAAAGCAGGCCCTGCACCTTCCAGCCCTGAAGTACTGAACAAGGGAGACCTGTCACTGTTACTCATATGTTATGAGATGACATGGGTGGGGGAGGGTTTCCCCCATTTCCTATCTGCATACCAACCTACAGCTGCCCAGGCCCAGACACAGGGTTATGACTTGGCCTGCCCCATCATCTACTCCATCTATAATCTGCTGGAGCACATGAAGGGATCTAACCTGCAGACCCAAAACTGCAGAATCTCTATAACACAGTGTGGCAGTGGATGTCCAGGAAGAGTCCAAGTGGGAGCCCAGCATCAATCATGTAGTAGAGACCAGGGGCCTTGAACCAGACCAATGACTCTTTGCAATGAACACTTGCAAGTAGAGATGTATGGCCAATGGGATATATGGCATGACCTGTTGGCTCACGCTGAAGATTCCGTGATGAAGTTTTAAATTTTTTCAATTTATTTTTTTCTTTTGTCTTTTGAATTTTTTTTTTATTTGAGGGTGTGCAGGGGTAGGAGGCAGATGCAAAGGAATGGGGAATGAATAGAATCAAGATACATGATGTAAAAGAAGTATAGAATAAAAAAAAGGCTGTTGAAGCAAGGGCATTGTGGTGCATGCCTTTAATCCCAGCACTCTGGAGGCAGAGAAAGGTGGATCTCTGTATGTCTGAGGCCAGCCTGGGCTACATAGTGAATTACAGGATAGTCAGAGCTAAGTAGTGAGACCCCATCTTAAAAACAAAATGGTTGGGGCTGGAGAAGTGGCTCAGCGGTTAAGAGCACTGTCTGCTCTTCCAGAGGACCCGGGTTCGATTCCCAGCACCCACATGGCAGCTAACAACTGTCTGTAATTCCAGTTCCAGGCAAGACACCAAGATAAATAACTAAATAAATAAAGAAGTTTTTTTTAAAAAAAAAAAAAAAAAAAAAAAAAAAAAAAAAAAAACCCCCAAAAAAACCAAAATGGTTGCTGAATAATTCAAGGGAAGTAAAGTTGAAGGGGTTAAGGGCTAGGTTGGAGAGTATGCTAATATATGTGGCTATAACCCTCTTCAAAGTGGACAATGCATTAAGTATTGCATATTTAAAAGCAACAAAATCTTTTGATTTACCACCTCTCAGAGAAATTGCTTAGTTTCTTAAAACATCTCTCTGCAAGGTATTAATTTTGCTTTACAGTGCTGGAGCTGGAATCCAGGTCTTGAGCATCCAGCCTCTTTTCTGTAAATTCTTGATTAGGGAAACATTCTTTGCAGAGCTGCATGAATTCACACTGTTCACTCAGACTTACCGAAGCAAGATAGTTGCCTTCCCAGGCCCTCTGAAGCCCAAGGTCTGCCCTTTGACCTTTCAACATTTCCATGGCTGCAACCTTTGCCCTGACCTGGGGAAGGTCTGAAGCAGGTATGGTCTTGATGAGTTGGGATGCTCTCCATCTACAAGCAAATAAACAAGATATATAGACTTTAGATGCTCATTCACGTCCCAAAGGGTTTCAAGCTGTTATTAAGTAGTATGGAATAGCTGTATATTATGTTAAAGGTAAAACAATCACAAAATATACACATAAGTTGATAAAACAGTTTTTTGTAGATAGAAATTTTGTAATAACCTCTTTGTTGTCTGTGTTCTGAAGTGACTAGAACTCGGTGGCTTCTGGCTTTTACAATTGGGCACAAACTACCAGACATCCTAAATCCTTGAAGTCCAAACCTTCCCAAGTACCACTAAACCAATGAGATCTGTGTAAAACTGAAAGTCTGAACAGTCTGAAATTACACCTCTGGTCCCAAGTATTTTCAATATGTGACACTCAATCTATGTTAATTGTTAGGCCACAGAAACATGGATTCTTCATTTATCCAACTGTGTCGTAGGCATCATGAAAGTCCAGACACTGCTAAAATCAAACAGCCCAAGGAACTTTCTCCCAGGGGCTTTTAGGAGTAGCAGACAATAAAAAAAATATATGCTGATGTGTGATAGGAACTGAGTGAGTACCTGTTGTGGAGGGAAGCAATGAGGAAAGAGGGCAAAGAGGGCCTTGGAAGAAAGGCATGAGTATGGTGGTGTTTACATCGGTTGCTAGGGAGGGTCTTTTGGCAAGCACAGATGAATAGAAGCATACAAGAAGATGCCAGACATATGGACAGTTGAGCAGGAGCATACCCAGAAGGAACCACAATTGCTCAGTAAGTTATAGGAAACGAGATCCTGAGAATCAGAAGCAGCATGGGTAGGGAAAAGAAGAGAGAAGGTCAGAGGGAGAGCTAGGCCTGAATGAATCACAAGGCCATGGGAGCATTATCAGGACTCTGGCCTCTACTTTTTGTGAGGTGAGACACCCTTGGAGGGTTTTGCACAGACAATGGATGACCTGACTCATGCTTTAACAGGATCAGTGTCATTGCTGTAGGCTAGGCTCAGGAAGACCTGTTAGGAGGCTCAGTTACTTTGATAAAACACACACCAGAGGAATGTAACTCAGTTCAGGGAGGTGGTTTTGGTGGCAAAGATAATGGTTGATCTAGATGCATTCTGGTAGAAGGTCAATGGTATCTGTGGATAGAGTAGACTGTTGGGACACAGGAGGTTTAAGGGATGACAAGTGTCTTTATTTGTTTTTGGCATCGGCATCTGCAAACATAAACCAAGAATATGTCTGGTTGAGAAGAACAACAGAAGGAATTTTAGGCTCTTAGCAGCAACTTTGTCTCACATGACACGTCTGTTCTCTTCTTCTCCCTTGGTAGGTGCCAATCAAGGAGGCTAAAAGCACAATGACTATCTTTAATTGAACGAAAAGTCAAGGTCAATAATTCCTAAACTATGTTCCCATGGAACATTAGAGTAAACTTAAACTAAAAAAAAAATTTACACTGAAATAACCAACTAATGAAAGAATAAGAAAAAACCTATACAGCTAGGAGAACAGGGGATGTTAATATACAGCTGTCAAAACTTTCTGGCAGACATGAAAGCAGGAACAACTCAGTGTGCACCACTATGCTCAATACAGGGAGATGAACTCTCAGGGAGAGGTTTTATGGCAAGACTTAGAAGACCTTAAGACCTAAGTAGCAGGGCTGGGAGCAAAGGCAGGAGGTGATGGCTGTAGTGAGGTCATGGCTGAGTAGTTAGCCATGGTAGAGTACAAAGCACTAAGACAACACAAAGGTTCAGGCCTACAGTGGTAGTCTCCCTCACTGAGCTTTTATGGTCTACCAGTGTTCATATGAGACAGACTGCTTTGAGGTCTTTGCCAAGAGGCTAGAAGAGTGATAGTGGTCAAAGTTAAGGGCAATGGTGACAGGCAGGCCCTACAGCACTAAGTGGTTTGCTGAAACGCTGCTCCAAAGGGTCCTGGAGCTACATATGATAATGCTGGTGGAAGAGACGTTAACCTGACTGCTGCTCTCTTTCCTAGCATGTACCTGGCCATCCTATCTCTGCTTTAGTTCCCACAGTACCCAAGGCAAGGCTCAAATCTGACTTGAGACCCTCAGCACAGAAGTACATTGGGTCTCAGGCATCTGACCTGTTCAGCCACGGTGAGAGACACATGATTTACTATTCTGGTCATAAAAGCCATAACATAGGGGGCTGGAGAGATGGCTCAGAGGTTAAGAGCACTGACTGTTCTTCCAGAGGTCCTGAGTTCAATTCCCAGCAACCACATGGTGGCTCACAGTCATCTATGATGACATCTGGTACCTTCTTCTATATACTACATAATAAATAAATATATCTTTTTTTTAAAAAGCCATAATACATAACTTCAGGTAGGCAGCCATAAAGACTAGCTAGCTCTGTTTTGACAGCAAAATGACAAAACTGGGCTCAAAGCAGGCTCAGCCACAAAAATTACTGTTAGGAAGGCAATGATCTTAACATAATTAGAAAGACCAGGCATGATGGCATGTGCCCACAGTTCAGTACTTAGGAGGTAGAGAGAGACAGGAGTATCAGGAGATCAAGGTCATCCTTGGCTACATGATGGAGGTTAAAGCTAGTTCAGGTTATATGAGACCCTATCTCAAAACAAAACAAACAAATAAACAAAAAAGCAGAGAAAATAAAGTAACACAATTGACACATGTGGAGATTCCAGAAAGACAAAACCAAAAATAATGATGGAATACCTTAGCACACATCTCATAGAATTTCACAGAACGAAACATTCAAGATCAGGGGTTCATAAACTACAGCTTATTTCAAATATGATTCAAGGTCTGTTTTTTATACTGCTTGTGAGTTATGAGTCTTTACATTTTTTTTAAAAAATATTTATTTTTATTTTATGTGAATTGGTGTTTTGCCTGCATGTATAACTGTGTAAGGGTGTCAGATCTTGGAATTACAGACAGTTGTTAGCTGCCATGTGGATGCCGGGAATTGAACTCACGTCTTCTGGAAGAACAGTCAGTGCTCATAACCGCTGAACCATCTCTCCAGCCCAGAGTCTTTACATTTTTACATGTTTAACAAAACAGAGATTATGTGAGAAACCATATGTAGCCTGCATAACCTAAAATACTACAGGCCCTTTACAGAAGATGTTTGCCTGACTAGATAATACAAATGGCAAGATTTATTCAGTGTATGTGTGTGTGTAAAGAACAAATGGTATTTTTGTGTATTCATCAGCTATGACCCTTGTGAAAAGGCTGGGACTGTTGTTCCCATTCTTTCTCATTGTCACTGTATTCCTGGAAGTCTGGTTAGTGCCCGCAAAACACCAGGTGTTCAGTAAATATTTGCTGGGTGAGCAAATTTAATTTAATACAAGTTAATCAGTTCTATATTTAAAATAAAACACCAAAATCTAAAAGAAGGCCTTCTCAGGCCAGAGTACAATATGAAATTAAGCACTGTCATTTGCAGTCATCACAGATAATAAACAGGGGGTGTAAATTGGTACAGCTACTATAGAAATCCGTGTGGAAGTTTTCCAAAATAGAGCTACCAAATGAACAAACTGCATCACTCCTGGGCATACACCCAAAGAACTCTACATCTGACTCCAGAGATACCTGGGTATCTATGTCCAGTGCTTACAACAGCCAGGAAATGGAATCTACTGAGATGCCCAACAACTCATGGAGACTGAAGATATCACACACACACACACACACACACACACACACACACATACTCACATATCAAAATTTTATTCAATTATAAAGAAAAATAAAATGATGCAATCTGAAGGAAAACGGATGGAACTGGAAAATATTGCACTAAGTGAAAGAACACAGACTCAGAAAGGCAAATGCTCATGTTCTTTTTCATATCTGGATCCTAACTTCAAATTCTTAGGTTTATATATTCAACATGGCATGTTTGTAGAGGTCAGGAGGCCAGAAAAGACTATAATGGGTAGGGTTTTAATGGGGAGATGAAAGTAGGAGAATCCATAGGACATAAAATAAAAGGGGGCATACTGGGGGCAAAAGGATTAAATAGGAAATGGGAGAGAGGACTGGGCCAACAAAAACTAAGGATGTATAAAAAAGAGCAATGGAAATGCACTACTTTGTAATATAATTTAAAAAATACAATGAAGAGGGAGTTTGAATGAAAGTGCCCTGTAGGTATAGACATACTACTCATAGAGAACACACATAGTGAAAAACTTCAGTGCCAGGTATGGGATGCCTCCTCGTGAGTTATCAGTCCAGGAGGTTACAGCCCTCCCCCACCAATAACACAGGTTATTGCTGTTTCTCAAGGTTGCCCACCATATGTAGTTGTCATCCCTACTGCTGAAGACACTACACTACCCACATTGGTTGTAGAACATAGAGACATGAACTTGGGACTGACTGGGAAAGTTCTTCCCTGATGGCTAGCTTTAATAGTGCTAGAAAGTGCTATGTAGGCCACTGGGAGAGAAAAGATATTGGTGGTCATACCTATTCTCCATGTTATATGTTATAATAAATACAAACCTGCTGGGCAAGATGTGACCATTAATCCAAAATGACATGTATTACAGAGGCAATCAACCATTTTCTATTAGATCTGAGGTAGTCTCTGTAAGAGACAATCTATGACTACACTGGAAACATGGTCAAAAGCCTGTGTGACTGGGGAGGCAATAGGCCCTAGAGGGGAACTGTTGTTTTTCTAAATGGTCATGCTGTTAAATTGCTTTCTAAATACATGTTTATACTCAGATTTGTGCTGCTTTCAACGTCAGTCAGAGATTTTGTTGTTGTTGTTTTTTTTTTTTTTTTTTTTTTTTTGCAGTGGGCAGTGGCTAATGCAGATATTTATAACTGGTCAAGGTATGTAAATAAGTAACATTGATTGCTTAGCCCCTAATGAAACATCTATATTGCTCTCTCCCCACAAGGATCAGAAAACACCATGGAAGAAGGGGTGGAAAGAATGCAGGAGCTGAAGATGAGGAAGAATGTTGTGGAATGTCTTCTGAATATGACAAGGCCATTGCATTTATGAACTCAGACCTGCACAGGATCAAGCTAGTCAAAATTCCATCATGAATGAGTTCCTGCCCCTAGCTAATGAGCTATTGGTAATTGATGGTGCAACACATAAATCATGATGCATACCTGTAATCTCAGCACTCGGAAATGGAAAGCAGAGGCAGGAAGATCAGATGTTAAAGGTCAGCCTTGGCTATATAGAAAGTTAAAGGTTAGCCTGAGATATGTAAGGTATTGTCACCCCCCCCAACACTGTTAATTAATTCTTTTCAGATTTACACAGTTAACAGAGAATCAAAATATAAACTGGGTTCTGGAGTCTGGATTTCTTCCCTCTATGGTGCTGCCTTTATGTGCATGTGCACATGTGTGTACACATGTGTGTGTGTGTGTGTGTGTGTGTGTGTGTGTATGTACACATATGCACTTAAATCCAAACATGCAAAGGAAGAAGTTTAGAAGGGTATTAGCAATATTTCTAAAGTGATTATCTCAGAAGAAAAATAGGAGTGAATAGTATGGTGGATCTCAACTTTATATATAAGCATGTTTCTCACTTAGAAACAATGAATAAAAATTTAAAAACAGCTTAAGAACTTTTAAAATATGTAAAACATACAGGCAGCAGATAATGTTACTAAAAATTTTATCTGCACACGAAAAAGCTTGTCAAAATTGAAAGCTAACATATTCAGCGTTGTATTTGACAACTGAGGTTTGCTTTCACTAATTTTATATTGTTTGTCCTTTTTATCTTACCCCCCCTTGTGGCACTGGGAATTGAACTACTGAATCTAGGCTTTGTGCATGCTAGGCAAGTACTCTACCACATAGTCATGCCTCCAGTCCTCTCTTTACCTGTTGAGGCAGGGTCTAAGTTACTCAAGGACCTGAGATCCTCCTACTCCAACCTCCTACGCAGTATGGCTGTGGGCCTGCACCAACAGCTCTACATCTTACGGTTTTTATAAAAGTGCACATGAGATACATATTCATGAGTTTCCTGTCATGTGACTTCTCTATCTTTGGATGCAGCCCATTAATACTTAACTCTAATGAAGACTAAAGTCTGATTCAACATACAATTAAAAGTATTTCTTCTACATTCAGAATATCTAGTAGTAATTTCTAAGAGAAATTATATCAAATGACTACATTTGGGACTTGTTAGTTTGGTTAATGATACCAGATGATTATAGTTAAGACAGCACTAGATATCATCAGTACTTTATATCTATGGAATCTTCATCCTTGGGTTCTACTGGTCTCAGATGGCAAGTATAGTTAGGCTGAATACATGTAGAGATTTCCTTTCTGATTATTCCCTACACAATACAGCAATAACAACCATATACAGAATATTTATTACTGTATTATGTATTAGAAATAATCCACATATGGTTGAAAAGATACAGGTTCCACTAAAGTACTACAATATGGATAGATGCAGTGGCACATTGCATGCCTTTAGTCCCAGCACTTGGAAGACAGAAGCAGGTGGATCTGTTAGTTTGAAGCTAGCCTGGTTTATACAGGAAGTTCCAGGACAGCCAGAATTACATAATAGAGAGAGCCTGTCTCAAAAAAAAAAAAAAAAAAAAAAAAAAAAAAAGTGAGAAAAAAGAAAGTACTATAGCATTCTCTGTTAGGAGCTTGAGAATCTAGCTTGAGTCTAGGGGCCAGAGCCAATTCTCTGAAGACACTGCAGGGCAATTGTCTCTGCTGCATGTTGTCAACAAAGAAGCTGAAAACCGAGGAGGAAGGATTTAGGCAAAGACAATCTCAGATTCAGTCAGGGCAGGTCATAAAAAAAAATCAGATAGGAAGGTCCAAATTTTTCCCTGGGTATTTATTTTAAAAAGCATAGCCTAAACTAGTTGTTTTCTCCTTTGGCTGTACTATAAAGCCTCCGAGGAACTGTTAGAGGCCTGGGCCCCATGCTCAGCTCCATCAAACAGTCTCTGCTGGGCCCAGGGTGTCAAGGCTTCAGGAACTCCTGAGTCTAAGGCACAGTAGGACTTTGCTGCTGCTCTGATAGATCAGTGTGACTTGCGAGTTTGAACTATCTGTGTTGATTTTAAGGAAGTTATTTATGTTTTTTGCTAATGACAAGAAGTGGGAGACAGCATGCTGCTAGTTTATCTTAAATGTGGCCTAGATCCAGGAGTTGTGGCATGCTGCTGTCAAGTGCTACAGAAAAAATTCGTTGACAATTTCATTACTTTGAGAGGTAAACAGATGCCCTTTGAAAACAAAATCCATCAAACACAAGATAGAAGGAAAACTAACTGTCACAACGGCAAAGAGCTGAGCCAACCCCATGGCCTAGGATTTGGAAGTATGCCACTGTACAGGAATGTGGCACTTGCCAAGTTTTTACCTATTAAAAATCGACTGCAGGGCCTCCTCGAAACGGCGCAGGACTTTTGGTGGGGTCGGCCACTTCACATGCTTCCCGTAGTCTCTCATGTTCTTGACACCGTGGAAGCGCCTGGCTACCTCCTGGATGTATGACTTCACTTTATAGCGCCGGTAGTACCTGATTATAGTCAGAGCTGCCTTGGTCCTCTTGTACCGCATTCGGGCCAGGGTGCCACGCCACACCTTCAGGATAGAGAAAGAAAACCAAAAATGTTGCTGGTTGACTGAGTAGTGGGGTGACTTAACTAGCTTGGTCAAAGACCAGAGACAAAATCTGTTGATTCCACCTACAGCCAATAGATGGCGCTGGGAATCTCGGTCAGCACCAACCCCCTCCACCTAGCCACTTATAATTCTACAGAGAAGTGTGTGTGGTATTTAAAGCAGTTTTAACTTTATTGTCACGAAATGAAGAAAACCAAAATGTAAGTATCTGTAGATAGATAAATATTTTAGGAAAGCTGAAGTCAAGTAAGATGAGTCAGAGCCAAATGCCATAAGCATCTACAGTACCTTAGGAAATGGAGCTGTACACAGATCTCACACACACCAGTGCTAAGTGGAATGCCACTTTGGGTTTTCAACTGAATTTACACAAAGCCTTTGTTCCCACTCTTTCTAGGCATGAGATAAAGTCCTAAGAATTTAATATATTCCAGGGGGAAAGGGCCAAAGAGATCGCCAATATTATATGAAGTTTTCTTGCATATTTCAGCAACTCAGAAATTAATCAGACAATATAGAAATGCCAAATCAGAGATACTCATTTTTTTCAAAACCCTGTATCTAGGTACTTCTATTTTTCAATCTTCTGAGCTAAGCTGAATCTGATGTAATCTTTGATTGATCAAGGGCCTTTCTTCTACACATTCTCTCACCCACCAAATTTGCTTCCTTCCCTACTGTTTCCCCTTTCTGTTCTTTTCTGTTCCAGCCTTTGTGATCTCAAATGACTAATCACTTTTTCTGCTAAATGCTACCCCAGGTCTCCTTTGCTATTCACTGCTGCGCCTTAACCACTCAGTCCTGTCTGCCTGTATTATTTCTCTCCTTGGCCCTGACCTGAAAGGACAATGGTTTCAACTCTGAATTCAAAGCCCATGATGTGGGTTCTCCAGTCTCTCAGGTTTCCTGTTATTCCTCTCAAATCCCCATCTGTGCTCCCCAAATTCTTCAAAGCCACCTTTGCACTGGTTCCTTTATTTAGTTGTTTTGAGCCTGTCTTCCTATACTCTGGCGCTGGTATTGCTCTCCCTCTGCAGCCTGCGGCACTGTGAACATACAGATTTGTTTGCATACCACATAAGAGGAGGTTATCAAGGGAGCCCAATGGGTCAAGAAAAATCGAAATACATAAGGGAAATATGGTGCACGAGCAATGTGTGATGGGAATCTAGAGTTCATGTATCAACAGTACGGAAGACAATGAGGCAATGAAAACCGTCTCGTTCTCTCACGTGGCATTGGCACAGCAGCCCTTTTTGGTCTCAGCGGTTCCTTCCTGTAGCTGAATGTGCTGTACAGATGGCTGAGCTACGCCCCCACCCAAGTGCTAAAATAAAGGCCCCTTCTTGGGTATCTTGAGAAATCAAAGGAACACAATTAGAGGGTGGAAGTGTGTGATTTAATTTCTTAGACAAAACACATTTTTAAAGTTTCATGCTGTTTGTGGCTTTGCTTTTTCAGAGGGGAGAAATTAAGATTCTCTGGTGCCTATTCTCTATACAAAGTCAATTTTTTTAATTTCCAATAAGCATCTTATAAAGCTTTTTATTAAACAGTTTTGGTTAGATTCTTTAAAAACATTCCAGGAGTGCTTCATAAGGACAGTCCTTAAGTTCATTTGCATTGTTGGCTTATCTATGGTTTGGATTGTTGAAAAATTAGTACAAAAATGCTTAGAATAAAAGGCCCTTTCCTCGACCCCTGCCCTTACTTGTATACCATGCATGCTCATTCTTCACAAACTATTTTAGCTGCTTCTTCTGGGACCCACAGTCATCTCTGCAGATAAAATACATATACCATTCTGTTCCAATTGTAAAAATTGGATATTTCTCTCACCACCACTCATACTTAGGTCATTTCAATAGATGTCATATAATTTTCAGTGTTTTTTTCCATATACCATACACTGAATAATTCACACACACCTGTGTTGAATTATATTATGTATGGCATATAAAATGGGCTCATTGGACTATGGAGTATGGTTATTCTCCCATTACCTTATAAATCTGCTTTTATTCATAGTTTAGAACTATGGGTAAGTTTTCTAAAGCTTCTGATTTAGTGTTTAGTAGACCTTGTGTTAACTTTCACCAAGTGCTATCATAGGCTCATCAAGTAAACAGTGGTACTTTTCAGATTAGCAGGCTCACCCACAGAATCTCTTTTGGGGGTGTTCCCCATGACCTTAGGCTTCTCTGGCTGTTGCACAGCTCCTGTCCTGGACCTTTGCCCACCACTCGTCCATACTGACTTATTGACGCTTGGATTTCTGTCTTTCTTGGTCTTGGCTTCTTTCTCCGCACCAGTTCTCACTTGGCTGGTAGAATTCCATTCTTTTTATTATCCTCGGAAGTACAAAGCAGTTGCTTAAAATGCCTGCTTCTTGGGGTGCAGAAGCAGAGTAGCTGACTGGGAGCTCTGGGCATAGCCTGCCCTGTCCAAAGTCTGGTGCACCCAAAACAGCTGAACAGACATGGGCTAGCCTCTTCACCTCTCTGCTCTGTAGGCTTCGCATGTGTAAGATGGGATGGTAATGGTGCTTCTCTCAGTGCTGGAGGGTGAATGGAGACATGGAGACAGGGAAACAGTGCCTGGCCTTTGGCAGTGCTTGATAATAAGCACAGCTGCTAGGACTGCTTCAAAGTCTATTCTGTCACTGGCAGGCTGCAGGATTTTCTTTTACTGTAAATGCAGACATTTTTTGCTTCTGTCACGTGTCAGTGTGACCTGAAAACTTTAGCGAATGTAAGCTATTCATCTGTCCTATTGGGTGTCACTCCATGTTTCCTTCTACAAGATGGTTTATATCCATGGTTTGTATCCTGTACCTGGTTTTCTAGTTACTCCCCAGGGATAGGAAGGAAGTCTTGGTTTTGGGTCATTGTTGGTATAGTCTTTCATTATTTCTCAGAAATAAACACTTCACTAAGTCTGGAGGCATGCAGCTTGTGGCTTGACAATCATTTTCTGTATCTTGAGGACATTTCTTGGTTCAGGTGTAACAATAACTGTTAGGAGATGCTTCCTCATTTCTCACCCACTTCTGGATATACCAGAGGCAGAGAAGACAGAACATTCTGCCAACTCTTCTTGCCTGGGGAGCCTTTTGGGTAGAAGAAAGGACCTCAGCAGAGGGCAGGGTGTTCTAAGCCCTCGTTGCTCTGCTATAATAGTGAATGCTGACACCTTCAAAGAAGTGGTGACTTTTGAAAATTTCCTCTGCATTTCTCCATGCTCCACTTTTCTCTTTGAAGAATATATTGATGTTTTTTTGGTATCCTTTTCCCAAATGGGTCCAATTTTTCTTTGTTCTTTTTCTGAATGACACTTGTGCAAGTTTATAATCTGAAGTTGCATCTGGCTTCAGAATTGAGGGCATATTCTTTAGGACTCCTTGGAGAAAGTGGCTCATGCATTTTTCTTTATAATTAAGGTGTGATATTTACTTCGAAAGTGTATTGTTTCTGCTTTGCAAACACAGCATCTCATTAAGAAGACTATCCTATGAACTCTCATGCATCCTGGAGGAGCTGCTGTTCCTATTAGCAGGATGAAATTAAGGTGTCGGCCAGGTGTGATGGTACACACCTGTAATCTCAGCGCTTTTGGAGGCAGAGGCAGAGGCAAGCCGATCTCTATGAGTTTGAGGCCAGCCTGTTTAACAGAGCAAGTTCCTGGACAGCCAGGGCTACACATAAAATAATGTCTCAAAAAAGGAGAAAATTATATAAAAATGTTTATTTTCAATCCATTTAAAACTGCACAAACTTTTAAAATTAATTTTAGAAAAAATAGATTTATTCATTTTATTTGTGAGCCTGCATTTGGCCTGCAAGTTTATGTATCGCATGTGTGCTTGGTGCCCCTGGTGGTTAGAAGAGGGTATCAGAGCCCTTGGAACTGGAGACACAGATGGTTGTGACTTATCATGTGGGTGCTGGGAATTTAACCTGGGTCCTCCACAAGAGCAAGAAATGCTCTTGTTTATCTATGTAGAGAATTTTGCTTGATAACAAATAGACTTTAGAAAGCAGAAGATTGAATGTTATATTCCATAATCAATGCTTATTACTTATTTGCACATGCCTGTTTAATCAACAAGTAGGCCAAAAGGAACCTTGCTAAAAGCATTTTTGGTTTGTTTATCCTTTTGATGGGGTTTCATGTAGCTCAGGCTGGTCTCAACCCCTCTATGCAACCACGGATGACCTTCTACTTCCCAAGTATTGGGATTATAGATATGAATTAACACATGCCCAGTTAAATGCATTTAAACAAGCTGGGTAGGGTAGTTCAAGTCTACAGGAGGATCAGGAATTCAAGGTTATTCTTGGTTACACAGTGAGTTCAAAGCCAGACTCGTTACACAGTTGAGACTTTGTCTCAAAATTAAGAAGCATATTAATATTTTAAAAATGAGATCCTGTCTCAGAAATAAAAACAAACAAACAAAAAAACCAAGAAGCATTAGGAAGGAAGTTTTGATCCCATGGAAAGAGAGTAAAGAACAACATCACCCAAATTGGCCAAATTTATAGCAAGCTTTATTATACATGATTGCTTCTCCCTAAATGTGGGATTTGAGGTGTCAGCCCTGAATATAGAAGACACGGGGTTTTGTAGACCCAAACTGCAAGACTACATATGCGATTTCCAAGGGAATTTTGGTTACATAGGAACTTGGCAGAACATTTTATGAGGGTGGAAGTCAGGGTATCATGTATGGTCAAATTCCAGAAAATGGGTCAAGGCATGGTTAATTCAAGTTTTACAGTATGCAGAAACAAATTTTGAACTTGTAACAAAAAATGACTGATTTTAAGATGGTCCATCAGAAGAAAAGTGTATATGAAAACCCAAGTGGGACTAGCCGGATTCTAGATACATGTTCTGGTTAAGTAGGAAGAAGAACCTGGAGAGCAGAGACACAGAAAGGGCCAGCCAGAGAGCAGAAGTAGCCATGGGAGCAGGTACCAGGGCAGTAGCGTGCACACCCTACCTATTTAGGTGCCAAATCTCCACACGGCCGACAGTGATCCCTTAAAATTTGTCAGATTGCATTTCTGCCTCAAGATGTGCCTCTCCATGTTTCTTATGACCAAAGCCACAGTCCTCCATAGTGCTGCTCCCTGTCTGTCCCATCTCCTACTGTCTTCCTTCTTCCTCGCTTGTCCCAGACACATTAGTTTTCCTGCTGCACCCTGAACTATCCAAGGACCCACACTTCAGGCTCTTTATGCTAGCTATTCCCTGCTTGGTATGATCTTCTCCAAGATGCCCCACGGGGGACGTTTTTACTCTGTGTATTTGTCCAGCTGTCACCATCCTATTGAGGAGCTCAACTTGTCCTCACTCTACTCTTCTGGTTCTCTTGACTCTCCTCTTCCTGTGTTCAGTTCCTTTTCTTCTCATTACTTTCCCACACATTGTTCCACTGACCTGCTGGAGTACTGCTCAGGCTCTTCCCCCCGCTAGGAGCCAGGCTCTACCAGACAAGAGATCTTTGTATTTGTTCATGGCTGTGTCTCCCTGTCATGACAATTCCAAGGATGCTGCAGCCACTCAGAAAGGAGCTCATCCTTGCTTAGAGAAGATTCCATTAAAGGCACATCATTTTTATTTCACACACAACATCTCATTTTTCTTGAGTATGATTTTTCAGTGTTATATTTCACCCTGTTCCTGTACTGCACCTGTTACTTACAAATCCTTTCTTCTGTTTGCTTGGGACACAGTGTTTTGTGACAGAAGCATTCCTTGGGTGTTTGAGGATCTTGGCTATCTATGCCGAAGGCAGCCCAACTGGAAGCTCTGTTCATGAGCTTTATGGATGATGGACTTCCCTGCAGTAGTTCTGGACTAGCCACTTGTGAGGGACTCTGGAATGTAAATATGGCAATGTTCTTTTCTCTTTGCTACTAGGTTTCTCTGAGTGAGGGGGAGATAGCGAAGGTGTGTGTCTCACTCTTCACGATCTACTCTTTCATTTAATATCCTTAGATTTGGTACCGTGTCTTTCCTGAGTCTGGTGTCTCCAAGCTCAGGACTTGACTGAGTTGCTGTCTTCAGACAGTGAACTTGATGCCATCTATGGGAATGAGATGGAGGGAGTCACCAGCCTTTCGGTGTTGGAGTGGAGCCTTGGTAGTCCTTTCTTATACAGCTTCTACTAGTCTCTTTCTTCGGTTGTCTCTTCCACCATTCTAGGGAGAAGGCGCCTGCTCCTCCCACAGCCGTTTTTGTGGTCTGCAGACTTGTGAGTCTCTCCATCATTTGTTCATTCCAAAGGCTGTCCCTGTCTCTTATCTGCTGTCCTGTGCACTATAGTTCTGCCTGTCCTTGTGGTTTTCTTTAAGGTTTAGAACTACCCTGTTGTTTTGGGAGTTATAGAAAATACATAAAAACACAATCTCTATCTTTAGCCAGGGGTTTCACAGCACCATATGGATTCTGAATTTTCCTTTGGTTCACACTTCCCCAGTACTCAGGCATTTCAAAACAACATCTGGCACTCATTACAGGTCAATTATGAACCTTTGCTTTAGTTTCTGAAGTGGCCAGCTTTCCTTGTGTGTTCTGGTTTTGTTTTGATTTTAGTTGTCATAGGCACTGGGCATTTCTGTCGTATGGTTAGTACAAATCACCACTTCAGACCTTTCGAGTACTCTCTGAAGTGGGTATTCTCTTGGTTCCCACAACTATAATTCTTCAGAATTTAGCTTCCTAGACCATCCATACTTATGGACAATTTTTAGACGGCCTCTCTCCATTTCTATACTCAAATGCCCAACTAGTTACTTTGACAGGTTGTATCTTTTAAAGAATGGCAGTGGTAATGGTTAAGAGAGCATATTTAAGTACCAGGTTGAACTTTGAGCAAACTATAAAACATATAATTTATCATTGATACTCATATACTCCACCCAATTTAGAATGTGGCAGTTGTATCCAATTTGGCTCTTCTAGGAGCGATTTAGAAACAATTTGAAAAAAAAAAATTATTATGTATATAGTGTTCTGCCTGCACATATGCCTGCAGGCCAGAAGAGGGCACCAGATCTCATTACAGACAGTTGTGAGTCACCAAGTGGTTGCTGGGAATTGAACTCAGGACCTTTGGAAGAGCAGCCTATGCTCTTAACCTCTGAGTCATCTCTCCAGCCCAGAAAGGATTTTTAAGCCTTTCCGCTTGGCCGTTCTCCTGCACAGGAGGCAGCCATGGCGCCCAGCCAGAATGGTATGATCCTGAAGCCCCACTTCCATAAGGACTGGCAGCGGCGAGTGGACACTTGGTTCAGCCAGCCAGCATGCAGGATCCGCAGACACAAGGCACATTGACCCTCGGCCCACGGCCGGCCCCATCAGGCCCATAGTGAGGTGTCTGATGGTGAGATACCACACCAAGGTCCGAGCCGGCAGGGGCTTCGGCCTGGAAGAGCTCAAGGTGGCTGGTATCCATAAGAAAGTGGCTTGAAACCATCGGTATCTCTGTGGACCCGGGGAGGCGAAACAAATCTACTGAATCCCTACAGGCCAATGTACAGCAGCGCCTGAAGGAGGACCGCTCCAAGCTCATACTTTACCTCAGGAAGCCTTCTGCTCCAAAGAAGGGAGATAGTTCTGCTGAAGAACTTAAATTAGCCACCTAGCTAACAGGACCTGTGATGCCTATCCGAAATGTCTACAAAAAGGAGAAAGCCAGAGTCATCACAGAGGAAGAGAAGAACTTCAAAGCTTTTGCCAGTCTTCACATGGCCTGGGCCAATGCCCGGCTCTTTGGCATCTGAGCAAAGAGAGCGAAGGAAGCTGCAGAGCAGGACGTTGAAAAGAAGAAGTGATGTGCTGTTGGAGTATTGCAATAAATTTTCCATAAAGTAAAAAGAAAAAAAGAAAGGATTTTTAAAAATTATCTTTTTGGTTATCACAAGAAGAAGTGGGTTTCACAGTAGTATTTTCATCCACATACAGAATTATCCTTTGCTGCTGCCATCCTCCCCTGCCTCCCCGAGCTCCTTCACCGACTCCTTCCTCCCCTCAGTAGACCCTTTATGCTTTCATGTCACACATATCCACCCTATTGTTCTCCCAGGAGTTATTTTAAAGCAAGGCTCAAAGACAAAAAAAAAAAAATACTTCTCCTTTCCTAAAATATCACTTTGAGGAACAAAATTAATAAAGACCCAGTGTGCTATTTTAATACATTTTTTATCAGAATGACAAGTTAGTATGTATCAAGAAGGTACAATCTAGTGGGCATAATTTATGTTTTTAGTATATTTCCAGAAACGAAGCCTCTTAGTATTATATGCAAACTAATAATATTCCAAGATGACCAGTGGGAAATCTAAAAAGCAAGAGGTAACTAAATCTTTAGTCAATAAACAAATGTAAAACAACTTTAAAAAAGGAGACACAGAGAAGCACACGCGAATGGCTATCATTATAAGCTGTCCAGATGAACCAAACTATTGTCATGGGGTGGGGAAGGGTGGGAAGGTCTGCCTGGTAGAACATAATTTAAAAATGATTGGGGCTGGAGAGATACCTCTAAGAGTGCTGGATGCTCTTCCAGAGGACCCATGTTCAGTTCTCAAAACCTACATGGCAGACTGCAGCTGTCTATAACTCCAATTCCAGGGGATCTAACATCCTCAAGCAGACATATATGCAGGCAAAACCCCAATGCATGTGAAATAAAAAGAAGTAAATTTAAAAATATGATCATTCTATGCTGGAGAGAGGGCTCAGTGGGCAAAGTGCTTGACACTGAAGCATGAGGACTCAGGTTTGGATCCCTGCAAGCCACACAAAGCTAAGCAGAAGCACAGACATCTGCAATTCCAGTGTTCCTACATACAGAGAGATGGAGGCAGATACAGGGGAATCCTGGGCACTTGAGGCCAGCTAGCCTGGTACACAAAAGAAAAAACAAAACAAAACAAAACAAAACAAACAACAAAAACCAAGAGACCCTGTTGCATATAAGGTGAAAGGAAAGAACCGCAGTTGAGGTTATTTTCAAGACTTCCACATATATGGTATGGTATGTGTGCATACACACACACACACACACACACACACACACACATCCTCTCTCTCTTCTCTTTCTCTCGATAGAAAATACAATAAGAGTCCATCCTTGAACTGCTGTAACTGAGTCTGAAAGGAACCTTTGTTTTGGCCTTGCATATTTCAAGTATAGCCTTGCTCAGGTCTCTTAGCTGACACTTGTGTACAGATCACTGCTGCTCACTAATGACTCTAGCATGAACAGCAGAATCTGACAGTCTCCTTGCAATTCTAACTTGAGGAAGCATCGACCTTTTGGTCAATTACTACTAGGGATACATTCAACATTAGACCCATCAAAACCTAAACTGCAGTTATTCTGCAGAGAAAAGAAAACAAAATTGCCTCCGTTTAATAGGCTTAGTAATTCTGGGGGACTGATATCAGGACTCAGTCTTGTTCAAAAGGAAATACTCTGTGGAGCTATATTGAAGTGACTGCTTGCTTTTGTTTGGTTTTAGTTTCTTGAAACCAAAGGTACAAAATTGTTGTTAGTTCACCTTTACAATCTTTCAGATCAAGACTACCTCTACACTGCTTTTTCACAGAGAACTATAGTGTTTTGGTCAAGTCTTATGAGTTTGAGATGATCCAAATCGATGTGTGCTATGGGATGTTTCAATTTTGTCTTTTTTTTTTTTTTAAATCACCTACGACATCTTTGAGTCAGATGCTTACAAATGTTCTCAGTTTTAACATTTCCCTAGATACGCAAAAATCCAGAACCAGCCAGAAGTATGTCTTTCTTTTGTAGAGTCCCCATAGTAAATTCTGAAACAGAATTTTTGCAATCTTCCTTTAAAAGAGGGTTTAATATTCATTAAACTTGGAAAAGCTGGACATGGAAACTCCTTTTTTTTGTAAATTTAAAACTCACATTAGCATATAAGATGCCTTGAGACATTCTAGATACATAAGCCTCTCATATATACATTATATAACATTTATGTTTTAACACATACTTGACTACAGATATTTCTGTATATATAGACACCTCATTTTGAACATAATTAGGGTGTGCCTCTCTCTAAAACATTGTATTTTGGAACAGGGAAAGAAATCAAGAAAAGCAAATTTGGGAAGGCTATCTGCCCTCCACCATCTGCCTGGAAGTAGGTCATAAGTTTTCCAATGAGAAAGGGACCCTCTTTCTACTAGGAAGATAAAAAAACAGCTCAGCAAGGAAGGCTGTATACTCAGAAATGTTTGCATGACGGCTTTTCTACAAAGGCCTTTATCTTCCATCCCTCCCCTCCCCTAGTTCTCACTTTCCTCATTCCTGCCCAGGCACTGACCTAGAACCTCAGGCACTGACCTAGAACCCCAGGTACTGACCTAGAACCCCTCTTTTGTCTGGTGCACATTGTATCGCCCTTTGCTGAAGTGGTACAACCTCCTCATCTAACCACCTCTTCTTTAGGTTTCACTTTCTTTTTGTGTAGCTCCTATGCATATAAAAATATTAACATCAATAAAGATTATATGCTTTTATTTTGCAAACCTTTGTTCATCTAGATTATAGGCCCCAGCTACAAGACTTCAATGGGCAGAGAGAAAAAGTTGTCCCTTCTTTAAAATTTCCAAGGGATCACATATTTATTCATCTTTTCAGGAAACACTAAATTACAACAGATAATTATTCAAATAATAAAGAGTAGTTATGTTAGATAATGGAAACTATTATTATGGACCAAACTTACTGTGGAATTAAAAAAGATACACCTTCTCCAATTGAGTAAATTCTTAGAAAACTATACCAACATTTTTCAATTTTTATAGCAATTATTATAGTTATGGAAGAGAATATCTTTGTTTTTAGAAAGCAATGATGTATTATGGTAATGGCACATAATATCTGAAATTCCCCTTAAATAGCAAGCACACATGGACACACAAAAACGTCTGTATACAGCTATGTCTGTGTGCATGCTTCACAGATATACACAAAGAGACCCAAGAACAAGCATTGCAAAGCAAATACATAATTTTTTTTTAACATTAAGGGCAGCTAGGTGAAAGGTATATGTACAGGAATTCTTTAGGTTAATCTTGTAAGTTTTCTATAAATCTATAATCATCTTAAAATAAAACAAATTATAATCATCTCAAAATAAAACAAAATTAAAAATTATTTTTAAGTGGTAGAGAAAAAGAAATTGAAGGATATATTTCTAACAAATTTCCCACAGGTAAGAATGGTCTTTACCTGTGTATATGTATACACACACAAACACACATACATGCACATATTTACAGTTGAAGTAGTAGGCCAGTGAGGCCTCAGCAGGTAAAGGTGACTTCTGTCAAGGCTGATGACATGATTATGATCCCTAGAACACACATGATAGAAGAAAACAGACTCCCCAAAACTGTTCTCTGGTTTCCACACTTATACAATGGCATATATGTATCCACAGACACAAACACACAAAATAACAAATGCACAAAATTAAATAGTGATCTAAATGTTCTATATTTATCATGCTTTCTGAACACAATTGGAAGTATATACAATAAATTGAAAATGATATTGGGTCTATGCTAGTTAAACAAATTGGAATTTAAGAACACTAAAATAATTCTGGAGTTCCATATAGAGTGCTACATGGGGCTATACTCATACTGAGCTACATTAGAACCTGAGGAGAAAGGGAAAAAAAATCAAGAATGTGTATCTGGCTTTTATTTAAAATTCTGAGTTTTGATCACAGGTCTTCTCATCCTCCATTGATTTGAGCTTTAAAAACACTGTGATGGAAAAATCTACCTTGATCAAGTTTTTGGCATCACCTTAAATTATATATCAGTAGTGTGTCTCTAACTTATGTAACCACAGTCCTTTACATAACAGCTAACTGGGTTCATTAGCTGGCAGACTGGGAGAGGAGAGAGTGCCAAGCATGTGCTGGGCTCTATGTAAGGTGACTTACACATGCTATCTCATTTAATGGTCTGCATAGACACATATTTTGAGTGATGTACTCTGGATCTCACAGCAAATACTAAAACTACATCTCAGGCTGGTCTAGTTCCAAGAACTGACCGTAGTGTTTCCTGAAGGAATCACACTGGAAGCAAGTGCAATGTACACAGGGCAGTGCTTATCATTTGATTTTCTCTTGGAGAAGGAGATGTGAGCTTTCTGTAACGTTCAAAAAGAGTGCTGGTTTCAAATATAGCCAGTCTATGTTCTTCAGGCAAAGGCAGACAATCTCCAAATTAAAAAGTCTGAGCCTACACACTCTCTTTCTATGGCAAAACAGAACTTGTATTGTGCAGCTTTCATGAAAAGAGGTTTACATGCTGGGGTAGAAATAGAGAGGTGAAGAAGGATCTATACAAAACAGCTAAGGCACTTACTAAAAGGTGGACCATGGTTTGTTGACAAGCCAAAGACCTCAAGAATGTTGGCTTATCTCATAGCTATGAAGGGAGTAATATTGTTGTCACTTAGGGCTTTCTTCACTATGCTCTGATAGAAAAATATGGTATGTGAAGTTGGTAATTATTTCACTTCTTAGCACATAGGCCCAATTGAGGTACTAAATATTCATCAACAATAATTAATTTTTAATGGGAAAAAGAACAAACAACATATACTGTCTACCTAAAGGCATGAGAGTTAGACTCCAGCAATAATACTAATTATTTTACAACAACTTAAGTTTTCATATCTAATTATTAGTTATATTCTATTGCTGCATTAGTTGGAAAATACTTTGTACCTTTATTAAACACTGGCATTTAGATTATTTTCTGTTTTAATCTTTTTGGCTTGTAAAATATTATGACAGCTACAGATGAACCTAAATCCTGTGGATGTCTTTTTCATTCTATAAGACATTGTCAAATGCCTGTAGTATTGGTGGTTTCTTGAGGGAGCACAAAGGAAAGATGAAACACCTATGTATCTCTGTGTTTCTGATGGTACTGGAAACAAACAACTCCTTTAAAAAGCAGGCTACAGTGATGCCTGGTCATGTTTACTAAGCCATGATCCTTAGCAGTAGAGACATAGAAACAGGCTAGTGTTCATAATAGAGGGACATCTACAGAAAATGTGGCATAAACATACCATGGAATTTTATTCTGTTACAGAGAATGAGATGATCTCATTGGCAGGAAAATGGGTGAAAGTGTGGATCACACACTAAGTGAAATAAGACAGAATGATACAAATGCCACATCTTTCTCATATGTGGATTCCATATTACACGCATGCATACACAGTCTGAACATGGAAGGGGTCTATTTGGAAAGAGAGGGAAAACTAGTTGGGATGACGACAGGAGGAGGAAATGATGAATGTGGTCAAGATGCATGATATATTTGATTAAAACTGTCATTATGAAGCCCACTTCCCGATTCTACCTTTTTCAAGACAGGGTTTCACTATGTAGCTCTGACTGTCCTGGAACTCACAGAGTCCTCTTGTCTCTGCCTCCTGAGTGATGAGATTAAAGGCACGTGCCACTATGTCTGGCCTTACATTATTATTGCCTTTAGAACTCTCTAGTTGTACAGTGTCCAGCACCTCAAAGCAAGGTTGCTGCTAGGAAGTCCAGCACTGCTCAGGTGGACAGCTCCCTGACTGGCTCTGTAGGGAGAGGCTTCAGGTTCTACCCTTGTAAGCTGACCATCTTATTTGTACTGAATGGTTAACTAGGGAATCTACCACCAACCATAACAGCTCCTGATAATGGGTACACATCATCACAAAGGTCTCTGTTGCCATGGCCTAGGGGGGTGATGGAAAACAGTGTACTTGTGCCAGGCATCTGACAAATTAAGGGCAGGCATTTTAACAGGACTTAGTTTTGACTTGATTGTAAATGTGCTGTTTTGTTTTTCTTGTTAACAATTCATCATAAAAAGTAGGACATCAACGTAGGATAAGTGTGGACATACATTAATACACTTTCATTTTTAAATGCTTGGTTTGGGAACATATTTCAGCCCTATGAACCAAGCTTCTGCAGAGAAGTTCAAATGCTATTCACAGCTCTTGCTAGCAGCTTGGCTCTAGAGTGGGAAATGAGGGATTGTGCTAGAAGGTTGGTTGTTGAGACACCAGAGTTCCTGTACATAGTCTGACATCCCAACATAGCACCACTAACCAGTATGACAACGAAGCTGGATGAATACACTCCTTGAGAGAGGATTTCAGATCCTGTGGGAAGGGAATAACCTGGAAAAGACCTCTTATTTACTTAAGCTAGAGGCTAAAGTTGTTTCATCTTCTATTGTGGCTGATATTAAGGGGGAAATGGCAGGTAAAGGAACTCATTATAGATAGACAGGAACCATTTGACAGTGCAAATTCATACAAACAAGTTGAAATAAGCTAGCCTTCTTTTATATTTACTAAGACTGCATTTTTGCCTTTTACTACAGCCTTGATGTAAATATTAATTCATGACAATAAACATGACAAGAACTTTACTCAGTGTTTCTGGGGAAAACAACAACAACAACAACAACAACAACAACATCACCACACTACTTCCATGTCTTCTAAATCTGTCCAAGGACTTAGTAATACTGTCTCTTCCCTGAACAGTAAGCTGGGTTGCTGAAATTGCTAACTACAATATTGCAGCCACAAGGGGGCACAAGATCAAGCAAGAAACTGGTATTTGCTTTGCTAGTCTGGGTGGCAATTTTTTGTTTCTGCAACCAAGTAGGAATGGTGTAGTGCTATGCTTTGAGAATTTAGAGCTGTAAGTATCTGGGCAGGAACAGCTTTCCACATCTGGCTTTCTTAGATTTTTTGGTGGCAGCTATATTTAGGAATGTTGTCCCTCACTTAAAATCAAGTATGTGTCTATAAAATGATTTTATGCTTTTCTTAAGATGTAAGCTACATGGAGATGGGAAGACTTATGGCCAGCACTTTTATCTCATAATCACTTCATAAATGGCAGTTGGTAGTGTGCATTCTAAATATAATCCATAATTTAAAAGTGTGGAATGCCCGTAAGAGCTCTAGATTCTTTGGAACACAATTAGTTATCAGCTACAGCTGATGGACATAAGAAAGGGGAGGGCCCATTCTTATGTGAGTGGGCAGGGTGGGAATCAGCTGCCTTCTGGTCAGGCACTAAGAAGGGTTAACATAAAATTTTCATAAGAAATATCTCTGAAACAGGTGCAAAAAGACACTGAGGAAAAAGGTCACCGAGAAATAAGCTGGGGAGATGAGCAGATATAGACTGATACACAGCTGTGTGCACTCACATAATATAATTATTTGGTTATTGAAGACTTAAGGTACAGTGGAGAGTTTGCCACAGTTAGCAAACCAGTCAAGTCAGTAGTTATGAAAAGTCAGGAACACCTACCCCAACTTCAGACAGCCTTGCCAATAAACACCAGCTCGAAATTGCCTAGAGGTATTTCTGTATATGATCCAAGGAATTATTTTAAGATCATCAAAATCTACCTTCCTTTTTGGTCTCTTTCTTCCCCCCTTGACTGCTTGTGATGAATATTTCATGGAGCTCTCCCTTAGCCGCCCTCAGCTGTCCTTACAGAAGACTAAATCTAAACCCAAGGCTCCGGCTGACACTTTGCACAGAGATAAACCCTGCTGCACTGAGCCTTGAAGAAATAGACATGTGCAAGGTGATGGGAGTGCAGACACAGCCAGAGAGCTGCACAGAAGGTCTTCACATGATCAAGCTCTCTCTTTGAAGGATCTCTGCCTGTGTATTTCTCTGTCTTTAGTCTTCTTTCTCTTTGATCTAAGCCTAGGGTCCGATCTTGGCATTCTTTAAGCCTCCTCAGAGAGGTCTTCCCAGACCACGCTGGCTACACAAATCCTGGTCCTGAGGGACCTTCCTGCACACTATCCCACACTTTGTAGTTATTTCTTTGTTCACATGTTTTGCTTCACTCCTCGACTGGAGTGTATTTCACAAAGACTTGACTCAGGACAGTATTTCTAAAGAGCTCTGGGCGGTAAACACATGTGTTAAATTAATCATTATTGGCCTGAATACACTAAGCATATTTATTATACATGAGCGTAGCTTGTCTGAGAAAAAGTCACTTGGGAGTTTGACCTGCAAGTAGGCTCAGGAATTGTGGGTTATCAGAGATTGGAAGGAAGAGTTTGTCCTGTCACACAGACATGAGGCAGAGCCAAGCCCCTCTGAAATGCTCAGGACAGTTGGGACTAGGTAGCAGTCATGTTCTTCTCCAGCAGTAGAGAAGTTCAAGAGTGCAGCATGTTCTATAGCAGCCTCGCATGAATAAACCTCAACATAAAAGACAGTTGGCCACTGAGACAGTTGATGGATGAAAAAGTCTTCTTTTCGGTGAGCATTCCTTTCACAGCAAAAGGGTTTCATTAAAAATGCAAAATCTTCATCGTAAGCTGGTTCCCAGTATAAAATGCAGATATTATAAATTAAGTACCTACTTTCCTGTTCATTTAAAATGATTTTTCCTTCCTTTTTTCTTTCTTGACAAAATTCAACACCCAAGTGTCATTTTTTAAGTGGCTGAGGAAAATGCACACCCCATTCTCTCTTTGAAAGTAAAATGACTGATGAGAAAGCCTCTGAGCTCTACTGTGTATTGTTCCTGTCTTCACTGGGTCTGTGAGAAAAACAATTTCCTTTAACACTTGAATGAAGAGATGTAGGTAGGGGAGGGAAGACTGGGATTCTATCAAAACTGAAATAAGCAAAAATTATTGACTAGTTCTATACGGGTTTTAAAATTAACAAAAATCTAAAAATAAAAACATCACATCATATACCAAAGTTATTGACCTAAATTTTATATGACTTGATGAACTTTTATAGTTACAATTATGTGGGTTTTTAGTTACAAGTTTTTAAAAATAAAGTTTATAAAATTAAAAATTATATTAAATTATACTTACTTTAAAATTCTCATTCCAAAAGAGAAGCCATCTTTGGGTGAGAATGGATTAGCTAGCTCTCTTCCACTTCTGATAAAGGTGACAAGAGAGGACACAGCCATGGACAAAGTCCTGGCTCCATTGCAGCTGCTGGAGAGGTGACCAGCATGCCGTGGATTCTGACATTACAGAAACAGGTGGCCCATGGAATCTTAAGAGTTCCCACGCTTATGGAGGCTTAATCTCCAAACTTTACAAATTATAGAACAGTGTTTTCAAGGTTCTTCTCATTTGGGAATATATTTATTTGGTTAGACCAAGAGCATGACACACATAGCTCTTTGACCACCCAATAAAAGCCAGATAAAACTATATTTTCACTAAATAGTTTGTTTTCCCACATATGTCTGCTGAAGACTTAGACTTAGGTCACTTATCTTCAAACATCCAGTGATTGGTTATGTTATGGCCCATCAAGCACTGATTTTCTCCTTCCTTGTCTTTCATGGATGACCTTGCTGATATGACCTGCTTTTGGCCAATGGGATACACACAGACATGACCCACAGAGCTTGAAATATGCTTATGTCAGTCTTGTCTTCTCTATGAAAAGAATATGGTCTTATAGCCCACTAACTTCAGAAAAGTGAGCCACATATGTCACCAACCTGTATGTAGATAAGACTGGCCAAACTCCAGAAAGAAGCAAGAAACAAATTCTGTTCTGCTCACTAAGTTCTAGGTAGTGCGGTAAGTCAAATAGGCTCTAACAGACGCCTGCTTTCCAATCCCGGAAGCCTGTTACTTTAGCCTGGAGGAAAGTTTGAAGACCTGATGGCTGCTGCACCCCCACCTTTTACTGGATGTTTCCAGATGTAAAGTTAAGACTCACACACCAGTTCAAATGAGAGAGTCCCAAGAGAGATTATGCAAAGGAACTCGGCATATGCAACAATCGTTTCCCTCCCACATCTTTTCTGCTTCATATATTGTGCTTGACAGATCAGATAGCACATGCTTAGTGGGAAAACACCATTTCTTTACAAAACACTACCACTGAGGAGTTTTCTACTTTTCTGTGAGTCAATTTACAGTAACCTTATTTCTGGTTTTACTTAGGAGGCACATGGAACTGAATTTTATGAAACTATTTTACAGATAAGCACAAACAGTCTCCACACTGCAGACTGCAGAAGACTGAGAGGGTAGACATAATTTATCTAGTAGATTCAATTCACTTTTAAGAGAAATAAAACTCCTTAGGCCTTTTCCTCTAATTTGGTAGACTGGGCTCCAGATGAATAGTGAAGAATCCCACATGTGAACCTACAAGTGAAAACTAGTCTATAAATTCTTTGCTAGGTAAATAGACTAAAGATTGCTGCCTTGCTAGATGGCACTGAAGAAAATACAGACCCAGGTGATATGACTTAGTCCAGATGTTTCTGATCAAAAGAGTTACACAACAGTATTTACAGGCTGAGCTTTTACGAGATGGTTGATATTAATACTGTACATATTTTACATGGCAATAAACAGTCTAAGAGTTTATATGATTGAGGCTTTTTGACACAGGATGAATATCTTGGGTTATCTGATTGGACCTTGAGATGAAGTCACATAATTCACAAGGATGTGAAAGAGTGGGAGAATTGAAGATGTGAGAGTAGACAGAACTGTTTCCAAGGATAGAGATTGGAGTGATGTACCCACAAGCCACAGAATGAAAGAACCTATCAGAAGCTAGCAGAGGCAGGGGATTGATTTTCTTCACTACCTCTGGAGAGAACACTGTCATGCTAACAGCTTGTTTTGGCATACTTAAACTGAATCAAAACTGTCCTCCAGAACTGTGGAAGAATGCATTTCCATTGTTTTAAGCCACTGTGTTTGTAGCAATCATTTCCAGTAGTCCTAGGCACTAAAAATGTGGTTATAGCACGGTTGTGTCAATAACTCGATGCAAATCCAAATCAACAATATTAGTATTAACAGAAAGTAGAGTGCTTATAGAGTACTCAAACTACATCAAATATATCAACTCATCTAATACTTGTAACTACACTCCCAAGTACAGCATCATTTCCCTTTTATAGAAGAGAAAACTGAGCCACACATGATCTAAACATGTCCTGTGGAGCTGAGACTGGAACCCAGTGCCTAACTAAAATGAAGAACTATCTGTCTGTGGCCAGGAAGAACCACAATGGAGGCTAGAAATCAGCAAGAGTTAGCGATTCTTCAACTCGGGAAGAATTAAAACTTTGAGACTTTTTCTTAGTTGAGAATAATTCTTGTATTTGCTTGGGGTCTCATGTGACTGTACACAAATAGTTTTCAGGTACTCACTACTATGTGTGTTTTTAGATATAAGACAGCTAGCTGGTAAGAAACAGATTGCACCAGCACTATGCTGGTGGTCTTGGGTAGAACCCAATCACTCACCCATCAGGATCTCATTCCCTCAACTACTGCTAAGCCAGTTGAAGAGATGAGACAGACATACAAAGTTAATAGATGGTTTAAGGTTTAATACTGGGTAAAGAGCACAGAAATTATAAAACATAACAAGCATTTTTCTTTTAGCTAAGTTTTTTTTCCCTTATTTTTTATAAGGAAAAATAAATTTCCAGATTTTTAAATTTTTTAAAAAAATATTTATTTATATTTATTTTATGTGAATTGGTGTTTTGCCAGGATGTATAATTGTGTAAAGGTGTCAGATCTTGAAATTACAGACAATTGTTAGCTGCTATGTGGATGCTGGGAACTGAACTCAGGTCCTCCAGAAGAATAGTCAGTATTCTTAAATGCTGAGCCATCTCTCCAGCCCACTTTTTTCCTTTTTTTAACTTAATTTTTTTTCTTTTACATACCCTCCACTGTTACCCCCTCCACCCTTCTCCCACATCTATTCCTCAAAAGAAGTAAGGCCTCCCTTGAGTAGTCAACACAGGCTAGCAATCACATTGAGGTAGGACCCATCCCTTCCTCCATGAATCAGGGCTGAGCAAGGCGACCCACCATAGGGAGTGGGCTCTAAAAAGCCAGTCCATGTAACTGGGATAATTCCTGGTCCCATAGCCAGGGGACCCACTAACGCCATGATCTATGCAACTGTCACGCTCATTCCCAGGGCTTAGTTCTGTCTCATGCAGTTGAGCTAAGTTCTTACAAATCACTAGATGAGAGATTGTCTGTCCTGATGCCTCACAGCATACTTTAGAGACATTCACATCTGCAGCACACTCCCAGAGGGCATATAATCCCTAAAATTGTACTTTTTGCTCACTCAAGAAAGAATCAGCTTTAAAGAAATAACCTTGAATCAGTCCTTCTTATAACTCACAATGCATAGCATATCAGTAACAGATTTCCCACATTGTCTCACCTGTGACAGATGTGCCTCATCAACTCTATCATTTTACAGATAAAAGTGAGGATGACCTAAAGTCTACAAATCTAAATCCTGTAACCAACCTCAGGTTCACAGGCCCTGCCCCCCACTGAATCCACTATCTTAGTTCCCCCAAATGACAACCAATGGAGAGAAATAAAGACGGCTAGCTAGTCCTCCCTCACTGGGAGGACTACTGTGGAGACACTGTCATTTGAAGAACACGAGAACAAGGCAGGCAGCACATGGAAAAGCATGGTGGGGAGATACATATATGTCAGCTAATTCAGTAAAGTAAAACAATGATGTCACCCCATGGCATGAGAGGAGATGCAGTAGGTTGAGTGAGATGCTGGAAGAGTCTGCTTTTAACTTTGTAGGAGGCTGAAGGGTTTGTGAATAGATCAACATCACACTATGGTGCTGTGCAGTTAAGAGTCAAGAAAGGAATTGTGGATGGTCACTCAGAGTGGACTGGGGCATCTTCATGTTGTAGATGGTTTTCATATGAGAATTACATGCATGGTGCATGAAACATGACTTTGAGCTTTAAAACTGTGCATAAGAGAAAGCTGGACAATGACTAGGCTGATGTTATCTTTAATAAAAAATTCAAACCAAAAATCTAGGCTGAAATAATGAGATTACAGCTATGTTGTTTGTATTTATAACTTATTCAGTTAAAGCTCAATAAACTCACAAAGAACTTAGCCTGTAAAAGTGAATTTAAATGATAAATGTTTCTATCTTAATTCTTAAAGAATATTCATCATCAACTTATCTTCTGCAAATGGTTCATTTCCTATCCATACAAATACAAAATAAAATTATTTGAGATAGCCGACTATTTTGAATTAATATAGTAGCTTACAACTCTATATTCAATATCCTAATTTAAATGAAACATCCTAACATCTTATTTTACAATTGAATTTCTATTTTTTCCTTTCTTTTCTTTTTTTTCTTTTTTTAAGACAGTTCTCATCATATAGTTCAGACTGTTTTGGAACTTACTCTGTAGACCAGGCTGGCTTTAAACTTATCCTCTAAATGCTGGGATTAAAGGCATGTGCCACCCTATCAATTAGATCTTCTTAAAAAATACAAGCTCTCATTACTCTATAAAATTTGGATAGACCATGATGTTTGGCAACATTATGACATTCCAACAAAACTACTGAATAAAATTAGTCGTGAATTTTCTTTATTTTTGAATAAAGCCCTGCCCTTCAAATGCATCATTAGTTATACTTGATTTATGATGAGTATGTGAGTAGATAGTTCCAGGATGAACAGCCTAGTTAAGAAGAAATCACATTTAACATCTTATGGTATAGCAATTTTTTTTTTATCTACCATTTATCATGAACACTTTGATGTTCTTATTTTTTACAGTTACTGTTAAAAGTTGCATAGTTTTTGTTGTATAGATGTAGAATATATACAACAATGATTTAAGATTTCTATTGTTTTCTACTTCCATAAGAAATGTTACAAGAAATTTCTTACAAATAAATTTTATAAACATTTTAAGGAATTTCCTTAATATTAATCACCAGTAGCATATAGCAGCTAGAATAGAGGCAAACACATTTTTAGATTTTTTTAAAAAAAGAAACATACTATAAATTACTCCCTGGAGAGTTCCCACCACTTAACATGTATATGATGTATGAATGTGTACATGTCTGTATACAAACATGCCTGTAAGTAGTCAAGCATAGGAGTGCTCACACATGTGAAGGCTAACAGTTGACACTGGCTGTCTTCACCTATTGTATTCTGCTTATTTTTTGAGAATGTGACTGAGCCTGGAGCTCATCAATTTAGCTACACTGGCAGTTTCTGACTCACATACTTGGTAGTAGTTTGATACATTTGCTAAGCAAGAAGAAGGAAAAGCAAGTCAACAATGTAGTGCTCACACTTAAACTACATATATATTATTTTTCATATATATTATTATATACTCACTTTGTTAAACAGTTAAATTTTCTTGGATTAATGAAATATGTGAAAAAATTAAGTATGCTGGAGAGTAATTTTTTAAACTTGTGCTAGGTTCAATGTTCAATAAAAAAACATTTGCTTTGCAAATGTTGGGATCCATCCCCAGCATATCACTCCCAGAACCCCTCACCCAAACAATAACCTAACAAACAAAAAATCCCCAAGACTATAAATTCTTTACTTTAAATGGCAGGTTCTTTTTTTTTTTTTTTTTTTTTTTTTTACAAAGTGGTGAATAGCCATTTACAATTAAATATTTGGATCATCACAAGAATCAGAGAAGGCCAGCCAGACAGTGGGGCAAAGGTGCAGAAGGAAAGGAAAACAAGTGTGTTAGAAAGCCCCAGCTGAAGATGGCTCTGGGAGCTGAGTGTAAAGCCTGGTGCTTCCTGGCAGCTTCAATAAAGAGGAACCTTAATGAGTTGCAAGGATTACATGATTTAGTAGGCATGTTTAATAAGACAGGCAACTAAAATAAATACTACTTGCGCCCAAATATGCCCTTTGTATCTTTAAACCATCATTTCGGTTAGGGAAAGAACAAAAAATAAATTACTCAGCAGCAACTCAATGCCTTTTGTTTGGTGCGTCTGTGCACATCTCCAGCTACACTTGTGATTGTATGTTTCTTATTCATGAGCCTGCTCCTCTGAGTATGGGGTAGCTCGAATCTTGTGATTTAGTGTAAACATCTATTCACTAAATCCCTTTCCTCTTACTAACGAATGCTTTACAAAGAGTCAATCTCTCAAGCCTGTAGCAATTAAAAAAGAAAAGAGCAATAAAAATGCAGCCATGTCTCCACCCCTCCCCCTTTTCCCTGATACCACCTATAGGGGCGAGATAGCGTTGTCATGGAGACAACATCTGTTGGGCTATGAGTGACAGGTCTCAAGAGAGAAGTGTCTGAGAAAGGGAACATTTCAAGTTAAAACAAAAGTGGTGAGGGAAAAACTGAAGCAAGCTGTTTTCCCGACACAGTGGAGACTCAATTGAAAGGTGTATTTAGCCTAAGAGAGAAGAAAAGGAAGGTTCCCCCCCACCCCCCTGCCTCTTTCATCTAACACAGGAAACATTTTCTTTCCAATGGGGAACAGATTTCTTTTAAGTAAATCTGAAGCATATGTACACATCTTGGCATAATTACATTTTAAAATTGGGATTCATACTGATTCACCAAATTGGTTGCCGTAGTAATGAGCTATCACCCAGGCAACGGGTTTGCTGCTCTTTCTGGAGAGCAAATCATCTGCATCCAGTGTGGGGGAATGAGTTGGGGAAGGGATGCAGAGGACACTTACCCTATGGTGGGGAGGGAAGGGCTAGGAAAGGGCAATAGATGATACTTACCCTATCTATGAGAAGAGATAAATTGATTTTGACAAGTCATCATTATTTTTCAGCTATGCTTTTATCATTTTATTCACCAGTTGGGTGGAAGAAGGAGGGTGCTGAGGGCGGTGGGGGAAGAAGAATGCCTGTGGTCTCAGTGTTAGATTTCTGCTGAAGCATTTTTATTTTTCTAAGAGGCTGTCATTTGTCAAGGTGCAGATGCAAACGCATATTTAAATGGATCAGTTGTTGGCTTGTGTCACAGACATCATAAATTTTCTTCAGAATAGTAAGATCAATGGCTTTTACATAGTAATATTTTAATAGCATTGTTTAATAATATGCAGGATAAGGTTTCAAGTTCAGTAGCTGAAGCCTCCTAGATGTTACAGAAGATAAACAAACCTTGGTTTCTTCATTAAGAACACACACATCATTTCCCAGACTGTTTTCGCTTCCAAGAATTATTAATAAATGTCCAATACACTTTCTTGCTGGAGGAATCTATTCCTGGACTTTGTTCTCCTGTATCCTGTGATTATTGCAGTCTACTTTAACATACCGGTCACTTCATATTTAAAAATTGCTACTTCCTTTCTTCCCTTCCACTCTCTCCTGATTGCTGGTCATTTCCAGCTGAATGTCTCATATACCTAAAACACATCTAACATCCTGAAAATAAATGCCAGTGACTACACCTTCTCTATCTTAGTCATTCATGACATTAGCTATCGAGGACACCAACTTGGAAGAATAGGAACCCCCATTACTACCTCATATAAACTTCCCATCCAAACAACTTTCATGGTCTGGTAATTCCCTCTCATCTCAGTTACTATTAACCTCAGTTTTCTCCAGAGTATAGCAACAATCTCTTAGTTGGCTTTTGTTTCCCTTTTGATACAGCCCTATTTAAAACTCTAAAACTAAACACTTTTCTCTTATTATTTCCATGGAACACTGCAAGACAATAGCTGATAGCCCTGTAAGTATTCCTGGCACTCCACGTGGTTGAGCCAACATGGCTCCAGTGGGATGCACCTTGTACGGAGGAACACCCCTAAACATGACTACGTAAACCCAGGCACACCCCTTCTCTTAAAAAGAGATGCCATGTTTTGGTCGCTCTCTCCTCCTGTCCTGCTTCTCTGCTTCTGTACCTGCCTGGGAACTCTCTTAAATAAACCCTTGTGTGGCCTTGGTAATGTGAGTGTGTGTGTCTCTTCTCACTCTCGAAACCAACAAGCCCTACTGATACATAAACATGTTACAGCTACAGCTGAGCTTGCAAGAAAGCAAAGGGAGGTGAAGACAGAAGCATCCTGGAAGCTAGTGGGCCCCACCCTTCAGTCTGACACGTGTAGTAGCATTTGAAAATCTTCAATGTGCTTCAATTTGAAAAGCATTTGAGTAATCTTCAATGTGCTTAAAAATGTGCACGCCTTGCCACAAGTCAGGGGGATTCTACCCTTCCTCCACCACTAGACTCCAGAGAACCCCCCAGCACACCAAAAAGCTAAATGCACCAATCAGGAGCCTGCCTGGTGCCATGGGTAGGTGGGCACTATAATGATCTTTTTGTGATGAGGACACAGCCAAGTACACCATCAGGATGACTTGAGAAGGACAGGGAGACCTAACTGCAGGTCTGGGGCTATCCACTTCGGGCTCTAAGAAGAAAAATAGGGCCAACCTGGTACCTTGCAGTACCAGCCAGATGGACACTATTAGTGTGAGCAGAGGTATAGTATAGTGGTTCATGGGGAGATAGAGAGAATGGTTCAGGTCCTATGGAAAGAGCATGTCTGAAGAGATGACGAAGGAAGGAAGGGAAGGAGTGGGCTGAGGCAGTGAGGGAGCTGAACCTTTGACCAGGACAGCACAGCAGAGATCACCCTGTTGATGAGAGCTCAGATGAGCCAACCCTGAGAATGTGACCTTGGGAGACTAGCCCCACTCCTCATCTCCCACATGGTGGCATGGGCTAGAGAGACATGCTCTCCCTCTGCCCACATCCATCCATATCTAAGGTAGGTGGGAGAGCTGTCCCTGCTTTCCGCAATGCAACCTGTAACACTCAGGAGAGCAGGCCTTGCACTTTGCCAGGGCAGCACAATAGAGCCAACCTGGTTAGCTAAGGTGTGGGTGAGCCAGCCATGAAGCTGTGAGTTTCATGGAAGAGCTGTCTCCATTACTCATGTTTTGGGGAGACATGGGTGGGGAGAGCTGCCCTCAATGTCTGGGGCAGGTGGTAGATGTGACCCTATGGTCATAAGAGCAGGAAAACAGTCTCAGAACCCCCACCAGCTGCAATAGTCCCTATACCACACCAGGGCACCACAGTAGAGCCAACTCTGTTAGCGGAGGTGTAGGAAAGTCACTCCCGAAGTTGTGAGCATGGGAGAGCTCTCCCCACTTCACATCTGTCTTGTGGAGGCATGAGTGGGGGAATGATGCCCATTAATATCCGAGGCAGGTGAGTGAGTGGGAAAACTATCTTTGGCCCCCACCAGCACAACAGATCCAATCCTTTTGGCAGAGGTATGGGTGAGTCAGCCCTAAAATTGTGAGCATGGGAGAGCTGGCCATATTACCTATCTGTCTTGTGATAGCATGGGCAGGGGAGAGTCATTCCCCAATCAATGCCTGGGTCAGGTGGGAAAGCTGGCCCTGGGGTCCTAAAAGTGAGAGAGTCAACTCTGTTAGTGCAGGTATGGGTGAGCCACCCCAAAGTTGTAAGCATGGGAGAGCTGTCCCCATTTCACATCTGGCAGACTAATCCTACAGCTGCCCAGGCCCGGACCCAAGGATATAACTTGGCCCATCCCATTGTCTACCCCATCTATGATCTGCTGGAGCACATGAAGGGACTTGACTTGCAGATCCAAGCTGCAGATCTCACATAACACTGGGCAACAAGGTATCCAGGAGGAGTCCCGGATACTGGGACTACAGTGGAGCAGAAACGAGGGGCCCCAACCAGACTAATGACACTTTGCAATGAACATTTGCAAGTAAAACAAGTAAAGACATATGGACAAAGAGGTTCACATGATGACTCACTGTGTCACACTGCAGCTTACAAGGTGAGATTGTAAGTTTTTCCCTTAAAAAATTTTTTTTCTCCCTTTTTTCTTAAATTTTGTTTTATTTGGGGGTTATGCAGGGACAAAAGTCAACAAAGGAACAAGGAAATAAATGAGATCAAGATACATGATGTAAAAGGACACATAGAATGAATGAATGAATGAATGAATAAATAAATAAATATTTAAAAATGTGTGTGCCTTACAACCTAGCATTTCTAATCTGGGGTCTATGCTTTGAAGTAGCAGTTCTCAAAGCATGTTTCAGGGAACCCTGGACATTGCTGAAATTCTCTTGAGGGATCTGTAAGAACAGAACAATTAGATGTAGGCTATTTGCTTTTAAAATTCTCACTCCCTCACAAGTGTATAGCTGAGTATTCTAGAGCCCATCAAGGTACATGATGACAACAACATTCTTATAGATCTATGCCTGCACATTCCAGCAATACACAGAAGTAAAATCAGCTCTCTGTGGAATCCTCAGTGAAAGCATCTTCTTTGTAGAGTAGGCTCACTTACAGGCAAGAGAACATGCATAAAATGCTAACTGCAGCCTTTTGTGAAATGGTAAAAAACTGAAAATCAAATTGACCATTATTAAAGCAAATTTGTGAACTAAAACTTCTGTTTTTCTGATAGAGTCTCTCTATGTAGCCCTGGCTGGCCTGGAACCCAGACTGTCCTCAGACTCAGAGATCCTTTCTGTCCCTGCCTCCCAAGTGTTTGGGATTAAAGGTGTGCACCACCATTCCCAGCTATATGGAAACTTTTAAATAATAAAAATATAAGCAGTATGAAGGCTTAAATGGTAACTGTACTACCCTTAAGAAAAATCTTAAATGACATGCTAAGGCACCGTAGTGATGCATGACTGTAATCCCAGCACTGAGGACAGAATGCAGGAAGATCATGAGTACAGGTCTGCCTGGGCTACATAGTACTACTTTCTTAAAAAACAAAACAACAGGGGCTGAAGACATGGCTCAGAGGTTAAGAGCACTGACTGTTCTCCAGAGGTCCTGAGTTCAATTCCCAGCAACCATCTATGATGACATCTGTTACCCTCTTCTGTATACTGTGTACATAATAAATAAATCTTTAAAAACAAAACAACAACAAAAACCAAAGCCAACAAAACCAAACCAAAAGAACAAAACATGAATATGTCAGGTGGAAAACAAAAGCTACTACCAAAACAAACCAAAAGTCAGACAAAACACCAAAAATCAAATCAAGAGATGAACACCATGCACAGGAGAATGTAAGAAACAAATGTTTTAAGCCATGCCCAAACCAAAACAAAACAAATCCTCCTCAAACCCCAAAATGTACAAATCAGACTGCTAGCCTCAACTAGAAGTTATTAATGAGCAACCTTGGAGGGATGGGAATTTGCTTTGAGAAGAAAGTCTCAAGCCAGCTCTATATACCTTGTTAGTAAACACTTGCCCGCTGGCTATAAGACTCAGGGTAAGGCTTCTGCTATACTAGAAGGTAAGATAAGGTACTGCTGTACCATTTGGAAGGGCAAGAACTTTCTTACAAGACGGGAAAGGCTGTTTTAGTATTCCACTAGTCTGTATTTGTTATAATAAAAACAAGTTTGAATATTTTTGTACAGGACCTTGTATATGTCATAAATTTATTTTACCCATAAGGTTTACCCATAGCATCGTTAACTTACTTTCTTATCAATAATCATGTTCTAATAAGTTCCACCTGTCAATCCACTACAGATTAAGATCTGTTCTTACTCTAAATGTATCTTTTTAAAAAAGACTATTTTTTAAAAGAATTTTTTACTGTGGTTGTTTGAATGAGAATGGGCCTATAGGCTCATATATTTGAATACATTGTACCCAGTTGGTGGAACTGTTTGGAAAGAACCATGGCCTTATCAAAGGAAATGTGTCACTAGGCTTTGAAAAAAGTCTACACCATACTCAGATCCTCCCTCCTCCATCTCTGCCTCATGCCTATGGATTAGGAAATAAGCTCTCAGGTATTGCTCAGCACTATGCCTGTCTGCTGCCATGCTCCCTCTGCCTCATGACGATCACCAACTCTAACCCTTTGGAGTCCCAAGTTCATAAATTAAATGCTTTCTTTTATAAGTTGTCTTGGTCGTGGTGTTTCTCCACAGCAATAGAAAAGTAACCAAGACAAATGGATTTTTCCGGGTGTTATGATGCATGTCTGTAATCCCAGGACTCACGAGATGCAGGCAGAAGAACAATCCTAGTGAGTTTGAGGCCCTGTCTTAACCAAATGAGCATCTCTCCCCTGCCCCAAATAAAGCAACAGGCTGGATTATGGCATTTTCATTCACACATGTCACCATGGATACTTTGTTCTTTTTCATCCCCCCCCTTTCTTCCCCTCCCTTGTCCTCATCTTGCTGGTCCCTTTTCTTCTGCTTTCATGTCACATGCACCCCTCCCTTCCTAGGGTCCCTTTTCTACTATATTAGTAGAAATAGATTTTCAAGTAAAACATACAGCTAGAAAAGCTAAGATTCTGGCAAACTTTGGCCCTTCCCCCCCAAAACAAAAACAAAAACAAAAACCTTTTCTCCTCAGCTCAGGGAGGATTCTTTCCTGAGCCCCTCTGGCAATCACTACCTACTCTAGAGTATCACAATTTCTCTTACTGGTCTGAGTGTTAACGTATTTCTTTTGTGTTCAACTTCTTGTAGGTGGAACCTAGTCTTTCTCATTTGCACATCCCCATTCAGAAATAATGAACAAATCCATGTTTATTACTCATAAAAAATACTTCAAAGATATACTTTGCATCCCCTCCCTGTCAGCAGACACATCTTTTCCATCCACCCGAGGCTCACAGATCTCTTCTGAGGAACACATCAGAACATAGCACTCGTTGACCAGGTTTCATTACTGTTCCTGTCAAGAGCTGACTCAGGCTCTCAACCTTAGCACTTTTCTCCACTTGTATCAGAAGCATACCTTGGTCCACATGTTTCTCAGGGAGTGATTCAGATATTGCTGGATGTCTATTAAGGTTATTTAACAAAGGACTTCTGCCAACTTACTGGTTTTCTCATCATCACCTTTGTGCTTGGTCTTACAAATGTTCCTTCAAGTGTGTGAGTCACACCTATTTTTTCCTCACAGCAGGGAATCCTGACCAATACCACTATTGGGCAAGTGCAGTGTGTGGGTGGGTGGGAGGCAGGTTACTGGGTTCAAATTCCAGTTACAGCATTTATCATCTGTGTGACTCCATCCAGTTACTTAACCACTGCGTGGTTTTAGTTCCCTTAGTTACCAACTTGTCTAAAGGTTCTCAGAAGATGTAGGTGGTATGTAAAGTAACCGGAAGAGCATCCATCAGTCAGATACCAATTTAGGAAGCTTTTTGGTTTGTTCTTTTAAGGATAAAAGCAATATTTTTTTTGAGAAATAATAATTTTGCTTTTAGTCTGAGAAATAACAAAGCATGTGGTTGGTTTCACACAAAAGGGAGAGGGCTTTGTTTGGAAGCCTGTAAAGTCCACATAACTTCCTTCCTCACTTGACAAAGCTTCACAGTAAGCAATATCTGTAAGGAGGAGCAAATGGACAGAAGAACCAACAAAACTCACGTTGGAAAATGATTCTGTTCAGTCTGCCTGATGGTTAGTTTACTCAGTTCTGTATACAAACCTTGGAGGCCACTGTTAATTAGCAGTGATGCTATTCCCAGTTTCTAAATTCATAATCTTCATTAGGAGCTTATGTGTTAATGAGCCACCCTTAATTCTTCACAAGATTGCTTTGTGATGGGGGCTTTATTATAACCTAACACGAAGGATGCAAAACAAAACACAGATTTAACAAAGAAATGCAAGAACAGACCAAGGTGATTGTCAACTAAGACAAACCACCAGGGCCACCTCTGAAACATGTGATTTAAAAAAAAATGAAAATCTATCCTGTAAAAATACATAATTAATACATTATTATAAAGCTTTAAAAATATTCATGAACAAAATTCTAAAGTGAGAGCAGGGTGTCTAACAGGTTGCCAGGAATGTAGTCTACAGTACGTGGACTGTGCTTTGATCTACAGTAGTGTACTCCACTCTTAGCAAGCTTAGGCTGTCTCTGTAAAGACATGGGCTTCAGCAAACTGGAGATGGTGAGCAGACAAAGTATCAGAGGATAACAAGTTATTAAATTAATATGGTATGATAAATGCCATTAAATCCTTAATGTGATCTTGAGCAATAGAAGTAGAAAATCACAAAAGCAGAAAGTAAAATAGCATATACCTAAAACATGCATTGCCTAGAATTGATTTTAAAAATGAAAAATGATTTCATTTTATTTACTTATTTTGTTGTGTTTGTATGTGTATGTGTGAATGCACATACTATGGCATATGAGTGGAGGTCACAGGATAACCCATGAGAGCTGTTTTTCTTCTTCTATCATGTGGACCCCTGGTTTGAACTCAGGTGGTCAAGCTCAATATCATGAGCCATTTCAATGGCCCTAGGTATTTTTTGTGTATGTTGAAGGTTTAATCTAAAGCCTTGTACAGACTAGGTAAGCACTAAGCTACATCCCTGGATCTTAATTTTTTTTGACACAGGTCTTCTTATATAGCCCATTATGTGGTCCAAGCTTGCCTCAAATTTGTGATCCTCCTGCCTCTGTCTTCTAAGTGCTGAGTGCTGAGATTACAGCTATATGCTCCCATGCTGAAATAATTATCTTTTCTTCACACACATGCATGTGTGCACACTCACACATAATTAAATTCGAGAGTAGCTGGTCATCCTGGCACATCCTGGAATAAATTTCACAGTCCATCATTAACACATGTGAAAAAAATTAGAGGAAATAATCTTACTTCTGCTTCTATATTAAAAATTACTTGACAAGATAAGATATACAATTAGTAAATTAAAAGCAAGAAAATTACAGAATAAGTAAAATGGAGACACATTTTATTTTGGGCAAACATAATAAAATGCATCACTAAAGCTGACAAAGAAAAACAAAGTGAGCGTAAGAAGGAACTTTTGACTGCAGAATCTGGATGATTTTCTAGGGGAAAAAAACCTATCAAAACCGATTCCACAATAGATACCCAAAACAAAACAAAACAAAGCAAAAACAAAACAAAACAAAAAAACCCAAAAAGCAGCATCATAAAGAACAAGAAAAAGCTAGCTGCCAAGGTAACACATGTCTATAATCTCAATATTCTGTGAGACTGAGATCAAGTTATCTTGGCCTACATACTAAACCCTGTCTCAAGCAAAGCACAGACACAAAAACAGAAGAAAACATGAAACCTCAACAAAATTGTTAAGTTCACACAAATCCCCTTCCATATGGCTTCCTAAGTGAACCTAAACAGATAACTTCAATGCTAAACTGTTTCAAAAGACCAAGCAAAACAGTATTCGATTTAAAAGGCAACAAAATATTAACAACAAAATCATAAGAAATAACTGGGCATGGGTATACTTCTCCCAGCACTAGGAAGACTGAAGCAGGATGACCGTGAATTCAAGCCTGAGGCAGGTTACTAACCAATCGGTCCAACCACCACAAAGCTCATCAAAGATGAGCACTGAGGATCAAGGGAAACAACCTGAACATCTGTGACAGGTGTATAAAAATAGTTCAGTGTTTCAGAAAAAAAAAATCCAAATTCACAATCATTCATAAGAAATAAAACAGAAGCTGACAAAGGTAAAATCCAAATGCAACTGGTATGAGGAAACTGAGGGTTAAATAGAAATTGTAGACTAGTTTAAAAGTTATTTTACATTCCAGGCAAAATGAATGGAGACCAATATTTAGAAATACTTTGGCAACTGTAAGGAAAGAGATAATTTTTATGTCTGCATATGATGCAATCATTTACTCAGAAAAACTAGTCAATAAAATATGAATTAAGAAATGATTCACTCTGGATACAGAAAAACCAACATAGCCAACATTATTCTCTACACCAACATTAATATGTAGAAATATAATAAATCCATACTAGCAACAAAACAGTAAAGTACCTATGAATTAATCATAATTCTAAGTTCTCTTTTGATCTAAAGGCCAATGAAGATGATTTAAATAAACATTTGTATTCATAATAAGATGATTTAATACTGTACAACTGTTAATCCTTTTAAATAATTCTGTAAATTCAATGCAATCCTAATAAAGTCACTGTTGTGTTTAATGACCCCATTCCACACATTAAAATTAATATTGTGGGGTAATGGTCTATCTGTGGTCCAATCCATCTTAGTAAGGAAAAGCACAGAGGGCAAGTTTACCCTACTGTACACCCAGACAGGGTTTTCTTCACCTTTTCCTGCTGTGAACCTTATTCACCTGAGAAAATTTTAGGTGATTCTTAGGTATATTTGTAAAATAGGTTTATAAATCAAACATTTAATAATGATAAAGCATATAGAAATTTATTTTAAAACAACTCTTTGGAATACATAGTTTTATCATTTATTAAACATGAAGGGAAATTTGTATAGTAATGAAATGGACAAAGGAGTCAAAGTTCATTTATCATTTTTTTTTTTTTTTTTGAAAGACCAACTCTTTTTTTTTTTTTTTAAACTTTATTTTATTTATTTATTTATTTGCCTTGGTGTTTGCCTGGAACTGGAACTACAGACAGTTGTTAGCTGCCATGTGGGTGCTGGGAATTGAACCCGGGTCCTCTGGAAGAGCAAACGGCGCTCTTAACCGCTGAGCCATCTCTCCAGCCCCTTATCATTTTTTTTAAGGCAAGGTTTCTCTGTGTAGCTCTGGCTGTTCTAGGATTTAAGAGATTCCCCCTACCTCTGCCTCCTGAGTGCTGGGATTAAAGGCATGCACTACCACCAATTTTATTATTTTTTTAAAGGAAACTCAGGTCAAACCATACAAACAGCAATTTTTAAGATCAAACATTCTAACATAATACAATTTAAGGATATACTAATTTGATACATGCTGAAGAGTGAAAGTCTGAAAAATGTTATCTTCGTTCTCTGTAATTCTACCTTGTTTTTCTAAGAGCAGCAAACTTGAATGCACTTTAACAATGCAATTTACAGCATTTCGTAATTTCAAATCTGAGCTAAGGTGTTTCAGGCAGCATCGGTAGGTGCTGAGATGGCCTGTACAGTGCAAAGGGGTGTGTCATGTGTTAAGAATCAAAGCTGCAGTGAAATTCACAATGCATCATGGGTGAGTCCTGCCTCAAATACCTTTGATTCATTATATATTTAATTCTGAATTAGTGTTTGGTCACTGCATATTCAGAAACCTTTTACTGTTACCAAAGTTTTGGTACCCCCTACACTCAGTTACTTAATCACATATGGGTTATAATTCACAACTTAAGAAGCTGGGTACTAAGACATACATTAGTAAAATCTGTGTGATATTATTGCCAAAACAGACAAATAGAAAAACGGGAAGAGAACAGAGCACCATAGAAAAAGACTATTCTCAACATGAGATAAAAGTAGCTTTAAAAATCAAAGATAAAAAATAGATTATGCTATTGTCAGGTCAGGAGAATGTAACAGGGCTTAGCATAACTAATGCCGTATTAGAGGCACCATTCTGACCTTAAAACTAGCATGTAGGCCCCAACACCTGCTAAATGAGGAACAAAAACCTATTCCATCAAAGACCAATCCACTGTTCCGGTAATGTTCCTAAATGTACTAAACTTGCCTTTTAGCTTCCATAGTTCTGTTTCTCACTAACTGAAGTGTGAAAATCAAGATGTGGTTTTAGTGTATAAAAGACAAAGGGCTGTAAGGCTTAGGGCTGCATGATCTGGGAAAGTTCTATAGCCACTGACCAGCAATAAAGGCTTTCTAACTTTTTTAGAGTGTCCATGTGGTGGTCTCTAATGGGCTTACTTCACAAGACCAGCCAGCTATATGAAAGAAAACCAAACTGATTCCTATATGAAACCACTTAATAGATAGTTTCAAAAAGAATTAAAGACCTAAAAGTAAGAAAGAACTCCATATAATTCTTGAGAGAAAATATAAGATGATATTTTTGTGACCTACAAACAAAGGATTTTTTCTCAAATGAAATTCAAAAGCCTACAGTATAAAGCAAAACTGAAGCATCTGATTGTGTCAAAATTGATTTTGTTCAACAAAGCACATTAGGGATACATTTCATTTGAATGTCTATAAAGTAGGAGGAGATATTTATAATGTCTAAAGTAGATGTAAAGTAATGTTGAGAATATTCAAGGAATTCTTATTCATTATTAAGAAGACACCAACTTGAAGAAAATGGACAAAAGACCGATAATGGATGCTTCATAAAATGTATAATTATACATATATAAAGAGGTTTATTGGAATTACCTATAATAGGGGGATAATGCTTCAAACAGACAACTCATGCTAGCAAATAAAAATCTTAGGACCAGAAATAAGTTAGCTCTTTTTGAGTTTGCCATTGGGGTGACATTGACCCCCAAACATTACAAGCTATTGTCAGTACTCCCAGCTATCCCCCAGAATATAAGCCTAAGACCCTATTGCTAAAGACACTACATACTTGAGTCACAGAACAAGAAGTCAAGCTGGAAGACATCAACATGGAAGCTTCAGCTCTACAGGCTAATGTTCACAGTATGGGAAGGTGCTTGCATGATGCCAGAAGAGAAGAGTAAGCATTGATCTCACCAAGCTGTTAACCCTGAAACCTGTAATAATTCCTGGTCTGACAAGATAGGCCCACTGGTGCAATAGTTATGAATGTTCTGGGAGTAATCAACAACTTTATGATTGCATCAAAAGCCTTCTCTGTGAGATGGAACCCATATCTGGCACTATGAAAGGGACCAAGAACCTGTGCATAGATAAGCCACAGGCCTTAGGGGAAAACCCAATACTATTATTTTGCTAAGTAGACACAGTATTAAGTTGATTCCTAAAATGACATATTATTATACTCATAGGGTATCTCTCAACACTTCCTCATCATAAACCCCCTTGCAGTTGATAGAAATTATACAGAGACTCTTAACTGGTTAACAAAAGACTGTGGAGTGCTTATCTCTAAATCAGACATTCATATCATACCACTCCCAACAAGGCTCAAGGATTTGTTTTTTTTTTTAAAAAAAACTTATTTATTTATTTATTTATTTGCCTTGGTGTTTGCCTGGAACTGGAACTACAGACAGTTGTTAGCTGCCATGTGGGTGCTGGGAATCGAACCCGGGTCCTCTGGAAGAGCAGACGGTGCTCCCAACCGCTGAGCCATCTCTCCAGCCCCAAGGATTTGTTTTTTAAAAAATTATTTATTTATATGTTATGTACATTGGTGTTTTGCCTGCATGTATGTCTGAGTGAGAATGTCAGATTCCTTGGAAACTAGAATTAAGTTGTGAGCTGCCATGTGGATGGTGAGAATTGAACCTGAGACCTGTGGAAGAACAGTCAGTGCTCCCAACCACTGGCCATCTCTCCAGCCTAAGGCTCAGGGATCTTTGTAGAAGAGGTAGCTGAAAGACGATGAGAGCCAAAAGTTGTTGGTAATATCAAGAAAAATAGTATTTTCCAGATCCAACAGGGTAGATATACATATAAACTTAGACTATGAGACAACATGCAGAAAACCTTTGCAAGCTCCACTCAAACAAAATTTCAGCACTGAGGAAGGAAGGTAGATACATAATCCTCCCAGTAGCTGGGAGCTATTGGCATTTGATAGCTCCCAGGAGAAGAAGAGCCAGTTTCCTAAGGTGCTGCTGATCACACACTAATGTAGGCTAAGACTCCTTAGGCAACACAAACTGGACTCAACAGAGAAAGGAAAAAAAGAGCAATCTTGAAGTTCAAAGGCAAAGGGTTGTGAGGGGGTAGAAAGAGTGGTAGGGAGAAGAGAGATGATGATGATGACGACGATGATGATGTATGTGTTTGTGTCTGTTTACTAAAAATGCATCGTATAAAATTCTCAAAAATATTACAAAAGATATAAATAGGCAATTTACAGGAATTCCCCCCAACAATCAATCAATTATTGAAATGTTCAAGTTCAAAAGTAATTAGGTTAATGGAACATAAAACAATAATATCATTGTACTGATTAGTCTAATAAAAAGTAGAGAGCAATATCACACTAGTGGAGGATATGGACACAGTCACCTTCACACAGATAACCAACAGGTAGTGGCTGTACAAATTGGTAGTTGCTGTGAATAGAAACCTGACAATTCTTATGCCAATTATATAGATATGCTATAACCCTAAATTTCTTCACAGAAGTATGTAAAACCCCACATATATACATTACACACACACACACACACACACACACACACACACTTTATTTTTTTTTGAGACAAAACTTTTCTGTGGCTCAGGCTGATCTAGAACTCACTATGTAGTCTAGGCTGTTTTCAAACTTGTAAACCTCTTGCCTCAGTTTTCTGAGCACCAGGATTACAAGTATGAACCATTATGCCTTGTTCACACATAACTTTTTGAATTGGAAGCTCTGACGAAAAGGTATGGGCATAAAAAGAATGAATCCATGTATGCAATGACAAGTGCTACAAGTCAATGAGGTGTAGAGTTAACATCCACGTCTGAAGTAGCGGTGGTGTAGGATTGCTTATGGAATGGCCACAAACATATTGCTACAAAGTTTTAAATGTAGGCTTTTTCATGTGCCCTAGACCAAGCAGGCATCTAGCTAGGATGAATGAAGCAATGTCATCTGTTTTGCCCTAAGAACACCATCATCAACAAAGGTTTCTTTGTTCATTGCCGGAGGTAAAATACAAAATTTTAAAAGTATTTAAGCTGAGAGAAAAAAAAGTGTAATTACAGAAGTAGACCAATTGGATGCCTTACTTTAAACACTGGAAGACAAAATATCTTTTGAGTTTTGAAGTTGCATGTCCAAATATGTTCTGCATGTGTGAAGGGAGTAAGATGTGAAAGTGTGCAAATACTCACAAATTATACCATCCACATACATTTCTTGAATTAAGAAAAACATTTACCAAAGTTTTGAATACACAAAGACCTTCTTACATATAAAACAAAGTTACCTTTTGTAGGAAGAGAACAATCCTCACAAGCGTCCGAGCACGGAGTTCTTCCAAGGTGAACAAGGTACGGGGTGTTCGAATAAAAATTTTGGTCTTCCCATAAGCTACGTCATCCTGGAAGCCACATCGTTCTATGAGTTTCTTGACAGCCTCTTTGTCCGAAGGAAGGTCATGGTTAGGCCAGGTGAATTCAGAGATCATCTTGTACCTGGGTGAACAAAGAACAGGGCATACACCAAAGGAGGGGAAAACTATATCATCAACTTAACAGAAAAACTTCTCATCAAAACTGTAGCCAACTGTTAAGAGAAGTGAATTCCTTTAGCCTGATGAGATGAAGAGGAGAATCTCTTCACTAAAACATCCCTTCATAATAACTCTCACTAAACTAGGAATGAAAGGGCCTGCCTTAATCTTTGGAAGGCTACTCACCAAAAACTTACTAGTAATTATCATCTGCAAGCAGGTAACCTTGGAAGCATTCTTCCTACAGACCCAAGACAAGCATGCTTTCAGTATGGGTTCTCACTGCTGCTCTGGAGGTCTAATTAGTAAGCAAGGAAGAGCAAAACTGACAATGCTGTTGAATAATTTTACTTTCTTCAAAAGAAATCAAATGGATCTTTGGATAAACCCTTAAAATTAGAAGAAAATTAAGCAGTGTTAAGTCAACACATGAGAATAAATTGCATTTTGTCTAGACAGTTCCTTGCTATTTGAATCTATCATAAAGCAACTCTCTACACCGCAGTTTTATATAAGGCAGAAGTCACATGCTACAACCTCAGAGTGACATTCCACCACTCGAACCACAGTCTGTTTTGCTGGAAGCAGTCATGAGATTCAGCAGACATTAAGGAAGTCATTCAGGGCATGAATACCAGCAGGCAGGAGGTAGAGCCATCTAAAAACCCTGCCTGCCACAGGGATTTCACCCATACCCCAGGCAGCACTAACATGGAACTAAATTAAGGCATTTTTCTCTGATACTGAATCTGAACGTTATAGTAATTTGAGATTTTATTCTCACCCAGATTTCAGAGTTATTTACTGATACTCCTTCTAGAAATCACATTTTCCTTATTTTCAAACATTTTAATTAATATATATTGGTAGCATAAAATAGAATGTTTTACTGAGAAACTTTGATGTTGCATGCAGCATACTTTGATCAGTGCACCTTCCCACTGCCTTCCTTAGCCCCCTTCCTCATCCTCTTCTAGTCTTTGGAAGTGTGTAGAAAGATGCAAATAGATCCGAGCCTGTTACCCTGCACAAAACTCAAATCCAAGTGGATCAAAGACCTCAACATAAACCCAGCCACTTTAAACTTGATAGAAAAGAAAGTGGGAAATACACTTCTACAAATTGGCACAGGCGACCACTTCCTAAATATAACACCAGTGGCACAGACACTAAAACCAACAATCAATAAGTGGAATCTCTTGAAGCTAAGAAGCTTCTGCAAAGCCAAGGACACTGTCAATAGGACAAAACGCCAGCCTACAGAATGGGAAAAGATTTTCACCAACCCTACAAGTGATAGAGGACTGATCTCTAAGATATATAAAGAACTCAAGAATCTAGAGCCCAAAACCTTGAGTAACCCAATCAAAAAATGGGGTTCAGATCTAAAAAGGGAATTCTCAGCAGAGGAACTACGAATGGCTGAAAGGCACCTGAAAAAGTACTCATCATCTTTAGCCATCAGAGAAATGCAAATCAAAACAACTTTGAGATACCACCTGACACCTGCTAGATTGGCTAAGATAAAAGACACAGAACATAGCCTATGCTGGAGAGGATGTGGAGCAAGGGGAACACTCCTCCATTGTTGGTGGGAGTGTAAGCTTGTTCAGCCACTTTGGAATGCAGTATGACAGTTTCTCAGAAAATTGAGAATCAATCTCCTCAAGGACCCAGCAATACCACTTCTGGGTGTATACCCTAAAGATGCACAGTCACACTCCAAAGGCATTAGCTCAGCTATGTTCATAGCAGCGTTATATGTAATAGCAAGAACCTGGAAACAACCTAGATGTCCCTCCATTGAAGAATGGATTAACAAACTGTGGTACATCTGCACAATGGAGTACTACTCAGCAGAAAGAAAAAATGATATCCTAAAATTTGCAGGCAAATGGATGGATTTGGAGAATATCCTCCTGAGTGAGGTATCACAAACTCAGAAAGATAAGCAGGGGATGTACTCACTCATGAGTGGACTCTAAACAAACAAACAAACAAACAAGAAAAAAGCAAAGCATGCCCAAGCTGCAAACCATAACCACTGAACAGCTTGGGATCAGAAACACTCTGGACTGACTCCTGGGATCCCACTCCCCCTAGAGGAACACTTGACTCACTCTTGAGGGAGGGGGGAGAAAACTGGATCTGCCATGAGTGAAGGCTGAACTAAGCAATATTGGGACAGTGGGACCATGGGACTGTCTGCTGCCTGCCCAGGGAGGGGATAGGGAGTTGTGGAGAAGAAAGAATGACCTGATGTGGTGGGTGGTGGAAGGAACCTTGAATAAGGATATACAAGGATAGAAAATGTGACTTCTTTGTTCATAATAATAATAATAATAATAAAAAAAGAAAAAAAAGAATCTGGAGATAGGGCTACTTGTGTTGGTCAGTATGCCAGCCTCCTAGCCATGTAGCTACACTGACCCAGCTGGAATCCATTCTTCTCATTCACTCTCTCTAGGCCTCCTTATATAGCTCAGGCTGGTCTTGAACTCATTATGGACAATCCTGATGCTTCAGCCTCCCAATGCTGGGAAAACACACACACACAGTGACATTTATATATTTAATAAAACTAGTCTGGAATATCAGAGAACAGATCCACCCACAGTCAATCCAGGAGGGTCAGAGAGTGGTAACTCACACCTTTAATCCCATAACTCCAGAGCCAGAGATCTTTCTGTGTTTCTGTGAGTTCAAGGCCTAACTACCAAACAGTAGTAGCTCACACTTTTAATCTTAACTCTAGAATATGATGCAGAGTTCAACCCGGAAGTGAAACAATTGGGTGAAGAAGGTATTTAAGGCAGGAGCAGGAAGACAGAAATTTATTCTGTAGGAGCGACAAGCCAGGCTGAGGACTTTGGAAGATAGCTGGGTAAGAATTGACTGTGGTCTGTTTCCTCTCTCTGATATTCCAGACTGGTTTTATTAAATATATCACCACATATGTATCACCACCACACCTAGCTTGAGATGGCTTTTAAAAAGGCAGCTCTAGCCTCACTAAATGGTCTTGGCTTTTAATTGCAACATTGGGTTGCCTCTGCATCTTCATATCATATTCAGGAGTAAGACACTTCTTTAAAGTTTACTGAGAATGAAAATCAATCTCTCTCTCCAATCTTAGCTGTGCTTTGCTATTTTAAAATTGTTTAGTTCGTGTTCTATTGCTGTGAAAAACACTGTGGACGAAAGCAATTTAGCAGAGAAAAGGATTTATTTCATTTTTTTTTCCTTCCAGGTCACAACCCATCATTAAAAAAAATTAGGGCAAGAACTTAAGGCAAAAACATGGAAGTAGGAGGCATGAAGGGATAGTCTCCTATAGATGTGGCAACCAGCCAATATGATCTGACAATTTCTCAATTGAGGTTTATTTTTGCCAGGTAACACTAGGTTGTATCAAATTAACAATAAAAATCAACCAGCACATACATGTTTTGAATTATTTGAAGATGCTTAGGGGGAAGGAATGGGCATACTTAATCTTGAGCCACTAAGACTACTATTTTGGAAATTCATAGCTTCATGGGGGGGTGGAGTAGAAGAGTGTGTGTGTGTGCCAAAGGTCAACACTAGGTGTGACCCTTTATCCCTCTTTAGTTTTTTGAGACAGGATCTCTCTTACTGAACCTGGAGCTTGCCATTTTCATCTAAACTGTCTGGCCATTGAGCCCTGGGGATCTACCTTGGACTCTTCTTCCCCAGCACTAGGGGTCAAAGTTACGTGCACTGTACCCACTTTTGCATGGCTGCAGGGGATCTGAACTTGGGGCCTCAGGTTTCACAGCAAGCACCTCATCCCTCACCTACTCCTCAGCCCCTCACATGTTCTTTTTAACCTCTATTTTTATAGGAGTACTAGAAAATGTATTCCAATGCTTAGCACTTTTTCCAAGCCTCAACTGAACACATAATGAAAGTTAAAAAGTTCAAAAGGAGACAAAGGGTAGATAAAGGCCCCTGCTCACAAAATGCTTTTCCCCTTAAGGCAAGCTTGCTTACTGTGGGATACTTCCACTACTCCCATGGCTTCTGTTGTATCCCAAGGTAGCACACTCAGCACAGGCCCCTCTGATAGTTACTACTCTAATAGTTAACTTTCTATATGTGATAACATTGTAACTGGTAAACTGTTAAAATTTTCTGTGTAATAAAGATGGATTATAGCCATTTCTAATGAAAGGACTGGACAGTGTTTGAAATCAAGACTCATAATGATCACACCTTCACTCCTGAAAACACATCTGCCATGTAGCCTATAGATCTGGCAGATTTCAACAGGAACAATGGAGTAGTTTTAAGAATAACTTTTTGATTACTATAAAATTAAATCCCACTTTTCCAGGTTATTATTCTATAAATTTTATTCATTTCAGCCAAAAACATCTCTTTGGTGTGGTTTCCTTTGCACACACATGGCTGAATACTAGTATTGTGGAGAACCATCATCAACACTAGGTGGTTTCTCATATCTCCAACAGGTGCTCTTTGCTTTCTGATGACAAACCCACGTGTTTCCATAGGCTAAAATAGTGCTTCTCAACCTGTGGGTCATGACCCACAGAGTTTCCACATAAGAACTCCTGAATATTAGATATTTAAATTATTATTCATTACAGTAGCAAAATTACAGTAGCAAAATTACAGTTACGAAGTAGCAACAAAATAATTTTATGGCTGGGGTTCTAGAAGTGTTCTTTCCCACTTGCCCTCTAACATTCTCCATCACTTTTCCTGACTCAGGATGGTGCCTCACATGTCACCAAGAAAGCAGAAGTAGACAGGAACAACTGTATTTTCCTACCAGTGAAGCTGCAAGCCTTCCTGAATCTGACACACCATTATCTTCTGACTGTGTCACTAGTAAAATGCATCTGCGCCCATCTCGAGTTGACAGACCTGCCACAAGAGTTTGTGACTCTATCCTATCTTGCCACTTCAAGGATGCTTTCACTAGTTTCATACTCCTCCCTCAGGAGCCATGGGATTGACCCTGTTCTTAATTATCCCCACCTGTGTACAGTTTGTAGTCTCACCTGACCACATGGTGTGGTTGATGGGAATTGAACTCAGGAACTCTGGTAGAGCAGCCAGTGCTTGTAACCATTGAGCCTTCTCTCCAGCCCTTCTTTCCTTTTTTAAAACTGTTTTTTGATTTTTTTAAAAAAATTAACAAATTTATTTAATGTACATTGGGCTTTACCTGCATGCATGCCTGTGATGGTGTCAGATCCAGTGGAAGTGGAGTTACAGACAGTTGTGAGCTGCCATGTGGATGATGGGAATTGAACTCGGGTCCTCTGAGAGAGCAGCCACTGTTCTTAACCTCTGAGCCATCTCTTCAGCCCCCTTTTCAAAAACTTTTAAAAATGATTTCTTTCTTTATTATTTTATGTGCATTGGTGTTTTTGTCTGCATATATGTCTGTGTGAAGGTGTTGGATAGCCTGGGTATGGAGTTACAGGCAGTTGTGACTTACTATGTGGGTGCTACGAATTAAACCCAGGTTCTCTGGAAGAACAAGTGCTCTTAGCCACTAAGCCATCTCTTCTGCTACCCCTTCCTCCACTTAATTTTTGGAAAAACAGTCTCTCACTGAACTTGGAGCTCACAGATTTTGACAGACTGGCTGGCCATCTAATTCCTAGGAGACTCCTGTTTCCATCTCCCCAACACTAGGGTTAGAGGTATAGACCTATGCCTGGCTTTTTATGTGGGTGCTGGGAATCTGCACTCAGCAATTCATGCTTGTGTGGTAAGTGTTGTACTAACCAAGCCATTTCTCCAGCCACTTCAGACATCTTTTACTCAGCTTAATGCTCACTCAGATGCTCAAACCAAAAAATGTGCTTGTCATTTTTCATTCTGTTCTATTTCTGACTCATCACAGGCCATTCGTGAAAAGCTAGTCTTGTCATCCAGCTCCAAACACATCCTGAAAGTGTCCACTACTCTAATATCTACACTACGGAAGATGCTATTTGTAAGCTATCTTTTCTAGACTCCTGCAGTAGCAGAATGGGTACATAGTTACCATAGTGATTTCTTGAAGTTATCTATAAGATACATTACTCCATGCTTAAAACTCACTAATTTCAAAATCTTAAGGAAGCCTGAAAAGAATGTTGCATCCCTGGAGCTGGAGTTACTGGAGGTTGTATGACATCCCGACTGTCTACTCAGTACTCTATGGTGGTAAAGAGACACCATGAGCACAGCAACTCTTAAAAATAAAAGAAATAATTGGAGCTTTCATGAAGGTAGATGTGGTGCTGGAGAAGTAACTGAGAGTTCTACAACCAGGTCCACAGGCAGCACAAAGACAGAAAGACACTGAGCCTAGCATATGTTTTTGAAACCTCAAAGACCATTCCCAATGACATGTTTCCTCCAAATAGGCCATACTTATCCCAAAGCCACACCTCCTCATCCTTTCAAATAGTACCACCCCCTAAACACTCAAATATATGAGGCTTTGGGGGTCATTCTTATTCAAACCACCACACCCACATAAGCACTAGAAATAGAACTCAGGTTCTGTTGGAGAATAGCAAGTGCTCTTAACCACTGAGCAACCTTTCCAGCCCTCGATTTAAGTTTTATGCATTTACTCATTTTTTGTATGTAATCTATAGTCCAGAATGTTAGAAATATTTAAGATAATTAAACTGATGAAATTGATAACATTTTCCTAACTCCCAGTTGCCAAGTGTCACTGTCATTACCAGTTCTAAATCAACAGCAGCATCATTTCATGTTGAATAACTTCTTTTTTTAAAAAAATATTTATTATGTATACAGTATACAGAAGAGGGTACAGAAGATGTCATTATAGATGGTTGTGAGCCACTATATGGTTGCTGGGAATTGAATTCAGGACCTCTGGAAGAACAGTCAGTCCTCTTAACCTCTGAGCCACCTCTCCAGCCCCCGAACGTTGAATAACTTCTATAGCTAGGTGCTATTCTAAGTGCCTTGTATCCTTCATCTTAGTCATCAAGTACCCTTCAAGGTACTATTTCATCCTCATTTCACACCCAAGAAAACTGAGTCACAGAAAGAATCATACAACTAGGAAGTGTTAAATCTAAGATTCAAACCAGTTAAATCAATTTCAGGGCCACTATGCTTAACTTACAATGATGATAATTACTGTATCAATAGTGATGGTAGTACTGAATGAATATCTATTATGTGCCAGGGCCTTGGACTTTTACTTAATTCTCACAATAACCATTTAATGAAGTTTTTATATTCCATTTTATAGATGCAGAAATAGGATCAAAGAGGAGAAACATCTGGCTTAGGAACAAGTGGGAAAATGAGTATTGCAGCAGAGTCCTACATAAGACTCCAAATCCATGTTCCTTCTTGCCTTTCTATCAAAATGACTGAACTCTTTTCTATAAGCTACAAACTCAAGTACTCTACAGATTCTGGAGAAGTTTCTCATGTCAAAGTTTCCTTAACTTTTCTGTTCATTTAATAGATGCTTGCAAATGGCCTAACACAGCTGCTGTATCATCATAAGTCTGAGTGCCTTTGGGTTCTGCTCCATACTTTAGCCTTACCTGTGAAGAAACTTCTCGTAGGCTTGGCGGAAGGCAAACCCTGCCCGGCGTACTCTTACATTCTCTAATAATCCAAGGTATTCCACCTGATGGCGGCAGCGCTCATCATCAAATATCTGTGGGGACTTTTTGTCGTTGGGTTTGATGCAACGTACATAGTATGGTTCCTAGAGAAAGAAATAAGCAATGACAGAATTCACTGTAGACCTAGAGAAAGGATGCCAGCATGCCATTAGTGTCAACTGTGTCAAATTAAACTCAGTGCCTAGGTCACTTGGGTATATATCTGTGAATAAAACATTCTTCCTTTCTGCCCCAATTCAAAGTAGTTTTCATGTAACCCCTGGTTCATATTTTAAGACGCACCAGAAATAGTAGAAAGGGATTAAAGCTAAGGAGCAAATAATTAGAATGTGTAAACATTGAGTTTTGAATATTTACAAATAGCTGGAGGAATAACTCAAAAGAAGAGAAGGCAGTAGCTGTGGTAAAGATCAACTGTGATGAAGAACTTGTTGGGTCAGGTGGTCTGAGATGTAAGGACTCAAGTGTCCGCCATTGCCCTGGTATTATTATTACCATTGCTATTGTTGCATTAGTTTGTGCTTCTGAAAGAGATTAAACTTTATGGGTAACAGAAATGTTATAAACCGTCTATAGGCATTAGTCAATCTATGAAAGAGCCCTACTAGAAATTCCCCCTCTATTCCAATCACATTTTGTACCAGGCGTTAGATTACAACTCCTGTTAAATATAAAGCCATGCTTGGCATAGATCCTGGTACACTGAGGATAATGAATAAATTATCACTGGATGAATCGAAGAGGTCAAATATATCCCACTTGTAAGAAGAGTGAGTCTCTCTCTTCTCTGAATCCATTATCCATTAGACACACAGATGTACCTTAATTAACATAGAGTTCTATGTAGTTATATTAGGCACTTTTGAGCACTGGGAGGGCTTGAGATGGCAAAGGGTAGAAAATGATTTAAGAAGTAGGAAAGTTTTAAAGAATGTGAATTGATTTTCACTGACTGAAATAAAATTTCAATACCTAAGAAGCTATTATTATATATTTATCATGCTCCGCACACCACAAAAAATAAAGTTGTTTTTTTTCCTTTTTGCAAATCCTGCTGTATTAGCTTGCTAATATTGTTGTAGCAGATTATGACAAATTTAGTGTCATAAAATAAGAAAATTTTATTATCTCACAGCTGTGGAGGTTAGAAGTCCAAAATGGGTTTCAATGGGCTAACATAGGGTATTTTAAAGTTATTACTTTCAGGGACCTTGGAGTTAACTTGTTCATCTTCTCCAATGTGATGGTAAATTTTGATTGTTAACTTGATTAGACTGAGCTGTATCTAGGAAGCTATATGAACAGCACAACCTTAGAGGTTGGGAGCTGGGCTGGAAAAAAGGGAAAGCAGAATACTCATAGCCTTCTCCTTCCTGGCTGCCCTGATATGAACTGCTCTGCTCTACCATGCTCTTCTTGTTATAATGTACTGAAAACCAAGAGCCAAAATAAAGCTTGCCTCTTTTCAAGTTCTTCTGTCAGTTCTCTGACAGAACAATGAGGCCTGACTAACATATCTAGCTCTTAGAGGCCCACATTCCTGATATAGGTAGCTGAACCTTTTAAGTTGGCTCTCTGCTTCTGACTCTTTTGTCTCTTCCCTACCAGAGGGTTTGGTGATTATATATTGAACCCACCTAGGTGTCCTGGCATAATCCCTAACTTTAAGGACTACTAATAAGACCTTAATTTCATCTTTTCTGTGTAATACAGTCACATGGGTTCCTAAGTTTGGCTATGGAAATCCTGAAGGAATCTATGAAATAACAAAAATAAACTAAAAATGGCATAATAAAAGGCATGGAGAGTGCATTATGTAGCCAATAATTTAATCAGTGAAACCTTGATTAAAAACTTACAATACTTAGGCCTTGAGGATGTATTGAGTGAATGGTACAGCCTTAGTCCTTGAGGAGAGAAAACCTTGTGCTTGGGCTTTACTTCCAGTCTTTGCCAGCCTATTTATCTTTTCATCTGGCTGTTTGTATCTTTCATAATAGAAATGTCATCATTTCTAAGTTCAGTGAATCATTCTAACAAATTATTAAATGTACATAAGGGCCAAGGGGACTCAAGTCATACAGATGTGTGTCCCAGAGACCTCACTTGAAGATGACGTTTGAAATAAAAATCAGTTTTACCAACAACTTTGCCCATTAACTTCCTGGACCTGATGGCAACTTTGGCTAGTATTGTCAGAAAGGAATTTAATTATAAGATACTGGGTATCAGGGTTGGTGCTACCTGGTATGATCATTATTCTGTTTAGCATACCATCTTGTCATCTATGAGGGAGTGAAAAATATGACCATTATATTTATAGCATATACCACTAAGAGGTAGAGACTCTGAATCAGGGCTGACATTGTGACTTGCTTTACCAATACAATACAGCAGAAGTGACACCAAGTGACATCTGGAGAGGTATCCATGAGAGACATTGCCTCTTCAGCATGTAAACAAGCCAAATACTACATGAATAAAGATATCCAATCATCTAGCTGTGTCATTCAAGTGAGATCAAGCAGCTGAGCCATGGCTTACTGCAGCAAAATTCCTCACTGAATCATGAGGAATAATAAACTGTGGTTTTCTTAATCACTGTGTTTCACAATAATTTGTTATGCATCAAGAGATAACTGATAGGTGGGAAGAAATGGTGCACACCTTTGACCCTAGCACTTGGGAGTCAGAGGCAGGTGGACCTCTGTGAGTTTGAGGCCAACCAATCTACAGATCTAGCCTTAGGATAGCCAAGGCTACACAATAAAACCTTATCTTGAGAAACCAAAACCAAAACCAATAAACAAACAAAACCCAGCCTAAAAACAGTAACCCCCGCCCTGCCCTGCCCAGGCTTGTTGGCACACACCTATAACGCCAGCACTCAGGACTCAGAGGCAGAGGATGGTGGATCTCTATGAGTTTGAGGACAACCTGGTGTACATAGTGAGTTCCAAGCCAGCCAAAGGTAGATACTGAGATTCTGTCTCAAAAACAAATACTTATATTTTAAATATTTTTGTATATTTAAGCAGAGGATCAATATTATTATAATGTTTAATCAGAATCCTACTTTCAAAAGTAGCCATAGTTGGTAAAGTTTGTAACAGTTTTCAAATGGAACATTTATACATAGCTTACTCTTGAAAGGGCTTATGATAAATTTTAGACAAACTTAGTGATCACATCAGGGGAAGGAGGAGAGGTCACTATTAAGTGGAGATCTTGTGTGAGTCTTTTGGCATATAAGCTCTTACTGCTTGGTGAATAAACCAAGTGGCACCGAGCACATGAAATACTGAAGTGCTTTTAGATCTGTCTGCATGTTCTGGTTGGTGCTGGTGTAAACATGGCATAGAATTGGCATACCTTAGTTATTTTGCTATCAACTAGTGTGATTATTTCCTCTTCACTATCAGCTAGACTACATTTAGAATCATTAGGACACTGACATAGTACACTTCTGTATGCCTAAAGGGATAGTTCTGTAAAGGGTTAATAATTATGGAATGTGGGAAGTACTATTATACTGGCTGGGAGTCTGCATGGAATAAAAGAAGAAAAAGGAGAAAGACAGCCGAGTATCAGCATTTACCTTTCCTCTCTACTTCTGACTCTGAACGAGTCTGCAGTACCAAGCCTTCCCCACCAAGATGGACTGAATCTTCAAAAATAATGGTTATTCTGTAGGCATGTGACTCTCTCTCTCTCTCTCTCTCTCTCTCTCTCTGTGTGTTGCTCTTGATGTCTGACTTTTCACTAGAGGACACATCCTCAGTGTGATTCTGATCCTTAGAAATTTATTTGTTAAATTTACCTTACATGTATGTCTTGTTTGTATTAGAGACAGTTCATATTCAGTATTATGTGCAAGTACCAGTAAGTCAAGTTTGGCTTCTATATTGTCCAACCAAGATTTATTTGGGCTCATCATTTTTGAAGATTCAGTCCACATTGGTGGGGAAGGCTTGGTACTGCATAATAGTTTACATTCACATAATATATGTATTATATATATTCACACACAAATCCTATATACAGGTATACAGAGAGATAATGAAATAAAGACATATTCAAGAACAAAAAAGAAACCCATACAAACACTAGTCAAAAGAGCAGCCTGAAAGGTTGTATTATTCATGCAAAGCAGACTTAAAAGTAAAAACAATGAGGAAAGAGGGATGTTTCAAACAGACAATTGGAATAAATAACAGAAAGATGTGATAGTTTTAAAGTGAATGAATAAATTCCCAAAACATTTAAAGCAAAGACTGAAAGTACATGAGGTATATGAGGAGTGGTAAATAAAGTCAGAGTCAACATGGTTTTGAACTCACCTTTTAGTCCAATAAAGAAATTAGTAAAGATGCTGTAAAGTTGGACAATATGAGAGTCAAACTTGATCTACTGGGACTTGCACAAAATACTGAATATAAGCTATCTTTAGTACAAACAAAACATACATGGAAGGCAAATTTAACAAACTTCTAAGGACCTGAATCACACTGAGGGTGTCTTCTGGTGAAATGCTGAATAATTAGGAAGCTTTCATGCTTGAAAATTAAGAAACATACTTGTGAATGATTCAGAGGTCAAAACTATGAGGTGAATTAGACAATATGTTGAACTGGATACACAGTGCAAGGCATCACCTGAGGCAGTACCCAAGACTTTACTGAATGGGTAAGTGGAATTACACCAGCACTGAGCACTTGCATACAGGAAGCAGAAATACCATGAGACACTAACCAACCAGCAAGTGGGAAAGCCCTTTCAGCCTGCTTAGTGATGAAAGTAATTGAATAAGGAATCTAGTGGAAATACTTTCTCTATATTTAATCAGTATTCTGTCTCAGTTTATAAATGCCACCTTCTCTCTCACTTATAAATACCAAGACTGACTCAGCCTAAGCAATCCGAAATTTGACAATTTAGTGTTGTATAAAGGCTATACTGCCAGAGTTCATAGTGATCTCATTCTCTTAGCCTGTCTCCCTAGGTTTTATGTGAAAAATATAATTTGCAAAAAAATATGCCAAATGTCACACACATTAGCTAGAAGGTAATACATTTAAGTACACATTTATTTGATATGCTTTGCACACTGATAGTCAAGGCATATTTAAATTCATCTAATAACTTACTGACCATCTGTTGGTAGCATTTTACAAAGCTAGCAAATGCATGTAAAGCAGGACTTATTCTCTGAATTTCAAAGATAATCCAGGTGAAGACAGAAGATAGTACACTGTGGAGATACGCCCCATGGAGTTCCTCTTCTGAGAAATGCACTAGACAGTACTCATTAGCCCCCCTGATAAAATCCCTAAAGATGGATGCTAGAGAAAATACGGGGAAAGGCCTCTTCCACGGGCTACTGATGGTAAGTGCTAAGGAGATCTCTGGCACAGATGGGAGGACGTCACTGGTGCAGCTGCAAGGCTGGGTCTGATTCTGGTGCAGACCTTTAATTGATGTTAGTGACTTGGAATGGTGAACACTCGGCTTCTCTTTTTCAGAAAGAGTTTTTATTTTGTCCTTTTTCTTGGAAAAGACATTCTCTGGGTGCTGAGTTTTGGTTAAGTCATTTTCATCTTGCCTGATTATTATTCTTTTGAAATTAATCTATCTTTTCTCTGGCTGCTTTTTAGAGATTTATCTTACATCCCGGTAGGGTGGTAGGTACTCACATGTAACCCCTGCACTTGAGAGCTGGTGACAAAAATACCAGGAGTTCCAGATTATTCTTAGCTGTAGAGAGCTCCAGGACAGCCCAGATCACATCCTAAGACGCTGTCACCCAAACAACAAAACCAAACACAAAGATGCTTTCTCTTTGATTTTTCTGGATGTCACTAGGTGTCACATCAGATTTCTTTCATTTTCTCAACTTGGGGGTCTGTGCGTGGTGTCTTACAGCGTTCTGAGGCAAATTTCATCAAGTGTTGCTCTGCTAGTCCTCTCTGTAAGCCTAAGTACATGCATGCTAGGTGTTTTCATTATCTCCATGTATCTTAAGCTTTCATAGTTGTCTCTAAGTATAATTCTAGATATTTAAAAAAATATTTTCACCATTATTTTTTGTTCAGTTTTATTTCTGTAACTTGTATAGCTACTTGTTCTTTCTCATATTTTCAGGCTCTTGAGTTATACTAAACACTTTGTATTTTGTGTGTGTGTGCAAATGTTTGTTCACATGCATCATGTATACAAGTAGGTAGGTGAAGGCCAGAGGTTGGTGTAGGGTGTCTTCCTCATTAACTTCATGTTATGTTGTGAGACAGTTTTTTTACTGGGTCTGGATCTCACTGTTTCAGTAAGAATGGCAGGCCAATGAGTCCCTGGGATCTGTCTGTTTCTACTCTTTAGTACTGGGGACACAGAGATGTACCACCATATTCAGCTTTTACCTAGATGTTGTGTTCTGAACTCAGATCCTCCTGCTTGACGTCAGTGAGCCATCTCCCCAGCTGTGGATTCTATCTTCAATTGTTCTAGTATCAGGAGTTTTCATCTGGACCTGTTATTTAATCTTACTCTAGCATATGACATCATGAAGTCACTTAACACTACTTTATTATTTCTATTTTTAAGACTATTTTATTTATGTATTATGAGGGTTTTGCCTGAATGCATGCGTATATGTGTACCTGGTGCTCATAGAGGCCCAAAGAGAGTGAGTGTCAAATTCTTTGGAACTAGAATTATCCATGATTGTGAGTTACCATGTGGGTGCTGAGAATTGAACCTGGGTCCTCTGGAAGAGCAAGAAATGCTCTAAATTACTAAACCATCTCTCCAAAGGACTCTCCTGCCCCCATAGCTATTTTCTTTGTTTTTTTTTTTTGTATAAAGTCTTTAAGGTCTGATATGAAGGTGATAGCCTCAAGAAAATAATTGTACTTGCTTCTTTCAGAAGCTTGTGGCAATATAAGACCTGAACTACATACAACTACATAGTCTCAAGAAAGTCACTCCGTCCAGTACTTTATACCCTTTGGTTAAGTGTCAAAGACCAAGATAGGCAGTTCCTTCATACACATTGGAGGGTTGTTTTTAATTCATTCTAGATGTGACCTTTTGGGAATGTAAGTCTTTGAAGGTGTGTGTGTGTTAAAAAGGCAGTTTAAGGCTATGCTTCTACTCAGCTGATTTCCATATTTACATATCCCCTGGCTTATACATTCCTTACTGTTACTACTAGTTTCTGGTTGTATTCAGAAAGGAGATTTTTAAAAAAATTTACTTAATACTTGTGTTGCTTTAGATATCTTTAGTAAGCACTGTATTTCCTATGCTGCCAAGAAAGGTAATTTTCATACATACTTTTAGGATCTTTTGTCTGTGTTCCTCTGTTAAAATGCTCCCAAACAATTAATGGGTGCTGTGGATTACTAGTTTTATAAACTGTATCTGTAAAACCATCAGGCCTGATGCTCTCGGTGGAGGTGGAGGGCAGTACATTTCTGATTAGTGATTCGGGATCCTCAGGCTATTGTCTTATTCTGACTTTCTATTTCATCTTGAATCAATTTTAACATGTTCCTAGCAAATTAAATATTAAAATGTGCTAGAAGTCAGTTATTCATAACACACTGAACTCTAGTATCAGAGGTAATAACAATCTTTCATTCATTGTTCTGTTTTGTTTTTTTAAAATGAGTTTTATTAGAGGTTTTGTCTATTTACTAGTTTTTTTTTTTTTAAATTTCTCCATTATGGTTAATTTCTGCTGTTACATTCTTTCCTTCTCTCTTTAGGTTTTCTTTTGAGGTTCTCTTCTGACTGTCTGAGTTGAACTTACCTACTTTTAGTCAACTTTGTTGCTTTAGAGCATAACAAATGGCTAACTTTAAGAGCATCTTACAAATGTTGACAAATTCTTTGTGAAGCAGTCCCAAATATTTTATAATTTTCATTGTGATATCCTCTTAAATCTGTAAATTACTTAGGAAAGTATTTTTAAAATTTATTTTATTTATTATTATTATTATTATTATTATTATTATTATTATTAACAAAGAAGTCACACTTTCTATCCTGTATATCCTTATTCAAGGTCCTGTCCCCCTCCCAACACATCAGGTCATTCTCTCTTCTCCACAACTCCCCATCAGAATATTAAAATAACTTGCTTTGAGGATGGAGAATGTGTCTGTATATAAATTCTTTCAAAATAGTTGCATCATTATGATCTAGTATGAGGTCAGTTCTTGCAAAGTGTCCCATTTATACTTAAAAAGAATTGGTGTTTTCAATTCCCTGGGTACAGAATTGTTTTGATGTATTAGAAAAGGTTGAAATTTGTTTTTCAGAGTTCCTGGCTTTGAGATAGGGTTTGACTTTGTAGCCAAGTCTGGCCTGGAACGTGGGGGGCAGCATAAGTAGGCCTTACAGTTGCAATCCTCCTGAGATTACAGACATATATATTAACAGTTTTTGAAAACAATGATTCTTTCACTAGTTAACTGAATAAATATCCTCCACAAAGCAGTCAGCTCTTTCCTGTGTTGCATGCCTTCCTTCTAGGTCCAGTGCTTACTGGATGCAGCAGGTTAAAGATGACATAAAGAGAAAAGTAGAGATGAGGGAGCCAGGGCTGCTGATGGCATTCTAGCCATTAGTCCCATGTTTCCAGAAATGTAATTAAACAAAAGGATGGACTGTACCCATGTGCTGCCAGTTGAGGCTAAGGAATGATGATGGGAAGAGATAGAAAGTTATTGAGTAGATGTATGCTTGTGGTATTTGTCTAATGTAACCATGATGGAGTATAGATGCAAATTAACTATTTTAGAAGGAAAATAGATTTAAAAAGTAACAGAGAAGAGAACATACAATGAAATTACCAGAAGAGGGAGATACAAAGAAAGCTAAAAAAACAAGTCCCAGAACACTGCTCATTTATCAAACCTGTCAACAGAGCAGTTAGGAGCAGAAATCTGTTCTGAGAGGAAAATAAAACTCATACTTAAAAATAAAATGGAAAAATAACCAGACTCAAATTATCAGACAATATTAGAATCGAAGCAACAGCAAAAATTAGAAATAATTGGCATTAATCATTTGTGTACTTCAACCATTTAAAGCAATGTGAAGATAAAATTTATAAGCTAAATTCTTGTTTAAATTTCTTCTGGCCATTTGCTATTCAAACACAACACATGGATGGAGGTGCATGACTACAGTTATATTCAATTGTTTCTGACTTCGTTCCCTCCCCTCTCTGGCTATGCTCTTCCTTCCAGCACAGGATTCAGTTTATTTTCCAGGCGCAGTATATCATACATATAATGGAAACCCCAATGGCAGTTTCCCCATTGACCTTAGTGGCCAAATAAAAAGTTCAAATTTAAGAAATGAATATATCTGAGATACAAACAATTATTTTTCTCCGTTTTTAAAAGCAGGAATAAAAATTTTATTGTTCACTTTGAATATATACTGTTCAACTTAATTAAGAATAATTACCTAAAAAGTAAATCACACATGCATTCTTCAAAATGTATGTTAAGAGGGAATCTATGAGTTATAAAGGGCATTTGGAAAATAAAATAATTACCTTTGAAGCAAGGTTGTCTACTAAAGCAATCATAGAATTCTTAAACAAGGTGGCAGCTGTCAGAGGTCGCTTGGTCACCTCAGTAATGCTCAGTTTGCCTTCGGGCCACATATTCTTCAGCACGGGATTTGAACTGAAAACACAGAAAGAATGATTCAAATGCTGTATTAAATAAGGTGAATAAGGACAATCAGTCCTGTCAAGCTGTGCCTTGGGAATCACAGTGTATTGCAGATGGAATTCACAAAGCCTAACTGGAAAAACTGTTGAATCCAGAAAACTATGATTATGTAATGGCCAATAGCACACTACCGAAAATTTCCAAATTGCAGCACTTAAAAAAAATTCTTTAAACTTCTTTAAAGTGACATCCATTAAATTACTATGTAGATCTCTTGCATAGTTAATGTGGTTCTGATAATATACACATACATTTATATCTTATATAAACACATGCATATATCTATAAAATGCAGATTTTATAATGCCTAAAAAGTAACAAATTATTAGCAGTATCATAGAAGATAATAGGAAAGTGAAAACATCTTATAATAGGCAACAAATACAAAACTAGGGACATAAACATACCATTCTGTTAGTTTCCTAGCCAAGATGTCTAATAGAGCTGGATTTTTGCACACATTTACAGGTAATGCTAGTAGTTCCAGCACTATATCGACATCACACTAGGGATACCATAATCCAGTTCTACAAATGTATTTCAGGCCAATTCCATGTTGAAACTGCAGATTTGTTATTTGTCTCTGGGGAGATATTTTCTCATAAAAAGTGTGTAGTGCCTCGGCTGTGATTTGCTTCCTGTTTCATTCTGGGTGCTTTACACTTTAAAGTAGCTGGGACTGGAAATGCTGTTTCATTGGAGGAACTTTTCTCAGAATTTTTTCTTACAAATTTGGGGTTAGAAGATGACAATAATTAACACAGAAATCCATTGCTGATTGTGGTTGCTCCTTCATCATGATAACTTGTTTCCCTTGTGGATAACTGAGTGCAGTGAATTTCTGTTTCACATTTGCTCAAAATAATCATTGTGAAATGGAGAAATGGATGATGCCAGATGGCAGAAGTGGTGATATGGGCCTGCAAGCCCAGCCAGGGCAACACTTCCAGTCACCACCACTGTACAGGACCAACTACCACCACAGAGCCCAGAAAACAACATGAGGCATTTGGTTCATGGACAGTTTGACCACTGTACAGTTCTAGTCCATCATTTCCAGTTACACCTCTATTAAAAAAATGACCACATAAAAGCACACTGCTTTTCCTTGCTTTTAGCAGAGAAGTAATCCAAGTGATGCCCCTTCACTGGTGCACAGGGTTCCTACAATGCTTTTCAAACACCTACTGAACAGAACTTCCAGAGATAGAAAACTGTGCTATGTGTACTTTGAGAATTCTTATGTGTGCTAGAAGAATGAGGAGCACTGTTGTTTGCATCTGTGCAGTGTCTAACCAAAATTTTTCCTTTATCTTACTCACTGTTGGCTATAACTGGAAACTATTCTAATATTATGTTGAAAGTGGAGGGAAGGAAGAAGACTAAAAATATGACTATATATCTCATTAGAACTGATATAAGAAGAATCAAAACAGAGTCATTTTAAGAAAATTTTCAGGCCAGAAAGTCATGAATACAATATTATCAAAACCATTTTTTAGATATCTTAAATACTTATTTTTTCTCTTTTAGATTTACTTTTATTTATGTGACTTGTGTGTGTGTTACACTGTACAGATGTTAGTAGAGGTTAGAAGAAGGTGCCAGATCCTCTGGAACTGAAGTTACAGGCAGTTGTGTACTACCTGATATGGCTGCTGGGAACTGAACTTGGGTCCTATGGAAGAGCAGCCAGCTCTCCAGCCCCTAGAATCTTTTAAGAGAAACAGAACCAAAAACCCAGCATTTATAAAAGATAAGGCAGATCTTGGTTGAACAACAAGAGAATGAATACAAGTTCATGCACTCGGTAGGACAACCACCTGCTTCATTCTTCCATTTACAGACACGTGTGCACATAAGTGAACATACACATCATCCCTGTGTGCATGTGCAATTGTAGGGCTCTAAAGAACTAGAGATCCAAGGGTCACATTAGCCTATACAAAGAAAGGACACATTTAGATTTTTGGAGGTTGGTCAGCCACAGAAACATCCAAAAGTGTTCATCAGTAAAGGTGTCTTATCTAAATGCCATTTCGCTGTAAGGTCTTTCCTATTACAAAGATATAAGCAATAAACAACAATGAGCAGACATTTAATCTTTTTACTGCTTTGGAAGACAATAAAATGGATTCACCTTGTCACAGCCCAGCACCATTAACTGTTAGTTTTATCCACATTCCTTTGTTCTAACTCTGTGCTTACCAAGCACGAAGCAGACTGGCTTCTATGGGTAATATTTTTCGTTGTCAATTAGTAAGCAAGTTTCCACTACTGTTAGGCTTTCCATGCAGGTTTTTCCAATAGAGAAAATAGCTTGGCATACCAATGCAAGTAGTGCACTCTATGACTATTCGATATTTCAGGAAGTACATCCACGTGTTACTTCATTTCTACCCTGGTCCTGTGCTCCCAGGCTACATTAATCTAGTTCTGAGAGGTGGTGCTTTGTCAACTGATTCTCTAGGCCATGATAAATGCACAAAGGTAACAAATACCACTTTGTGTTTGTTTTTTGGACACAAACTTGACAACACATCGTGACATCACCACTGGTCAAATGTAGTTAAAATTTACAGTTTAACATTTGACTCTGCCATTTGTTCTCCAAATGGGTGCATATTACCTAATAAACTAGACATTGAATCTCTTTTCTAAAAGCCACTTTCTCCCATGCCCAGTGCTTGTATGGACTTCTTTTCCTATTTCCCCATCTCTATAACTTTCTACTGCTGACAGCTCTGTCCTCATCCTTGGTAGCTTCATCATTCACAGACAAGCCATTTTAGAACAACAGATCCTGAGAGAATTATTTAAACATCTTGTATTTATCTTTCCTTTTTTCTATCTTCTCTCAAGCCCATGTCAATCACATTCATTTTGACCACTGCCTAGAAGTTATTTTCAAGAGTCCCATGAATTATCCCATGAGCAAACAGGATTGGTCAATCTTGGCATCATTCCTTTTTTTTATTTGATATAGTTTATCACTGTTTTCTTCTGTTTAAAAAATATTTATTTCATGTGTATGTTCCTGAATGTATGTACATTTAATGCATTCAGTGCTTGTGTAGGTCCAGAGAGGGAATCATATCCTTTGGAAATAGAGTTATAAGTAGTTATGAACTGTCTGGTGTGGGTCCTCTGCAAGAGCAACAAGTGCTCTTAACTGCTGAACCATCTCTCAAGCCCCACTTTTTTTTTTTAAACAAAGTACTCACCTCCCCCTGGACCTCTGTGGCACTGTATTTCTCATTTTCCTTCTATCTCATAGGGTGCCCTCAGTGTTTCTTTGCTAGGGTTCTGCTTTAACTAAATGCTGGGCCATTTAGGGATCAATTATCTTGTTCTTTCCATTACTGACATTTTAAAAATCTACCCTCTCCTTGGATAACTCTTCCAGTCTCATGGTCTAATATACAATCAACATACTGACACCATAACTAGAGACTTCTAGTCCCATCTTTCTGGAGATGCAGACACTTGTGCAGTACACTTTGTGGCATTTTCACTTGGTGCAGTAGTACTTTAACCTACTACATTCAATTATACCTTGTCTTCCCACAGAAGGCTCCAGCATCGTATCTGGGTTCTAGCTGTCCATCAACTCATATCTTCACTCTCCTTTCTCGATATTACCTGCTGTGACGACTCTCACCCTCTCCGTCACTGCCAAGCCAGCTTCAGTTGGGCTCCCTAGTTCCACTCTCGCTCCTGTTTCTTACACAGGGGCACCAGTAATGTCTTTAGTACAAAACACAAGAGATCGATGGCTGCCCCTCTTCTTTCTTTGGTCCTTAGGTTGGCTCACAGACTATGGTTCTGGTCCTGCCCACCTCTCTAAATTCACTCTACCATCCTCCCCATCTCCCTCTCTGTTTTTAGCAGTGTTCTCAATACTCAATATTCTCAAGCTGATTCTTCCGTGGGGGCCTTGGACCAGCTGTTCTCTTTGCCTGAAATACTCTTCCTCCAGATAGCAGTGTGGTTCCCTCCCTCACTTCACATAGGTATCTGCTGGATGCTGCCTCTCGTAGGGGCTCTTTCCTGCCCATCCTATTTTTAATGCCTCCCCTAACACTTCTGCTCTTCATCTCTTACTACTTTTTCTGAAAGTTACCTGTTTATTTATTATTAGGAAAAGAGCACTTTATAAACTGTTTTCCCAGCTGCATCTTAGAACACAAAAAAGGGTATGTGACTCAAGAGTATATAATATACTTTTGTAATCTACTGAGGATCTACATAGGCATAGATGAGTGAAGATGTTCTCTAATTTACAGAATAATGGCCAAGAAGCTTCTGTCTTCCCAAACCTTCTCTTCATACTGGATTTAAAGTTCCATCCCTTGCTTATTTTTGTTCTGTATAGCTTTTTGTTTCTAAGTGATTTGTGAGGAAATTCTCCAGCCTGGTGAGGACCAGGGCTCATTGATGCTAGGTGCTAGTCTGACAACAGAGTGGCTCATACCTGGGGGCAAAGACCCTGTAGTAGGAATCTGTGTATGTAACAGTTTTAGGTGGACCAGAGGCTAATTGATACTTGTCCCCTCTGACCTGAGTATATTGGTTCAAGGTGCCAGAAGGTTGGTAGGAGTAAACAGAGAAATAGCGACAACCCCAGGGGAATTAAGGCAAATCTTACTGGTAGTAAGTAGCCACTGCCCCAAGTGTATAGATTTTACAATCCTGGAGGTCATATACATTTTCATTCATTAAGAATAACAAAGCAGAAAAGTCTGCTAAAAACTCTTAAAGTTGTCACATAAAAGTAATCATGTGCACATACTTATACCTACAATGCATGTCAAAGAAAAACATAAAGATAATAAACAGTCATACCTGTTATACATGAGACGTTTGAAATCTTGAAATAAAGTATCTTTATTTTTGTCAATAAAACCAATGGCAGAATAGCTGGAGAGAAAACAGAATGCATGTATCATCACCATGTAAACCACACCTGAGCTTCTCTAGAAGCCACAGGCCTCTCTGCTATCAGTTTTGCAATCAAACTTTTAAAAGCTGGTCCACTTAGCTCTGAGGAAAAGGTCACACTAAATGAAAGAAACTCTGCTTTTTTCTTCAGAAGGAAAGTGAACACCAGTCCCATCATTCTGAGCAAGAACATCATTCTCCACTGGCTATTGCTTACCTTAAGAAGATGACTTCAAATAGATAGTTGTATTTATCATCCAGCAAGCCTAAGATAAAAGTAAAACAGCAACATACAGGAACTAATTGTCTCATCCGTGGGGAGGTCATGTGGCTTGCCTAAGTACCACCCAGTATGCAGGGTATAAAAGAGTCCAAGGAGAACTGCAAAGGATGTAAGAAGAGGGTAAGCAGAGAAGAAAAGCACAGGCAGGTCACGTAGGGTAACAGGCAGAATGAAGACTGGGAGGCAGGCACATACAGGAGCATCATAGAGAAATGAGCCCACTGTTCAGAGTCTGGAGGAAGGCAGGAAGTAAGGCTTTGGCACTCCAGCTAAGATGGCAGCTGGTGAGAAGAACACAGGCAGGGGAATTACAGTGCTGCAGTGACTGAGAGGCCTGTAGGGGAAGCCCCTTGGTGCTGGGGTAAAAGAGTACCTGGAGTTCTGGGTGACTAAGTGAAGGCTAGGAGACTGTGCAACAGTAACTACATGCAGCCTCTCCTTAGCAAGTCTGTCTAGACCATTTTCTTTTTGACAGCCAGTCACATCAGTACTTCTCAGGCTTCTAACCCTAGCCTTTTACTGTACATATTTAATTTTGCAAAAAAAAAAAAAAAATTCCAGATGTGCTGTCCACAGGGATTTTAAAGTTACCCCATCCAAAATTATTTTGTTGTCTGTGCCTAACCCAGGTCTTCTTCTTAATACCATCTTGTCATTTTTAACTGGGCATTTGCAATCACCCTACTCTTAATCTATTGTTAAACCCACACAGATTGAATTTCAAAGACGGCAGTATAGTGTTCAAGTCTCACTGTGGTTTGATCTCACTCTACTTTTCCAGGAGTTTCTAATCTGTACTATAGAAAGGATACACTCCTGCTACTTCCTGAATATTTTTTCACCCCTCTTCCCACTTCTTCCTATAAAAATAATTCCTAGCACCCGAGCCCAGCAGCATCAGCCTCCCAGAGCTTACCACAAAGCCTAAAAATATTATAGTGTTTTCTTATTCAGAGTTTGTCACAACACTTGCTGTGACTCATATGGTGATGATTATTATAACCATCTTTTCTTATGCACACATATGTATAGGTACACACACATATATATACTTAAACATACATTTAACCACATACATATGTGTATATCTTATGTAGAAAGCTCCTTGTGATCAGATGCTCTACAAAGTATTGTGCATATAGAAGACAATCTATAAAAACCAAGAAGAGGGCTGGAAGGCTAAAGGAGAAGGCTGGGGCAGTGAATACAGTTGCCTGGAAACCTGGTTGCTACCTCAGTTCTCCCATAAACATGGTATGAGACTTTGGGTCAGATGTAGATCCTGTAGAAGCTGATTCCTCTGTAAACAGTGAACTTTGGGCCAAAGGCCTCTGTCCAGGTCTGCATTCACACTACCATGATTGTCACACAATAGCCTATAAGTGAGGCTTGGGTTTATTTTAGTGGGGGGTATCTGAGTGGCACTTGTCATTTCTACTCAGTATTCTAGGATCTGGGTATAGAAACAGAATGGTGAGAAATGGTGACTTCTTGCAATGGTGTCTAGTTTGACAGAGAGTAGTAATTTTGAGCCATACATTTTATGATTTTAGAATTTTAATTTAGTCAGAAATAGACATTAAGGTTTCTTCAAATGTCTTTTCAACATTTATGAAGATAATCATTTGCTTTGGTCTTGATTAATGTCTTCTTGTAATGGGTATGTGGGAAGAATTCCTAACATAATAATAAAGAAAAAGGTAGAGTTCTTTAAACAATAAGATAAGAAACAGGGCCTAAGGAAGAGTGAAGGCATAACAAATACAGAAGCTGAAAAATGACCCCAACCAAGTGACAACCACATCGGCCCTCATGGAACTTGGGAATGCTGTCTTCTGTGGTAAAAGATGTGATCATGCTAAGGATCTTGAAAGAAGGAAATAATACAATAGAAGACCTGGGGAGAGGCAGAAATGCCATCAAATTCTTTTATCATCGTGACAGGGGGTTAACCCTCGGGATGGAGGAGGTAGTCATAGGAGGTAGAGCCACAAGTCAAGGAATGCTCATAGCTTTGAATGTTAAAAAGAAGGGGGGAGGGGTCACCTCATCCATCAGGATTCTCCTTGAGAGTTGCCTCCAGAAAATGTGTAGCCTTGCCATTGCCTGATTTTGAATTTCCTGCTTCCTGAATTATGAGACTACTGAGAGTGCAGACTTCTGCTTCTACTAGGGGCCTCCCCTATGCCAGGTGAGCATTTTACCACTAAGCTACACTCCTAGCTCATACAGCTGTTAAGTCACTGGTTTGTGACAGTTTCTTACGGGAGCACCTGGCACCTAACATAGCAAGGTAGTTTTCACACTGATTGGTATTTTCATGTCAATTGCTATTTTTATTGTAAGGCAATAAAATATGCAGCTTGTAAGAATTCTATTTCTCAAATGCTATTTGATAATAATATAGGAAAGTTTTTTTTTTTTTTGGCTTGTGTAGCTACTTGTAGTCCTGTACACAGTGGGTGTCCTGCAGGTCTCTGCTCCACTTTTGTCTCCATACTTTCACGGTTGGTGCTGACCTTGCTTGCACACTGCTTCCTCCAGATGCCTTATTGCTTCCATAATGCCATGTGCCCCTCAGCTAAATCCTTTCCTCCCTTCCTGTGACTTAGCTATAGCTACATGTATTCACTAACCTGCTGGCTTCCAATGGGAAGAACCCATTTTACCCATGTGTCTACCCTAGACCCTAACATATTTCCAAGGTTTATTGATACAGGGGATCCTGTTTACTGAGTTCTAACCACACAGGGAAGTAAACATGGTCACATAAGATATGCTCAAACCAAATGTCTGAGAAACAAGGAAGAAATGAAGCTATGCCATATTCTTCAAATCAAGAGACTAAATTATGCTGACCTACAAAATGCCCCCCCCCAAATAAAGCGCCACATACATGAAAAGAACAACAACCAACAGTGTCACAGTTTCATTTTCCAAAGTAAGGTGCATGCAAATCATCATGCTAGGTACCAGAGTGAGATACTCACACCACATCACCTGCATAATGCCGGATTCGAAAGTCCCGATCAAACTCCAGGGTTTTGTCTGAGGCACAGGTCTAAGATAAAAAAGGAACATAAATTTAAAAAAAATTGACATTTTCAACTCCTAAATATAAATTCCAATTTAATATCACTAAGCATCACAGCTCATGATATCTAAATAAAATCACATTCCCTGGGGTTTGTTAACTATATGGCTGACAGGATGGTGGCATATGCCTTTAATCCCAGCACTTGAAAGGCAGAGGCAGGAGGATCTCTGTGAGTTGAAGGGCAGCCTGGTTTACAAAGTGAGTAGCCATGGCTACACATAGAAGCCCTGTCTCAAAAAAATCAACCTCTCAAAACAAAAACAAAAACAAAAACCATGGCTGACAAGGTAAAGGCTTTTTGACAGAAACCCACACAGCATATAGCACACAGCTGGCCTTAATTTGCTGGCTGCTCTAACAGTAGACACGGCCAAGTGGCCAGGTCTGGACAATGGATGCGAAATGTGGCTATTCCGTGCCTAATGTAGTCAAAGGTTAATGAATGATGCCCTTATTTTAGTTGGATATAAAGGATGATCCCTAGCAGGTGGGGCAGCTAGACAATGGAAGAAGTTAAATGAACTATGAGACCAAAATAAATAGTATAAAGGATTTTCCAAAATATATCCTCCCCTGCTCTCTCAAAGATGTACTTTACTTTTAATTATGTGTATAAGGGCTGTTCATTGTGAGTGTAGGGTGTTACCAGAGGCCAAAAGAGGGCTTCACGTGTCCCAGATCTGGAGTTAAGGCAGTTGTGAGTTGCCTCATATGGGTACTAAGAACTGAACTCCGGTCTTTTGCGAGACCAGTATGCACCATTAACTGTTGACCTCTCTCTAGCCCGCTCCCTCACTGCCCTTTAATTTATAAAATTCTTGAGAAAAAAAGACTTAAATTACAGGCTGTTCTTATATTTTGGTAAATTGCAAAGCTGTGATTTTCCTCAACACACAAAAATTTAATTCTGCTATATACTTATTATTTGGGTTTTTATTTTAAAATATGTTATGGTTGTCTGGATTGTATGACTGCCTCTACATAGTCCCTTTAATGCAAAAGAGAGATTTTTTTTATCTCCAAATAAGGCCAACAAACTTTTATTTAATAAGCTAGTAAGTCTATTTGGTCAGTTAGCAGTAGCAAATAATAGCTGGCTCAACATACAACCCAATAGTATTATTTAACAAAACAGTATGTAGTGACTTACATATCCCAACAGCTTGGCTATGTAATTCCTTTATTAGGCAACATTTCTCAAAAGATGGGGAAATGACTCAATTGCTGAAGAGCTTGCCACATAAACATGAGGACTTGGTTTGGATCCCCAGCAATCATATAAAAGTTGGATACAGTGATGTTTACAGCCCTAGTGCTAGTAGGGTAGACCTGAGCTTGCTGGCCAGCCATTATAGCTCAGTCAGGGAGGTCCGGGCTCAGTGAGAGATCTTGTCTCAAAAAATAAACTAGAAGGGATCAGTGGGTAAAGGTGCTTGATGTCAAGTCTGAGTTTGATTCTTAGAAGCTAAATAAATGGTGGCGAGAACCAACTCCTGCAAGGTGTTCTCTGATTTCCACATGTGTGCCAAGTCATTCATGTACATGCACACATATGAATACATACATAAATAAATGTAAATTGTTTTTTAAAAGTTGGAGAGTAATAGAGAAGACATAGGGCATTGACTTCTGACCTCCATGTATTCACACAGAAACACATACAGATACCACATATATACAAGTTCTCCAAAAGAATACACTTTAAATATTTCCATCTCAGTATTTATTCAAAGGAAACTGACAGGGGGAAAAAGTAGACACTTGGCTTGTTGGGAAACTTAGACTTCTACCAAGAAAAGGAAGGAATAAAAAATAAAAAAAAAGAAAAGGAAGGAATAGATAAACAAATAGAAATCTCAGCATAAATTACTGTCTAGCATTTCCTATCAAATCAATTAGCAAGTGCTTAAACACAGGATGTTCAGTTGCCCTTAAGAATAAGATTCCAGCTTAGTGTATAGCATATACCTCTAGTACTAGTTATTTGAATAGCTGAGATTCACCAGAGTTCAGGAGTTTGAGGCCAGTGTGGGCAACATAGAGCTAGAGTCCATCTCAAAACAAAACAAAACAAAAAACCAAAACAACAACAACAAAAACCCCCTAAGATTACATTTCAAAAGTATTTGCTTGAGGGGCTAGAGAAATGGCTCAGTGACTAAGAGCATTGGCTACTCTCCCAGAAGACTTGGTTTCAAGTCCCAGCACCCACAGGGCGCTTACAACTGCCCATCACTCCAGCCTGAGGGTATCTGACACATTCTCTTGGCCTTTGAGGGTACTGCATGCATCTTGGAACACATACATGCAGGCAAAATACTCATACACATAAAATAAAATGAAAAAGATCATTACTATTTTTTTTTTTTTTTGCCTGACTAACATACTTAATTCAGTTATATAAATGGCTAGGGTGAAAGATAGAAAAATGATTTGGGAAAAAAAGGGAGGGGGCTGGAGAGATGGCTCAGCAGTTAGGAGCACTGGCTGTTCTCTGGAGGACCTGAGTTCAATTCCCATCATCTACATGGTGGCTAACAACTATCTGTAATTACAAGATCTGACACCCTTACACAGTTACACATACAGACAAAACACCAACTCACATAAAATAAAAATATTTTTTTAAAAAAGAAAAATGATTTAGGGTGTTATTTTTGAGACTTACAGAAACCTACTTAAATAAAAACTATTTAAGTAAGATTTATTCAGTATGATTGTGACCAGTTCATTGCAATTTCACCAACACTGACTGTCTAGTATCTAGAGGGTACAGCAGTAGACAAATTTTCAGAACCTGAGGTGTGATGACAGGACATCTCTAAACTTCCTCACAGACAGGAATTTGTGTGGATTAAGGTGCCCTTCAAATATATCCCTGTGACTTTTAGGTTTCTTTTTACTTTGTGCAGTTTTGTGTCCAGCACCAAGGACTAGACCTGTCAAACAAGAAGCATTTAATTAGATTTTGGGTATAAATGAGAACTGGCTGAAGGGACTGGTGCCCTTAATGTCAAAGATCAATCCATCTGCAGGAGCTGAAGACCTAACTGGAGACACAAAGAACTGGCCTGAGACAAGTGTCAGTCAAAAAATAACTTTAAGATGATTTACACTTTCTCTAGTTAATTGTGGAATTTCTCTGCTCAAATTACATAACTCCAAAGAGGATGTAGTTAGAAAGTAGATTTATTCATGAGGCAGTGGCAATGTGCCACAGATATACAGAGGAACAGAAGTGCCTGCCCATTTCTTTCTGGATGTGAAGGAACAGGGCCTGCTTTCCTGGCAGTGCCTGGTTACTAGGCAAGCTTGCTTTTGTGGGGAAGACTGGGTTGATGAGATGTCCCTCCCTAACACAAACACGAGTAAAAAGATACTGCATAGAAGGTCTAGTACAAAAATCTGATAACCACAACTGCCACCAATTATTATACAAATGTGGTTTATTTGTGACATTTTTATATTGTCACATGTGAGAATTGAAAGGATACCCAATATACTGAAAGAAAGCATTTCTCCATAATAATAGGGACCACAGCTGGAATTCCTCACTTTTACAAGTCACAGGTCTACAGAATGCAGAGCACATTCCATAATTTGTAAATGAGGATTATGGTGAAGAGTCAAGGACAAAAGCAATTTCTTATGCCAGAATTATCAGATGCAGGCATAAGATTCTAGCACATGAACAAGGACTCAGCACCTATTGGTTATAGATGACATCATACTTTCTAAAGAATCACGTTCATTTTCCCTGCATCTAGCAAATTCCACAGTCTGTAGCTCCCTCTCCTGGATACTATATTTTTTGTCAATCTCATCATTGTATCAGAGAAACAGAACTCACCCACAGTGATACATCATTTACCAGACATTCATGTCTTTCCCCCTTATTTGAGCGTAAATTCTAAAGTAAAGCAATGTTGACCTGTCAAACAACAAACAAAAATCTTATAGCTTATTATTACCTTTCGGCTGGAAAAATGACCATGTTTGCCCAATTTACTGTTAAGGGCCTCAAGGAACATTCCATCAGTGACTTTGCCAACATTCATACAAGCGTCATCCAGGATTGCAATGATGCCTTTGTGCTGCTGCTCCACGAGGTCCACAATGATCTGGTTGTTGAAGTAATCAATCTGCAGGACAAGCAAAAAAGCAAAGCCCAGAAGAATGAGAACCCTGATGGGCAGGACACACAGGTATCTCCTTTCATTTCACAGACTTGTGTTAACACTTCAATGTCAAAAAGGTAGATGGCATCCGGGATGTGAAGAACTAAAATGAGCACACATTTTAACAGAGGTTTCTGACTCACTGTCTGCATTCTCCTTACGCCATGAAAGAAACATCGGATGACTCTGGACTAAGGCAAATGTGATTAATTCTTGTCTTCCTCCCTCCTGTCTCCCGGTCCTAACCCCAATCTTACTCCTTCCTTCTTCAAGTTCCCAATCTGTTTGCCATTAATCATGAAACAGTTTCCACCAAGTGCCAGCAGATAACCTGAAAATATCATTTGATGTTCTTCTGATAATAAAGTCAAAGTACTCCAGAGAATCTGCAGATCTACTTGTGTGGCATGCATTGACAAAAATCCAAAGGAGAATTTCCTCTGCCTTCCTCAAAGTTAGAAAGCATATGAATCTACCACTTTTGAAACTTTTCTGGGAACAATAATTTTCAAAAATTAACCAAGACTCATGTGTATATATAAAATATAAAAATAAGCATTCCACTTGCTTTCATAAAGAAAATGAAGTTAAGAACTTTGGGCTTTATAGCAACTTCAGTGTAGACAGAAATGCACTAACACCTTCCAGCTCTGATGGGCTGCATAGAAACAGCCTTCACAGGCGGCTCTCGGGCAAGCTGTATGTCACGAAGGTGAAGACACCTATAAGCAAACATTTCAGTACTGTGTACTGATATGCCCCATCCCCTGTCAAAGGCACCCATCTGAGCATCGACTCTATTACCTCTTGAAAGCTCTACAGACTCAAGCAGTGCATGAAGGTATCTTGTGGACTCTAGATTCAGGCTTTCATATCTACAGGCCTATGCCAGTTATTTGCTGTAGATTTCAGATCCATTTCTAGTCTTTTGTGTTCTTTTCTGGATTTCCTTTGGGGTGAAAGACTAAAAACTGAGTGTCATTCCACCCCCACTCCCCAGATTTTTCTTTTTTTTAACACACCTTTCTGGTTTGTCTGAATCATTGATTCTCAACTGAAGTTATTTTTCTCTGTGTGGACATTAGTAATGTCAGTAGACAGTTTTTATTGTCATGGCTGGGAAATGCTACAGGTGTTAAGGGGTGAAGGCCAGGATGTTAAACTCTCCAATGTGTACAATGTCTCCACTGCAAAAATGACCTAGTCAATAGGTTCAGTGGGTGGAGAGACCTGCTTTTAAATAGTGATGCTTATTGTGGGGAGTTCCTGTGCTTTCCGTTAGGGAGAAAAGTTATTTCCATCTTTAGAAAAACATCCTAAAATACACAAATGCAAGAATCTATCACCAGCTGACACTTCAGACATTAGGACTATGAAAGTAAGCTCAATGTATTAAAATTCCAACTGTATTCCTAGAAACCACTGATCTTTGCTGAAGACTCTACTAACTCTTGATTTTAAATTTAATGGTGTTTCAAGCCACACTTAAAGCATGCTTTTTAAAATCAGGTTCCTCTAGTAGCCTGGAACACCCATGAGGCTTTTTTTGCTGTTATTGTTTTGTTTTTTTTTTTTAAACAAGGCATACAAGGCAATGGGAGAGTTGTGGCAGGATGGCTTATGGGTATGAAGGTCCTGTGTCACATCCTCACTCCAAATATAAACACTTTTAATATCAGCTTTCTTGCCTTTGGCTATGGAATCTAAATAACAAACTTTGTAATTAAATTTGCTATAAAATCTACATATCATCTCTTATGTCTCTATAAAACATACAATGTATATAATACATCCTTAGAAAGCTTTACATAAACAATTCAATTACATTTTAACTTTATGAGAGTTCACTAGAGTATAAAGTTTTCAATAGTTAAAATGATTTGTAGGGACTCCAGGGATGGCTCAGTGCTTAAGACACTTCCTGCTCTCACAGAAATACCTGATTTAGTTCCCTGCACCCACACCAGATGGCTCACAACCACCTGTAACTACAGTTCCAGGGGTTCCAATACCCTCTTCTGGCCTCACGGAACCTGTAGCCATGCAGTGCACATACATACAAGCATAAACACACACAAATAAAGATAGAAATTAAAAATATATTATTTATAAACTTTTAGAAGCAAATGAGTCAGAGGGATCATCAGATTTTATGAACTCCTGATACAGGACATGAAACAGGCTGTGGAGAAAAACTAATTCTGAACCCAGTCAACACACTAGATTTAATCTCCAATACACAGGTACACAGAAATATGTAAATGACACTTCAGGAATTGCATTAGCAAATATGGGCTGGGAAACCTTATAGAAAAATGCTCACTACAGTGAAAATGCTCACTTTTCAACATAAGATTACAAAGGAGGAAAAGGGGGTGTAGAGAGAAGAAATGAGCCCAGACCTATGTGAGAAACCTGTCAATCATCAATCAATCTTAATGTAAAATCCTTATCTGGATCCAACCAAGTAAACTGCCATTATCAATAACAATAAAGCAGCTTAAGAAACAGAAAATAATATTGGAATTGTTATTAATTTTTGGGGTGGGATCACTGAACTATGGTTACAGTTTTGTAGGAGTACTTATTTCTTAGAGACATACACCGAAAATCACAAATAAAGTAGTGTGACATCTGTAACTTCACTGTAACCTGGAACATACGCAGAAGGCATGGGGCATGAGGTGAGCATCTCAGCATAAATGCTAAGGCTGGGCCAAGGGTACGCAGTTTATGCTTCCCTCTCATGCATGTTTGAAATTCTATAACAATGAAAGAATCGCAGTGCTTAGAAGTTTGGGGTTCTGAGTGAAAACGGTTTTTGTCTAGCTAACTGCGGATACCACTGCCCAGGGAAAGTGCCAAGTACCATGTCCCTGCCTGTGCATTGCCATGGTAAATGACTCTGCCCCTTATCATTTATTCAAGGAATGTGCTGTGACCTTGAAAGGTAGCTTTGTAATTTTTCTGATTATTGCAAAAAGCCTCCTGTAAAATGTGTACGTTGCCATGTAGAGAGAGGAGTTATGAAGTTAGAGCTGAGAATTAGAACTACAGCAGAAGAAATTAGAAACTAGTGGAAACGAGAACTTAGAATTGAAGCTATAGATGTAGAATTAGAGCTATAACAGAAGACTATGGGAAGAATTAAAAAAAATGATCTGAGCAGTTTGTGTGTGAAATTATTATACATAAATTTTTCCAAGTCTCGCTCTTGAGAAGCATTCTCTTACTATCCTGGAGTAATTCTAGGAACTGGAATCCTGGACTACATAAGAGAGAAAATTAGAAGCACAAGGCTATCCTTGGTTTCACAGCAGGTTCAAGACCAGCTTGGGAAATATCAGATTATGCCTCAAAAACAAAACAAAACAAGAAACAATCAATCAATCAATCAAAAAAACCCAAAACAAGACAAATCACAAAATATCACAAAAATAGAAACAAACAACTACAAGAAAAATATCAGAATAAACCAGTTTTTAAAAGCCTACTCCCAAAATTGTTTTAAAAATACAAATGTCCAAGAAGTCTCACTTCTGTCAGCAGCAGGTGGTCTGTTGGCAGAGTTTCCACCGTGAACCCTGCCCAGACCAGTGTCACTTTCTATCTATATCTCATTGGCAGAGTTGGCCTCTGACAATTATAAATGTTCCCAAAGAGCCACGAGAGGAGATGACAGCAAAAGAAAGAATGTGGAACCCAACAGGAATACACACGTCCCAGCATTCCAATGCTCAGGCTTCAGAGGGCCAAATAACGGCTGAGAGAGTTCATTGCCACTTAGTTCACAGAGTGGAGGAGAAACAAAGGAGAAACAACTGGGTCTGGAAGTGAGTTCATCTAATTTAAGTCAAAAGACTGAACTTTGAGTGATGCTAGACTCTAATAGACAAAAAACAAACCAACAAACCAGTTATGGCTATACTGAACATGTCTTAGGCACCAACAAGGCAGGATTTGCACTGACTGGATTAGCATATCTTAAGGACGTTCAAGAATTCAAGTAAGGTAAAGAGGGATGCAAGGTGGGCAACACAGGCAGACATTCCCCATGAGGGCACTTACATGTTTCCAAGGGATGCCTTCCCGCTGATACTCTTCCTGCTCCTGCTTCAGAACCAGCTGAATAAACAGTTGCTGCAGTTTTTCATTGCAGTAGTTAATGCAGAACTGTTCAAAGCTACATGAAATAGAATATGTTAGGCTCAAATACTGAAAAAATAAACAACATGGCTTTAAGTATCTTCCCAAATTTACCTATTGTTGTCAAAGATTTCAAAGCCATAAATATCCAATACACCAATAACAGTGTTTTTCCCATGAATTGTGGTATCATAGTTCTTGACTTCAATAATGTCATTGATGCGAGTAACAATCCAACAAAAAAGTCGTTCATATATTGCCTGTAAGAGAAAGAACATCATAAAGTCTTGTCAGTTGGAGAATGAGTCCTCTATTTAGACTTGGGATATCTTCAATCCTTTTACTATTCAGCACATGTGTTAGTGCCTAAGTGGAACAATTAGAAATGTATACCACCTATTACAGAAACAGTTACATGATGTATGCCAAACTGTGGAGGTAGAAGCATCAACTCCTCATCCTCACTTGGTCTAGTTTGCTTTTCCAGCAGTGATACTGACAGCAAGGAGCTTTCTGTTTCTAAAAACCCTTAACCCACTGTCAGGGATGTCTGAACACATCCTCACAGGATTTCACTCAGGCTGCAACCCATGGATCAAGTTCAGTCTCACCTTGGCAAAGGCGTCTCTGCCATAGCTAGCTTCCTGTTCCGTGTGCTGTTTGTCGATGATGTCACGGCCTGTGGCCACTGTCCGGTAAAGAAGGGCTTTCTCCACCATGTCTGTCTTAGTAGAGAGCAATTCTGCTATGAAAGACACAACCTTGCCATTCTCAATGAGTGGCGTGTCACCATCTACTACAAATTTTAAATTTCCCTATATCAAAAATGAAAACAAAAGACACCATTTCCAGTGAGTTTCTGACATGAATTTAAGTGACCTTGCTTGTGCCTACCTCCCTAATATGCATGCTATATGTGAACGCCTAGCACTGCTTTTTTCCTCTCTTTCATACTGTGTCTATCCTTCCAACTTAGCAAACATTTTGATAGAGGGCTTATATTTTTAAGTAGTCATATTTACAAATACTTTTTGTCATTTGGGTCTATGCTGGCCTCCTCAGATGATCTGGCTGTGCCTTGGAGGCCACTTGCAACCATCTGTTTCACAGGCCATCACCATTAGGCTCGGTGCTGAGTTCAAGGTCTGTGGATCTCTGTCACAATACACAGAACACAGTCTCCAAACCTATAAAAGTTTGGAAAACCTCTCAAAATATAAGATCAGAGTACATTGTTTTTCATAACACAAGCAATTATTTCACAAAATAAATTACTTTTGACAAAGAACAAAATCTTCTGGAAGAGTATCTGTTTCCACAGGGATACAATGTACTTTGAGAGTCTTTACTCACCAAGTGAAGAATAGCAGCCAAAATTTTATACACTGTTTGAATCTCCTCGGGTTTGAATCCGATTACTTTCATGGCATCGGCTACGACTTTGAACTCTGCAGCATCATTGATGGAAGACTAGACATAAACATGAAAATTTTACGTCACAGAAATTTCACATGAAACAGAAGTGCTTAGCTAACATCTTGATACTTTTGTAGTAAGTCACTTTGAGGGAGATAAATATTTGAAAAGTTATTTTATGCTAGAAAAAGTTGTTTAGATGTATGAGGCCTATTTGTGTGTGAAAGCTGTCAGTTAAAATAAGTACCATGCACTTTTCTGGAAGCTTCTGTTTTGAGTTGGCTCACAGAAGATCACAACTCCATGTTGCATGGAGGCAATGGCATGGGATGTGAGGTCACTCATAAAAATAATGAATGTGGGAACTGCTGTAAGTCCACAGTTTTCTACTGCATTTGCAGCTCTCCCATAGATCTGCTTGTGTAGGTGGCAACTGCTCTCACCTTATATAATCAGGTTTCTTATTTCTTAGGTGAGGAAAAGTAACACTCAGGGCAAAGACATGAGCTGCAGCCCAAAGACATGAGCAAAGACTTAGCAAGCTGTTATAATAGTCTGGGACCATACTCTATTATTTCTTCTCATGTGGCAAATGTCTGGTAAGTTATAACTTCTAACTCAAGCAGAAGAGCTCAATGATGAATGTGCAGCCCAGAGAGACATGACCACCAGGTTGGATAAACACTATAGTGTACTAACAGATTCCACAGTAAGAGTGGCAACTGCTTACATTACAGGTTTTCCTAGAAGCAGCTCTGGACTAACCCTTTTCATCTACAAGTTTCTTGTGTTGCCTGGATGGTGCCCTGGCCTGATGCTCTCATCCTAAGGAAGGGCATACAAAGTAAACCTTCTCTGCCTGAGGTGAACATGTTCCTTTGGGTCCTAAGCACAACCAGACAGGCTCCTATTCCTATCAGTGTTTTCTTACTATGGGATGAACACTCAACCTTACTGGGCCTCAATTTCCTCATGAATTACACAGACAGAGCAACATATTTCTTATAGGTTGTTGTCTGGTTCCTACCATACCAAAAATACTAAAACTATCAGATATTGTTATTATAAACTTCATGTTGAGATTGTAGCTCTGTCCCATAAAAAGGAAATTGCTGGCTGTTTCCTTCCCTATCAGCCATTTCACTACTATTTTATTATTTCTAATAGAACAAGATTTGTTTAGTCCTCTTCAAGCTCATCCCTGCTTGGCTTCCTCCTAGCCTCTGGGGCTTCATAGTTCTAAACAGATCATGATCGTTATCCTGAGTAGTTTATAGTCAACTTGACACAAAGTAGAGTTATCTGAGACAAGGAAATTGCAGTTGAGAAACAATGGCCTGTGGGGTATTTTCTTAATAAATGACTGATTTGAGGGCAAAGATTATTGTGATGGTATCACCTCTCGGCAGGTAATCCTGAGGTGTCTAAGAGAATAGGGTAAGCAAGCCATTGAGAGCAAGTCTGTTAGCAGCACTCCTCCATGGCCATATACACTGCCTTGAGTTTCTACTCTGACTCTCCTGAATGATGGACTACAAGCTGGAAGATGAAATAAACCCTTTATCTCCTCAAGTCGCTTTTGGTCATGGTGTTCATCATAGCAACAGAGCCCTAAGACACACATTTTATTCCCCCTACCAAGTGAGTGGTCAGGCACAGGCATGGGATGCTACTGTGATCAAGAAGGTATGAGAAAAAGCGCATGGGGGGGCTGTGTAAGGGGAGGGCACTAGGGAGATGTGCATGAAGTGGCAAAAGCAAAGCATTTCCTTAAATACTGGGACTGTTCATGACATTTTGTGACCATGACAGAAAACAGACTAAGAGGACAAGCTAGGTGACTTGAGTAGAAGCACAGCTGTAAGTTTAAACAACCACAAGCCTCATCCCGGTGTCTTGCAACATTCCTGAGGTGCTAGATGTGACCATCCCAGCACTTGCTCTCATAGAGGGTTAGTGACTTTCTTACTGTGTTAGGAAACTCCACCTGGATTTTCTCTTACCTGTGACCCAAGGTATCTTAACTGTACATGGATCCTCATCCTAAGATCAACTAAAATACATCTAATACTTTATGAACACTACAATCATATTTATATATGTATGGGGGAAGTGATTATGCTGTAATACAATAAACATAGGTTTAAGCAGGATTTGTTATAAGATTTTGTTAAAGAATATACATATAAACCATCATTAACTGCCATCTCTACATGTAGAATTTAAGCATATCTCTTAGGGTTTTCTTGGTGATTTTTTGTTTTGTTTTGTTTTACATTAGGTGTATGGCTGTTTTGCCTGCATGTATATCTGTGTACCATGTGTGTTCATGGTGCCCATGGAGACCAGAAGAGAATATTCGATCCTCTGGAACTGGAGTTACAGAGGTTTTGAATTGCCATGTGGGTGCTGGGAATCAAATGAGGGACCTCTGCAGAGCAGCCAGTCTCTTAAGTGCTGAGCCACCTCTCCAGCCTCTATCATAGGTTTTGACTATGATCACCTATTCTTTGTTTTTGTCAGGAAGAAAGGGGAAATACCAAGTGGAAAACAAATAAAAACAGTACCAAACATAAATTTTATTTAGAAATAAGTTTAAATACTAACTCAACACTTAGTATTAAGCTACATGACCTGGCTGGAAGTAATTTTGGTAATAAGATGATGGTCTGATTGCAAGGGAATAGCCCAGTTACTACTAGCTGCAAGTGTTGATTTCACAATTCTCTATACCTATTTAAGTATTCTGGTAATGCTGAGGAAGTTGGACCATTGCCTTCTACTGTTTTATTTTCAATTCATTTTAAGCCAAACATTTCTGCTCTTAGAAAAGTATAAAAGAGGTGGCATAACCTAAATACCAAATAATAGGAAATTAACAAAACCTAAGTATCATTTATTTCTAGGAACAGCAATAAAAATATTGCTAAGTCAGTAATGAGGGTATAACTAGCTTAAGTGGATAATAATTTAAATAAAAACACTTCCCACATCCTTTCTGACAGATTTTTTTTTTCTGCTTCACCCAACTAAAACCATGCGAGCTTTTCTTGTTTGTTTGTTTGGGCTGGGTCTGGCTGTGTGGCCCAGGTGGATTCAACATCTTCCTGTCTCAGCCTTTTGGGTACTGAGGTCACATGTATGTGCCACTGACCCTGCTAGCAATGCACCTTTTTATTACAGAAATGTTCAAAATACAGAAATGCAAGGTCCAAATATGCAGTCTTACCTTTCTGAAAGCAACAATTAAAGCTGTGACCTAAGCCTTCCATCGCCTCTGCATTACTGTACCTTGCTTCCAGCAAACTCAGACAACACTACATTACTTCTTTATACACTCTCATCAACCACCACATTGTTAAACCAGCTGTGAGACAACTAGAAGAAAACTAATTTAAACAGGACAAAAGGGCCTGCAGATGTGTATGCACGTGCTTGCATGCAAGAGAAGGGAAAACATGGGGCCTTTTGAAAGATGAATACAAAGAAAACCTAAGGGCCACAAAATATTTCTAGGATAATAACAATCAATATTTAAAAATAACAGAAGCCAGGTGATGGTAGCACACACCTTTAATCCCAACATTAGTAGAGACAGTGGATCTCTGAGTTTAAGGCCAGCCTGGTCTACAGAGCAAAATTCAGGGCAGCCAGGGCTACACAGAGAAACTCTGTCTTGGAAAACAAACACACACAACAAAATAGAAAAGTGGAGAGAAAATCAAAGCGCTTTTTGATTTTGTCATAGCAACAGGCCTTCGGCCAAATCACACCAACTCTTATCAGAAAGGCTTCCTAGTCCTCAGTGTTTTTATGGTTTCAGATAAATGAAGTCAGGTCACATATTAAGAGAGAACCCTGAACAAAGGGGAAGGAACTCTTCGGTTAGATGAGGACAATACAGTCATATAAGGTTATTTAGCCAGGTGTTCAGTTCTGCAGTGGAATAAATTTTGGACCAAGAGTTTTAAAAGCAGAACAGAGGTCACTGATCTGCCTGAGGGCAGCAGAGGGACTGGGTGAACAACATGTGTTCCTTCTGCCTCCTTTCCATCCTCAGAGAACACTTACCTTCAGCTGTGCCCCCACGCGGATGTAGTTGTAGGATGAAAGGGATTTCTGCAGGTGTAGAGAGTGCAGCATCTGCTCAGAACCTCCCTGGAGCAGCTGAAAATATTCAATTTAAATTAAAGTGCTGTGATGGTTAATCAGAGTTGTCAACGGGACTACATTTGGAATCAACTGAAAGCTAAGCTAAGGATACTCCTGCGAGAGATCTTGATCAGGCTATGTGAACTGAGATGACCACCTTAAATGTGGATGGGACCTTGAGTGGCAGCCTAGATAATAGGAAATCCAAGGGAAAAGCTTTATTTTTTTCCTTTGTATCTTGCCGGTCAACTCATCCACTCTGTTGCTGCTACAGCCATAACCACGGCTACTACATTCCTTTGCTGGCATTAGAACTCCGTTTCTTTAAGCTTCCCAGGAGACCAGCAAAGAGTTCCAGGAATTTTCAGGCCTTCAGCACCAGACTAGGACTGCTGAAACACCCAGCTGAAGGGGCTGAGCAGCTCCTGAGTTCTCAGACTCTGTAGTCTCTAGCACCAAAGACAACCATTGTTGGACTACCCAGAAAGCATCATGTGAGCCAATCTAATAAATACTGTTTTAGCAAATAGTCATCCTTTTGGTTTTTGTCCCTCTAGGGTTCCTACTGACTAATTGTCAAGGCAAATACTCACCTTCTAAATGTTAAATACTATAACTTAGTGGTGATCTAGTCCCTACTCATTTTCTGGGCTTTACACATTTAGGTCGTTCTGGTGCATGCTGTGCGGAAAATTTTGGATTTTGTTTTGTTGCTGCTGTTCTTACTTATAGGTAAATGGCTTCTCTATATTAACATGGGCAGAATGTTATACAGTCACAAGGAGAATCACTCAAAATGTTTCAGCTCATTCACAACAAAATTGGTCTAAAAGGTTCTTGCTCAGAATGTCATCATCTGTAAGTCAGGGTCCCTGCCTGGGGTGCTTGCTGCTTAGCAGTGTCATTCTGCTGAATTTAGAAAAGTCATCATTGCTGGGGAAGCAGCATCAACTGACAGTCACATGGAGTTCCATGTGCTCAACAGCTTTTCCTCAACTCACAGTCAGAAAGCAGATTCTTCTCAGTAACGTCATCCAACTGGGAAAGACACTAGCAAAAGCTGTAAGTTCTCGAAGTAAACAATTCTTATATTTTATAGAGAAGTAGTTTATCTAAAATCTAGCAAACTATCAACAGAAAGACAAAACAAAGCCATTACCCTTTTCTGCTGACGAGCATGCCTCCGGGAGGGGTTCTGCACTGAACAGTAAACTCTGGCTTACTTCAAATGTACAGTCATCAGACCTTAAAGAATGACCTTTTTTTTTTTTTTTTAACCAAACATACCAGAATTTGAATGGCAATGACTAAAGCAGTTACCTAATCAAACAATGTTGTATTCAATTGTACTGTCACCATTAATCACCTTCAAAGACAGTTACACAAATCAATCATTTTAACTCATAGTTTTAAATGTGTGATTGCATGTGTATGCCTATTGGTGCCTGCATGGAGGTCAACTTTGGGTATGCATCCTTCCTTGGGTTCTATTTACCCTGTTTTTTTAAATTGGCCAGAACTGTCTCTGTCTACCCAGCAGTAGGACTGTTCATGGACACCACCAATTCTGCCAGGTTTTTTTTTAAACACAAGTTCTGGGTAGTGAACTTACAGCAAGGGTTTTACCAAATGAGATTGCTCCCCAATCCCATAGTTTTAATTTTTTAAAATCCCAAATGTTACTTAATTAGGTCAACAGCTATTTTAGTAGTCTTGGTTTATATCACTTTGTGCTTCAAAGATCATATTAACATCAACTTACTCTCTCAGAGCAGATGTGCCAAAGGAGGGTTATTTAAGAATAACATTCCCAAAAGATGATTTATTTTTTCCTGAGTGTTGACAGCATAGAGAATAATTCTCCCTTGAATTTATAAGTCTGCTTTTGTTTTTAAAGTAATCATATTGCCCTACACCTATCAAGAGCAATGCAACTAAATTTACATTCCCATCTCTGGAACTCTCAAGTACAGGAGTAACTCAATTCAAAAGAATAAATTTACATTCCTATCTCTGGAACTCTCAAGTACAGGAGTAACTCAATTCAAAAGAAAATGAAATCAACACATCTAGAAGGTGCCACAGCAAAAGCTCTCACGGCCACCACACTGTTACCTCCACTTTGAGAAAATGCAGGGGATGCTCAGCCTGGGAGCATTCTGTTAGGTCTTACACAGTGGGGTAGAAATGTGTTCATGCCTATACATACTTGTAATTTGTTGTAGAGACAAGGAAAGCCAGAGGGGTGTAGGCAGATGAGAGTACAGTAGAAATGTTTCTCTGCATGTCCAGGAGAACACTCAGTTTTCTGCATAAGGAGCTGATTACTAACCTGATAGAAAGAATGGAAGCTTCGTTCTCCCGGCTGTTGTACAATTACACGAGACTGAAAAAAAGTTTAGAAAATGGTTAATCTGAAAATGTAGGTATAAATGAAACAGAAGCAACTTTCTTAGAGAATCTTGTATTCACAGTGCATTTAAAAAAAAAAATCTGTGGCCAAAGCTTATCAGAGATGGGTGCTCTCTGTGGTTTTGATAATTCTTTATATTGCTTAAAATAGGGGTGCCTTAACATTTATGAGGAATGAGGCCATGTTTTTTCAACCTGGCATCTAAAGATAGTATGTGCAAGTGGTAGGAATCTGAGGGGGAGAATGGAAAGGAATTGCTAGGGAGGAACATTCTCAACATTCCCTTGTCCAGAGTCTGCTGGCATTTCAAAGAGCAATGCCTCATATTCTATAATAAAATCAGTCAACATGATAAGGCCCTAGGGACTCTGCTTAGACTCTCCAAAAAGGCTGCTCAACATGTGTGTACATTCGAAGTATTCTTTTTGATTGAATATGTACACACAGTGAAATCATGAAACATGGAGGAGAGATGGGTAATACTTGGTATTTCCTGTTTCTTTCCAACTGACTCTGATCTAAAGCACTTATTTCCTTAACAGTCAGCCTCAATATAACAGATAGTAGAAATGCTGAGGGGTCACTAGGATAGGAAGCCCCGAGTGACTGTTCAGCAGAATGAATGCCTGTGTCCTGCTGTAGCCACTTATATCCTGATATAGCCAGCAAGCAAACAGAAATAAGAGGAAGGAAAATTTCAATTTAGTTAAAAGCAAACTGGATGGAGGACGGTAAGACTAAAAAGAAGTCTAGGTCTGAAATCTGGGCGTGGTAGTACACTCCTGTAACCTCTTAGAAAGCTGAAGCATGAGGACAGTGACATGCCAGCCTGAGCTACATAGAGGAAAAAAGGGTGGGAGGGAGGGAGAGATTAGATCGGTTTGAATTAAATCTTACTAGGAAGTTGTCACTTATTCTTTTTTTCCCATACACATCCTAAATCTGCATTGACAAAGTCTAACATTTTCTAACTTGATATAATAAATCAACCTGTGGGTCATGACTCCTTTGGGGGCTGAATGACCCTTTTATAGGGGTTGCACATCAGATATCCTGCTTATCAGATATTTACATTATGATTCATAAAAGAAGCAACATTACAGTTATCAAAAAGTAATAAAATAACTTTCTGGTTGAGGGTCTCCACCACATGAGGAACTGTAGTAAAGGGTCACGGCATTAGGAAGGTTGAGAACCACAGAGCTAAGTGCTCCTAAGAGGACACAGGAAGAGAGTATCTTACCATGGAAGGCAACCTTGAAGAGGGATAATAAGATTAAACATACTTTAAAACAATAAATGAGGTTTCACATATATTATTTTTAAACATTCAGCTCTCACAAGCATCATTCTAGAAATCTAGCACATTTACCTTCTCCAGCAAGTAATTATTGATATGACCCCCAATGGGGTCTCCCTTGAAGTCAAAGTTGATATCCATGTATTTCCCAAACCTGCTTGAATTGTCATTACGATTGGTTTTGGCATTTCCAAAAGCTTCCAAAACACAGTTTGACTTCAGCAACATATTCTTCACTCTTAAACAAAAATATATCAAAGTTTGATGAAGACACTTAAAAAACTGGATAAACCTTAACTTCATTCTAGTCATTATCTCTTTGTCCCTTTTTCTATTTTTAATGATTTTTTTCATATTCTTCTCTTTACATATATATTTATTGTTTGGTAATTTTACATCATGCACCCCATCAACCTCAGTTATCAGTCCTCTTTGTCTTTTTTTCACTGAGAAGATTCCTCTCAAGACTGTTGGACTCTGACACGATCTGATTAGTGGACTCTTGTCCCACTCACTAATTCTTCAATGGACCCTTCAAACTGCTGCCAATAAATGACTGTATGCTTTACAAGGGACATGTGTGAGGGGCTGCTTTCTCACAAAAAAAAAAACCAAAACTGTAGGATGGTGGCCCCCAATATGATCCAGAAAGACAGTAAATTTACATAAGCCTTATCTGCTATATAGAAATGAAAGTAATTTACTTCTCAGCTAGCTACTCTCCTGGGGTCCAAAAGAAATTACAAAAATTTGATCAAATCTTCACTCTCAAATTAAACTGCAAACTGAAAAACCAAAAGTGGGAATATGCCACAAATTTTTAAAAGGCTTCTTTTGACCGGGTAATCCAGTTATGATGAAAATGCAAAGTCTACACAGTATCATCAAATCTAAATTATCTTCCTTCACATCACCCAGGCCCTGTATTCCAGCCTGCCATGCTGCCTGTAATATATAGATGAGCTGTGACTCTTCAGTAAACTAATACTCAGCTTCTAAGCAGTCAACCAGAAAAGTACCCCTTTCCTGCTTCAACAAGGCTGCACCACATAAGACAGCCAGTCATGCTGCTTCACCAAAAACCAAACACAACAACACCCATTTGTTCCTTACATATTTACTAAGCAAACACTGTGTGCCAGGCACTTTTCTAAAATGGGTGTCCCACGCAGTCCAGAACAATTAAGTATGCTGCTCATCTGACTGTGAGCACAGCACAGTGCAGTAGGAGACCCTTTTACACATGAACCTTACCTTGGCTCCCAGCAACAGTGGGTTATGGTTGTGATATCGATGGGAACTCATGGGCCCCATTTCACTTGGAGCACAACTTTTAAAAACACATCACACACACAGCACAAGGAACCCGCAGAGGCTTGAACAATGAAGCCAAGCTGTACAAATTCCAGCGCTTTGCTGCTGAGGTTAAAAACTGGCTGGAATCAGTACACTTTCAACTATTTCAAAGTAGTTTTAATTTTTTTTTTTTAACTTGGTAAAGCTGGAAATGATATAGTAATAAAAGTAAGAGCAGAAAGACAATATGCAATGTGAGAATCAAAGCAATTTACACATAAAAATAATGCTTGACGACTGTCAGTTGAGGCCTCACTCAGTCTGCATAATATGCAAAGCTCAGCCCAGCCCAGCCAACCTGTGTCCCTGAGCCCTTACCTTTCTACCTCTGCTCTCTGGCTGGGGTTGGTGATGGCGGCGATATACTGCATGATGTACTTACTGGCCTCTGTTTTACCAGCTCCACTTTCCCCTAGAGGGAAGAATTATGTAGGCTTTAACATCATAAGGTAATCCAGGAGTAAGCTCATTGTCAACAGAATAATTTAAACCTTTGATAGATAGTCATTTAAAATTGCATGTGTTATATTTTCTTCTACCCTCCTCCTCCTTCCTCCTCTCCCTTTCTTATTAAGTTATTTTGTCCTTGGCCGCTTCTAATAGATATAAACATGCCTTAAAAAATTACAGAAGCAAGACTATAAAATTACAAATCAATGTTTGGTTAAGAAAAATATATCAAGAAGTAAATCGTGATAAACTAGCTCCTTAGACTAAGCAATCACTCTTAAGAATAGCCAAGACAAACTAAGGTGCTGACCCAAACAGTAGCTACAGATACCTTCAGATAATCATATTTTCTACAGAAAACTTACTTTACATTTAATGGAAAGAAAGTAATTGGTTACAAAAGACTAGAGACAGGTGCTCATAGGTCCAGAGACTCAGAAGCCTGAGAAAGGTAGCTAGAGTACAGGGATTTCTGAAACCAGTTAGATCCAGTCTCTTAGTATAAAAAAGCAAAGAAAAGAAAGCAAAAGTCTTAATCCTCCCCCCAAAATTACAACAATTTTAGTTAAAAAAAAAAAAAACAAAAAAAAACCCCACCATGTTTGAGACAGAAAGCATCATGGGAAAATGTAATAATGGGTAGAAGTGGTAGAAATAGAGGGAAAGATTTAGAAGCTCTGTCTACCTATTTAAATACCAAAGCTTCACTTACTAAACTTTCTCCCAAGGGGATACTTTTAAATATAGAATAACCAAATATGTCAATCTCCCAAGACTTTAAAACTATTTTCTAGTTCCAGGCAAACACCAAGGCAAATAAATACAAATAAATAAAGTTTAAAAAAACTATTTTCTTTATAGATTATACTGTATGTTATGGCTAAAATTGAGCTAATAGATTAATAAAGATTTAGATAAAAAGAGCTAATTGCATAATGAAATTGCTAAAGAGAATGTGCTAGTTCTTATATTTTTGGTTGTGAGCCTAGCCTTTAACAGCTGAGCCATCTCTCCAGCCCAAGAATGTGCTAGTTCTATAGAAGCTCTAATGAAAATATGTCCACTATACACTGCTGAAAGAAAAAACTAACATTGTAAAAAAAAGTTATATGCTTACAATTCTGTATTTTTACATATTTATGCATGTGTGACTCTATGTACCTAGAAATAGAGAGAAAATATGCAAAAGGACACACACTAACCATCTGCTACTTCTGGAACATGATTAAGCCCTGCATAGACCCACAGACCCTGGAACATTGGAGGACAAGACATTCAAGAACTAGTAAGTTTTTCCCCATGTCAGATGGGTTCCAGAGGAACCTCCCATGCAGCTCTTGCCATTGCTCATGGTTGCTCACTAAGAGTTGACAGGAAGACCCTACTGCTGAAGATACTATATACTTTGGTCACTGGAAATGTAGAAATCAAGCTGGAACTGACCTGGAAGATTTTGCTCTGCTTGCTTATTTTCATAGTACCCAGGAGGTGCTATGTAGGCTTCTGATATTTGGGGTTCATCAGCAGTCTTACCCTTTGAGCTACAATAATGGCATGAATGTTATGGGGTAACTAACTACTACATGATTGGACTTAAGGCCACTCCACAGGAGGAAACTCATGTCTGGCACTAGAAACTTAGCCAAGAACCTGTGGCTGGGAGGTCAGAGCCCTAGGGGAATCTACTACTATTACTTTTATAAATCGACATCATCTCAAACTGCCTTCTAAATACTTATCTTTACACCCATAGATTAATGTAGCTCTCAGTCCTCATCAGAGAAAATTCTTTTTGCAGTGATGATGGTTAATACAGAGACTCACAACTGGTCTAAGAGCAGAAAAAAAGGATCTGTGCAGGGCTTAACTGTAAACAGAGCATCTATAACATAAAGCTCAAGGAACACTCTAGAAGAAGAGGTGGAAAGAATTTTAAGAGCCAGAAGTTGGGAGGACTGTGTCTTTAAAATGTGACAGGGCCCTTATACTCATAACTCACAATAAGTAGCTCTGGCTGCCTGCACCAGACCCTGCATGAGATTCATACCTGTCAGCATTCTAGCATGGGTGGGAAAGGAGCCCTCAAGGCCCACCCCTAGCTGAGGAGCTACCAACAGCTGATGGCTACTTTTGAGAAAGAGTATCAGTTTTTTTCAAGGGTGCGGATCCTGGTAGGTTGACCAGCCTCCAGGGATGGCCCTATATCTATGTGTGTACATCAGTTAGATCTGGGTGGGTTATAACAGAAAGGAAGACATGAGGAGGAAGAAATGGGAGTGGTGACAAGAATTGGAAAGAAGGAACCGGGAGTGATAAATAATAAAACACACTGATAAATGATAAAAACACATTGTACTGAAAAAAAGAGTAAAGGGGCTGGAGAGATGGTTCAGCGGTTAGGAGCATCAGCAGCTCTCCCAGAGGTCCTGAGTTCAATTCCCAGCACCCACAGGGTGGCCCACAACTATCTGTAATGGAATCTGGTACCCCCTTCTGGCATGCAGGAATATATGCAGGCAGAGCACTGTATATGTAATAAATAAATCTAAAAAGAAGAAAGAAAAAAGAGTAAAGGACTTATTTTCATTCATAAATTTGTGTAACTATTTAACTTTTTACATTTTTTAAATGTTTTAGTTATTAAAAAAAAGTTTAGTCCTAGGCTATAATTCTCTAATTCCAACACTAAGTTATTTAATCTTCTGACCCTTAACATTCTTATCTATAAAGTAGAAAAATAACTGTTACATACCACTTAAAAGTTATTTTGATAACCAAAATAAAATAAAGATCATAAAAATATTTTGAAAAAGCACAAAGCCACTGAAGTAAATGGGAGATATTATTAGCACCAACAGAGATTCCCACAGCCTGAGAGGTCATCCTAGGCCAAGGAAGAGGTATTTAATTTCCTTGTCCTCATTTTACTAGGTGAGATGCTGTAAAATACTCATTACTGTGTGAGTGGCTAGGCTCCCATTCTGAGCATGTGGGCCGAAGCGCAACCTCTTCTCCAAAAGACTCAGGTCTAAGCTCAGGAAGCCCATTTCTACCTCTGTCTGCGCCACAATACCAAGTTCCAAACTCCAGTCGTTGCATATAAGTGCATTATTTTCTTTGTTTCATTCTGGCAACATTTAAACTTTTTATTATATTTTATTTGGTATTTTTGGTGTGCTTCAGATAGGAAGAGTCATAGCACATTCAGGCTTAGTCTACAAATGACCAAAAGGCATGCAGATACAATGTGTGCTTTTTTTTATGAGATGAGATCTTATTATGTTGCTCAAGGTGGTCTTGAACTCTTGAGAGTTCAAGCATTCCTCCTGCCTCAGCCTCCAAAACCAGACTAGAGGATGATCAAACAACTTTGGTATGTAGTGTTCATTTCTGGGCCCTATAAAATACCTTTAGTTTCTAAGATTTTAAAAAAAAAACTCAATGTGTGAATTCTTGTGTGTAAAAAAATCAAATACCTTTGACATTGGAACCAAGGCCCCCTCCAAATACCTGATATCATAATACAGGTGTCTTTTGATCTCCTCTTCATAGCCTTATAAGCAGCGTCAGCGATAGCAAAAAGATGAGGCGGTCTCTCATACAGCTCACGACCTTTATACTGCTCAATCGTGTCCCTTCCATAGATGTTCAGCACCTTGTAGGGGTTCACAGAAACAACCACTTCTCCAATGAATGTATAGATGCGTCCTTTCTCAAATCTGCACAGAAGGAAGAACAAGAGGTAGTTGGGGTGAATGCTTTCCTTTTAGTTTATTACCAAACATGCCCAAATGTTCCAGGAATTGTTCCTGTTTCCAATACAGACGGTCAGGCAAGAGGCAGGAAAATAGTTGGGGAAACCCTCGTAGCTATAGTAGGAAAAGAAATAGAAGCTAAATCAGGTCTTCGAATTTACTTCGTTGGATTTTCAATTACAAATAGGCCTGTTCACATTTATTTCATCTCCTTCTAGAAGCCTCCCTAAATTGTCAGTAAAGAAATAAACACAGTAAAATACACAGCAGAGAATGGAAGAAGACACACTTCTGGTCTAAATCAAATTGGTTTTTGTATTGGCTTTCTAGAATCCTGTGGTGGAGATACAGCACAATTCTCCCTTTCCTCCTGCTCCTGTGAGCAACACTGCAGAAAACACCCTGGACACAGCTTACAAATCAATGGGAAGGACTCTCAGGGAAGTGTCTACATTTTAGGTATATGTAATGTGCTCCCATTTTTGTATGGGATCACATTAATGTATGTGTGTCTATCTATACATACATTTATACAACACATGATAGTTTTATCTTTATATACATACAGTGGGGTGATATGAATGAAGGAATAAGGAGGTAGGTCAAAGGAAGCCATGGGAATAAAGTAAAATCATCAAAAGTTCCATTACTGAAATTGTAAATAGGGATGATAAAGCTGTACAAAATTTTAATATAAAAACTACAGACCCCACACATATTTCCATAGTAACCCATACCTGTGTTTACAAACCAGAGCTTAAATGTTTCTGCTCAAGTGATTGTTATCAATACACTCCATCTGCTCAGAGCATAGGGGAATACAGTCATCTCTCAGCATCTATTGGAGATTGGTTCTAGAGGCCGTCACAAATAACAAAACCCATGGATGCTTAAGTGCTTTATGTAAAATGTCCTAGATTTGTATAAAACCTATCAACATCCTTCTCCATATTTTAAATAATCTGCAGACTACAGTAATTCTTCATACAAGTTGTATGCTATCTAAATAGCCCTTACATTTTTGATCTGCAGTTGGCTGGTTGTAAGGATGCCTTATCTGTAAATATAGAGGGAAGATTGTGTGTCACTTCCAAAAGCAGAATAAAGAGTGCTCACACAGGCAAAATGCTCATCCATGGGTAGTTTGTCTCTAAGTACCCCACTCTTCACAGCCAATGGACAAGGAGAAATAAGCATTTGGGCCTAAAAGGCAAGTTTTTAAAACTTCCTTTAAGATGAAAGTTGTCAGCTATAATTAAAAGTGGAAATAAACAAGTACAAATATTGTGAACAATAAATTAGAACCAAGATTTTTATCAAATAGTTGGCATGCATTTAGATAAGAGTTATCAACTAGTGAGGTTTCCTGTGCGTTTTTCTATTGTGGTTTTCCCACTAACAACAAAAGCACTGATGTTGGGGTTCTTCACATCTGGGCCTGAGTGCTCATGTGACTAGCTTAGAAGTGGTGAGACCTTGTGGAAGCTATTTACCCTCCCGTGCTTCAGCCTCTCCAGCTGTTCAATGGTAATAGTTAGACCCCTCTGTTCCCCAGCAGTGAATAAGAGCTTCCCCCTTTTCCAAAAATGACAAATAATCTTATACTTCTGTTATGCTATTTGTGCATAGCATAAAAAAGTGGTGTTTGTTTGCTTGTTTTAAAGCAGTTCTTTGGCAGCCCAGGCTGGACTTGAACTGTAGCTAAGTTTGGTTTTCAATTCCTGACATTCCTGCCCCTATCTGTGTAGTGCTGGGATTTCAGGTAATTATAGATTCTTTACCAAATGCTTTATTTTTATTAAAACTGTGTACTCAATAGCCTCTAGATGAGGAATAGACTAAAGGATCAAAATGTCATTTCTTGCCAAACAACTGCAAGTCACCAACAAGATATTTATCTATACGGCTTATACACACACACTAAAAACAAAAAATTAAATATTTTGTTTAATCAAATATCTAATCATCATATTTTCAAGATAAGATATAATAAAAAAAAATGCACAGTAGCAGGTGTAGGGGCGTATACCAGCAATCCCAGCAGTTGGGAGGCTACCTTGTTTCAAAAGATATAAAATGTATAATTCATTTGTTTACAAACCATGTTATTTACAAATAATATTTATGCCATTTGTTGACTTGAAGAATGTTTCAGAGGCTCAACAAAATATGATATTAAATAAATGCTTCAGCAATTTGAATAAATGATAGAAAATTATTTTTGAAATTCTAGGCTGGTTATCAAATGACTTTAAACTTGGATAGATCTCAAAATCACCACTAGATGGTGCCACTATATACTCTAATATCAGCTTGCAATTTCAGAAGGCTTTGGTGCCTGAGGGTGTTGGGGAACAGAAAAGTAAAGCAGTAGTAAGTCCTTTCAAGACGTCCCTGGGGAGGCTCTGCAGTAATTACCCTAGAAGATGAGCGAGTGGCATCCTAGTCCAAAAGAATAACAAAAGCAATCCTATGATCTTTGTGTGTAAGCCTGTTATTACAAGGTGTCTACTTTGTACACAAGGGTTCTAACCCTAGACATTAAAAGAGAAAAAACAAGAAAGTACTGTAAATAAATCATAACAGCAGAGTTTAATAGGAAAGATAATAAAATATGTGCTAGAGTATCAAAGATTATCTCTCTTTCACACACAAAACAAACAAACAAAACCAAAAACCCTTCCAATGAGGAATCTTGAAGGTCACAGACAAACTCTTCCCAGACACACAAGGTCTGGCCCTCTTCACTTGACTCCTAATAATCAATACTGCTTCTGTTCATGAGCACCTCTCCCATCATCTCTCTAGGTATTTGCATTCATGGTTTTCCCCCGAGTTTCACTGCCTGGAATCCCTTCATCCTGATTCCCTTCCTGCCCCACACTCAGCAGATTCCCCCTTGTTCTTCTAAAGTCTGAGAATAGCTTCTCTATGAAGTCCTACTTGATACTCTACCTCCAACAACAGTATTATAATCTTTGCTCAAATCCCCTCTCCCCCAACTCTCTTAATCATTAAAATAGCTTAGCATGGTGGCACATGCCTTTAATCCTGACATTCAGGAGGCTGACACAGAAGACTGCTGACTCTGAGGCCATTCTGAAAAAAAAAAAAATATCTATCTATCTATCTATCTATCTATCTATCTATATATATATATATATATATATGTGTGTGTGTGTGTGTGTGTGTGTGTCTGTCTGTCTGTCTGTCTGTCTGTCTATCTTTAAAATTTGCTGGACAGAGCACACCCCTGTAATCCAGGGTCTTGGATAGTGGAGGCAGGAATATAAAGAGTTCTTTGTCATAGTGAGTTTGAGAACAGCCTGAGTTACATGAAATTGTATCTCAAAAATTAAAAAACAAAACCAACCAGCCAAAAATAGCTTAATAGTCTTTAAAACTTAAATAAAAATGTTAATTGAGACACTAGATATTTTCATTGGTTTCTAAATAAAACAAAAATTCTACTGAGGCAGCCAGTCAAGATGCAGCAGCCCCTTCAGACCAGTCAGAGCAGAGCATGTCCACAGCCAGTCAGAGCAGAGCATGTCCAAAATCAGTCAGAGCAGAGCATGTCCACAGCCAGTCAGAGCACAGCATGTTCACATCCAGCCAGTCAGAGCAGAGCATGTCCACAGCCAGTCAGAGCACAGCATGTTCACATCCAGCCAGTCAGAGCAGAGCATGTCCACAGTCAGTCAGAGCAGAGCATGTCCACAGTCAGTCAGAGCAGAGCATGTGCACAATCAGTCAGAGCAGAGCATGTCCACAGCCAGTCAGAGCAGAGCATGTCCACAGCCAGTCAGAGCACAGCATGTTCACATCCAGCCAGTCAGAGCACAGCATGTTCACATCCAGCCAGTCAGAGTAGAGCATGTCCACAGCCAGTCAGAGCACAGCATGTTCACATCCAGCCAGTCAGAGCAGAGCATGTCCACAGCCAGTCAGAGCAGAGCATGTCCACAGCCTACAGACAGGTGTGCACTGGCATGCATGTGCACGAAGTGGGGAAGGTGACTGGCTTCAGCAGAGCAGAACACCATGTTACTGCATTCACAGTGCAGATGATGTGACGTGCTAGCCTCTGGAAACCTGGTGGAGTAAGTTTAAATTTGATGTGTCTGGACACCAGGAAGGAGCAACAAGTTTTATAGTCAAAGAGGCCAATAAGATGCTTAATGAAAGGTATGACAATAGAAATTAAGGCTAAAGAAATCTCAATTATTTTAAGGGAAAACCGAACAGAATATGAAAATTTGCCAAATATAAGGGATATAATTTTTTAAATTATTTCATTTTAAACTGAGTAGAAGACAAAAAAGAAAAAACAATGACGTTATGAAATCTGCAGGCAAATGAGTGAAACCAGAAAATATCATCCTGAGTGAGGTTAGCCCAGAATCAGAAAGACAAACATGGTGTGTACTCACTCCTAAGTGCATAGTAGATGTAAAGCAAAGGATAATCAGGCTACAACCCATAGCTCCAGAGAAGCTAGCTAACAAGCAGGACCCTAAGAGGTATGCAAGAATAGCCCTGGGAAGGCAAAATAGATGAGGTCTCCTGAGTAAACAGGGGGTGAGAGGGAGCAATAGAAGGGAGGGGATGAGGGATGAGAACATAAGGGAATGGGATGGTAGACCTGAAATGGGGATGGACTAGAAGAGCAATGAAAGAGATAATCTTGATAGAGCTAGAGACATCATGGGGTGAGGGAGAAACCTGGTGCTAGGGACGTTCCCAGGAATCCACAAAAATGATCCTAGCAATAGTGGAGAAGGTGCATGAGCTGGTCTACCATGGCAATCAGATTGATGAATACTCTTTAACTGTCATCATAGAGCCTTCATCTAGTCACTGATGGAAGCAGATGCAGAGATTCACAGCCAAGTATCAGGCCCAGCTCTGGGAGTCCAGTAGAAGAGAGGGAAGAGGGCTTACATGAGTGGGGGGTAGGGGTAGGGATCTCCAAATCATGATGGGGAAATCTACAGAGACAACTGAACCAAGTTAGTGGGACTTCGTAAACGTTAGACTGACGGCTGTGGAGCCTGCTTAGGACTGGACTAGGCCCTCTGCATATGGGAGACAGTTGTGTAGTTTGGTTTATTTAAGGGGCCCCTGGCCATGGGATCAAGATCTATCCTTGGTACATGAGCTGGCATTTTGGAGCCCATTACCTATGGTGAGACACCTTGCCCAGTCTTGATGCAGCAGGGAGGGGTTTGGACCCACTCAACTGAATGTTCCAGGCTTTGCTGATTCCCCATGAGAGGCCTTACCCTTTTGGAGGAAGAGATAGGGGGTAGGTTGGGGGTGGGAGAGAAGGTTAGTGATGGGGGAGTGGGAAGAGAAATGAGAGGAGAATTTGTGGTTGGTATGTAAAATGAATTTTAAAAATTCTTTAAAAAAGAAGATCTGTTAACAAAATAAAAGTTAAAAAAGACAAAAAGGGAGTTAGTTTAGATCATATTCTCGAGCCCCTTTCCTCTTTCCTGACTTTTCAGACACACTTATTCTGTAGCCCAAGGTAGCTTAGAACTCACTAGTAACCCAGGCAGGACTCACACTTGTGGAAATCTTCTGCATATATATCTTCCATTCTTATATCCTCAACCAACTCCAATCTGGGTACCACTTTTGTGGTACACTGTCCAACCTTCTGAAGTAAGTTACCCATGAACTCTAACTTCACAGTTTCTCTGCAGCATCTGGCAGAGCCCCATTGCCCCAGCACCATCTTCTTCCCTTGGCTTCTCTGAACCCACATTTACTGAGTTTCCTTCCTATCTCTCTGGTTTGCTTTTTCGGGATCCTTTGCTGTCTCTTTTTATATTTATCTCTAGTAGATAAGTTCTCTAGGGCTGGGTTTGGGACCAATGCATTCCTATACAAAAAGGGTATCTTGGCTCTCTGAAATCATCAATAAGAACAAGACAAAACCAAAGGAGAAAATATTAACTACTATGAAATAAAATACAAGCTGCAACTCTAAGCTACTATATATGGGGGAAAAAAAGCTGTGGATGCCAGAAGTGGTAATCCCAGCACTTGGGAGAGGGGAGAAGGTCAAGGCAGGAGGATTGCCAGTCTTGTCTACATAGTGATTTTTCAGATCAGCTAGGGCTGTATAGTGAGACAGTGCCCCTGCTACCTGCCAAAAATAGGTTCTAGAATGATCTGAACAAACAGACCTAGCAGAAGAGGATGCTAAGAGAGAATGGTATCTTCTCTGCAGTCGCAGGACAAGAGAACATTCTCCAAAGGCAGCTTCTCTTCCTGAACTACACACACAAAAAAATCTCTTGCTAAGAATGGTGGGGTCACAGTATGCAGATGACTTCAGAATAAAATTAGTCCCATTAATTACATACTTCTGAGCAGCTGTAAGTAAAGGTTAAATAAACATAAGAATAAAAGCTACTGTTTTTACTTAAATGGTAGAGGTAAAGAAGAATAAAATAGCCCAGAATTTTCTACAGTTATCTTCCTAATAAAAATAAAATAGATATATGGCTTTTAAAGGACAAAGGGGAATGAAATCAGGTAATGGGAGAGGAAAATGGCTGGAATTCATTTCATATATGTGAAATGGCCAAATCAAAACACAATCTTCATTAAAAAAAATAAATAAAAGTAAGAATAATTATTGGGAAACTATACAAGGATAAGAAGAAAAAAAGGTTTGAAATAAAATAAATAAAAGGGAGCCAGGCAGTGGTGATACATGCCTTTAATCCTAGCACTCAGGAGGCAGAGGCAGGTGGATCTCTGAGTTTGAGGCCAGCCTGGTTTACACAGTGAGTTCCAGAATAGCCAGGGCTACACAGAGAAACCCTGTCTTGTGAGAAAAACAAACAAACAAAAACTGGAAAGACAAAATTAAAGTATAATAAAGAAAATTAAAGAACAAGAATATAATTGAAGATAACATATTGGTGCCCCCAGATAGCCCTCTGATAACGGCAACATTTAATAATAAAAAAAAAGCAGTAACTGCAGACACTGATCTGTAATGCACCTCAAAGCACATGAACTATGAACTATGTACTCCAGCAGTAAGGAAGCCTTCCAATGACCACATCGCCCACCAAGATCTCTTGTGTCTGGTCAGCTCTGACTCAGGTGACTGCTGAGTGTCCAGCATACTGGCTGACTTGGCTAAACACAGCTGAAGCATGGCCAGTTAGCCTCTGTCCATCTCCAGGAGCATCTGCTGCAAAGCTGGCATCCACTCACTGTCCTTCTCCCACCAGGCTAAGTACCCACTGTCTGTGAGTGAATTCTGCCTCTGGACACTGGTGGGACTACTTAGAGCTGGATTGTTCAACTGTTATACTCATTTGCTGTGAACTGTTTCCCCACTTTTTATGTGTAAACAATAAACTGTGCATTTGAAAATGAAAAAATCAATAACTGCTAGAAAAATGAATAGCAGCTTGGTAAACCAAACAAATGAAAAAAATTTACAAGGCATTAGTGTGGGTAATTGAACTGTGTTCTCCAAACAATATATTAGGAAGTCCTAACCAGTGATACAATTGCATTTGAAAACAAGGCTTCTGCAGATGTAACCAAGATGAGCTCATCAGGGTGGACTTTAAAGAAGAGGAAACATCACATATGGACACAGCATGTGAGGCAGCACAGGTCCACGAAATAAATACCATTTAGGTTAGGCCAAATAACATACAAAGGCAGACCTATCAGAATTACATCCAGCTTCTCAATGAACACTCTGAAAACCTGAAGGTTCTGGACAGACATACTACAGACACTAAGAGACTATAGATGTCAGCCCAGACTACTATACCCAGCAAAGCTTTCAATTACCATAGACAAAGAAAACAAGATATTCCATGACAAAACTACATTTAAACAATACATATCCACAAATCCAGGCCTACAGAAAGTACTAGAAGGAAAACTTCAACCGATGGAAGTTAGTTACACTCACAAAACCATAGGCAATAGATAACTTCACACCAGCAAACCCCCAAAAAGGGAAACACACACACACACACACACACACACACATTAGCACTACCAACAACAAAATCAAAATTACCAAGATTTAACAATCACTGGCCATTAATATCTCTTAGTATCAATAGACCCAAATTACCTATAAAAAGACAAGCTAACAGAATGGATACAAAAACAAGATCCATTCTTCTGCTGCATACAAGAAATACACCTTAATCTCAAAAACAGACCTCAGAATAAAGGGTTGGGAAAAGATTTTCCAATCAAATAGACGTAACAAAATAAGACTTCAAAATAAAATAGATCAAAACAGATGAAAAAGGACATTTTCTTTTCATCACAGAAAAATCCATCAAGATGAAGTGTAGCCAGAGTGTCTCAGTCTGCCTAACCCAGGTCCGGATGAATCTTTCCCACCCGTGCTTCCACAGCCGCTTACAAAACAATTACTCAGAGGCTTATAAACTGTTTGGCCTATGGCTCAGGCTTATTATCAATTAGCTCTTACAGCTTAACCCATTTCTAATAATCTATGCCTTGCCACATGACTTTGTGGCATTACCTGTTCCATTACATTGTTTTTCTGGCAGTGGCTCACAGCGCCTCCTATGCTTTCACCTTTCTCCTCCCTGTATCTCCCTTGGATTTCCCATCTGGCTATGTCCTGCCTTGCCTTAGGCCATAGCAGCTTCTTCATTAATCAATGGTAGCAACACATATTCACACTGTTCAGAAAGACTATCTCACATCACTTCCTCTTTTCTGTATAGTCAAAAAGAAAGGTTTCCATTTTAACATAGTAAAATTACATATAACCAAACAGTTATCAAACAAAAATTACAGTTACAATGAAGTCTCAATTCTGAACATGTATGCCCTCAATACATTTGTAAAAGAAACATTACTAAAGCATAAATCACACATCAAACCCCACATATTAATACTGGGAGACTTCAACACCCCACTCTCACCATTGGACAGGTCTGCCAGACAGGAAATTTAACAGAGAAATAAAGGGATTAGCAGATGTTACGAACCTAAACCTAATAAATATCTATAGAACATTTCACCCAAACACAAGAAAATACACCTTTCTCAACACCTCATGGAACCTTCTCCAAAACTGAACACATACTCGGTAACACAGCAGATCTCAACAAAAATATTGTAGTTACCCCCTGTACTTTATCAAACCACCATGAATTAAAGTTAGAGTTTAACAACAATACAAATTGAAGAAAGCCTACAAACTCATGGAAACTGAACAATGCTCATCTGAATCATCGCTGGGTCAAGGAAGAAATAAAAAATTTAAAGGCTTCCTAGAATACAATAAAAATGAATGTACAACATACCCAGACTTAGGGGACACCATAAAAGCAGTGCTAAGAGGAAAGTTCATAGCACCAAGTGCATATATAAAGAAAGTGGAGAAATCTCACAGTAGCGACTTAACAGCACATCTGAATAAAAAGCTCTAGAATAAAAAGAAGCAAACTCACCCAGGAGGAATAGATGCCAAGAAATAATCAAACTCAGGGCTGAAATCAATAAAATAGAAACAAAGAGAACAATAAAAAGAATCAATGCAATAAAGAGTTGGCTCTTTGAGAAAATCAACAAGATAGACAAACCCTTATGTAAACTAACCAAAGGCAGAGGGAGAGAGGGAGGGAGGGAGGGAGGGAGGGAGGGAGGGAGGGAGAGAGAGAGAGAGAGAGAGAGAGAGAATCCAAATTAACAAAGTCAGAAATGAAAAAGAAGGAAATAACAACAGACACTGAGGAAATCCAGAGAACCATTAGGTCATACTTCTAAAACTTCACAAAATCAGAAAAATTAAACCAAGATCAGATAAACAATTTAAATAGACCTATAACCCCTAAGGAAATAGAAGCAGTCATTAAAAGTCTCCAAACCAAAAAGAAAAAGAAAGAAAAGAAAGAAAGAAAAAAGTCCAGGGCCAGATGGTTTTAACACAGAATTCTACCAGAATTTCAAAGAAAAGCTAATACCAATACTCCTCAAATTGTTTCATACAATAGTAACAGAAGAAACACTGCCAAATTCTTTTTATGAGGCTACAGTTACCCTGATCACCAAACCAAACAAAAATAGAACTAAAAAAGAGAATTAAAGACTAATTTCCCTCATGAACATCAATGCAAAAATACTGGCAAACCTAATCCAAGAGATGTGTTGGGAGGGGGAAGAGACCTTGAATAAGGATATATAGGGAAAGCTGAACACAAAGAAAATATATGTGTAGCAATCTTATTTGTATTTCTACCCTTGATAAGCCATGCTTATGATTCTTATCCTCTGTATTTGATAAATACAAAATAAAGAAAAAAAATGAAAAAAAAAATCATCTACCATGATCAAGTAGGATTCATCCCAGACATTCAGGAATGGTTTAACATATGAAAAACTGTCAATGTTATCTATCATATAAACAAATTAAAAGAAAAAAAAAACACATGATCATCTCATTAGATGCTGAAAAAGCATTTGACAAAAATCCAACACCCCTTCATGATAAAGATCCTGGAAAGGTCATGGACACAAGGAACATACCTAAACATAATAAAGGCAATATACAGCAAGCCTGTGGCAATATGTTATATATTTAATAGAACCAGTCTGGAATATTAGAGAAGAGATCCACCCACAGTCAAGCCAGGCAGAAGTAGCACACACCATTAGTCCCATCACTTAGGAGGCAGAGAACATTCTAGATCTCAGTGAGTTCAAGGGATAACAGAACAAACAGAGCAATGGTAACTCACACTTTTAATCCCATCAGATATACCACACACACACACACACACACACACACACACACACACACACACACACACACACAGTGACCCACACCTTTAATCCCATCAGATCTGAGTTTCAGGCCAGTTCCAGGCTCCCAGGCAGGAAGTGGTGGTGCCTTGCTTTTAATCCCATAATTCCAAAAACAGAGATCTTTCTGTGTTTCTGTGAGTTCAAGGCTAACTACCGAATAGTAGTAACTCACACCTTTAATCTTAACCTGGATGTGAAACAACTGAGCGAAGAAAGAAGGTATTTAAGGCAGGCGTAGGAAGACAGCAGGTATTAGAAGTGACAAGGAGTGAGGCTGAGGAAGCTGGAAGATAGCTGGGTGAGATTTGACTGTGGTGTTTCTCTCTTTGATATTTCAGCCTTTCCATGATATCTGGCTCTGAGTTTCTTTTAATATAACCAGAATGCATGCAACACAAGCCAATAGCCAACATCAAGCTAAAGGAGAGAAACTCAAACTGAATCCACTAAAATCCAGAACAAGACAAGGCTGTCCACTCTCCCCAGATCTATTCACTTTAGTACTTAAAGTTCTAGCTAGAGCAGTAAGACAACATACAGAGATCAGGGGGATAAAAATTGAAAAAGTCAAACTTTCCCTATCTGCCAATAATATGATAGTCTACATTAAGTGACTCCCAAAATTCTACCAAAGAACTCCTACAGCTGATAAATACCTTCAGTTATGTGGCAGGATACAAGATGAATTAAAAAAAAAATCAGTAGCCCTCCTATATACAAATGGTAAAGGGGTTGAGAAAGAAATCAGAGAAATACCATCCTTTACAATGGCCACAAATAATATAAAGTATCTTGAAGTAACTAACCAAAAAACTGAAAGACCTGCATGATCAAAGACAAAAATCTTTGAAGAAATTGAAGAAGATATCAGAAAATGGAAAAATCTCCCATGCTCTTGGAGAGGTAGGATCAACACAGTAAAAACTGCAATCTTACCAAAAGCAATCTACATATTCAATGCAGCCCCTATCAAAATCCCAACACAATTCTTCACAGACCTTGAAAAAAGATATCCAACTACATATGGAAAAACAAAAACAAAAACAAAACCCAAGATAGCCAAAATAGTCCTATATAATAAAGGAACATCTGGAGGTATCAGCATCCCTGACATCAAGTTTTACCATAGAGCAATAGTAATAAAAACAGGTTGGTATTGGCATAAAAACATACATGTTGATTAGTGGAATAGAAGTGAAGAACCTGACATTAATCCACACACCTATGAACACCTGATTTTTAACAAAGAAGCCAAAATTGTACAATGGAAAAAAGTATCTTAAACAAATGGTGCTGGAATAACTGGATCTCAACATATAGAAGAATGCCAATAGATCTGTATTTATTACACTGCACAAAACTCAAGTCCAAATAGATCAAAGACCTCAAAATAATTCCAGTCAACACTAAACCTGATAGAAAGTGGAAGTATCCTTGAATGCAATGGCACAGGAGACTACTTCCTAAATATAACAACTGTAGCATAGACACTGAGAGCAATAATTAATAAGTAGCACCTCCTGAAAATGAGAAGCTTCTGTAAGACAAAGAACACAGTCCATGAGACAAAATGGCAGCCTACAGAATGGGAAAAGATCTTTACCAACCCCACATCTGACAGAGGGCTGATCTCCAAATTATATAAAAGACTCAAGAAACTAGACATCAAAAAATCAAATAATCCAAATTTTAAGATAGGGTACAGATCTAAACAGAAATTTCTCAACAGAAGAATCTCAAATGGCAAAAAAAAAAAAAAAAAAAAAAAAAAAAAATTTAAAAAGTGGCATCCTTAGCCATCAGGGAAATGCAAATCAAAATGACTCTGAGACACCATCTTACATCTGTCAGAATGACTATGATCAAAAATACTGATGGCAACTCATGCTGGAGAGGATGTGGAGAAAGGGGAGCACTCCTCCATTGCTGGTGGAAATACAAACTTGTACAGCCACTCTGGAAATCCAGTGTGGCAGTTTCTCAGAAAATTGTGAATCAACCTACTCCAAGATTCAGTAATATCACTCTTGGGCATATACCTAAAAGATGCTCAACCACACCATGAGGACACTTGCTAAGCTATGTTTATAGCAGCATTATTTGTAACAGCCAGAACTTGGAAACAACCTAGATGCTCTTTAGCCGAAGATGGATAAAGAAAATATGGTACATTTACACAATAGAGCATTACTCAATGGTTAAAAATGAAAGAAAAAAAGACATCATGAAATTTGTAGGCAACTAAAATAAATAAAACTAGAAATATCATCCTGAGCGAGGTAACACCAGACCCAGAAAGACAAACATGGTATGTACTCACTTCACTCATATGTGGATATTAGATGCAAAGCAAAGAATAACCAGGCTACACACTCCAACTCCAGATAAGCTAGGTAAAGAGGGGGACCCTACCAGGGACATACATAGATCACCCCAGGAAGGAAAAATGGTTAAGGTCTCCTGGGTAAACTGAGAGGTGGGTAGTAAGAAGGAGAGGATGGGGGGGGACAGGAACATGAAGGGTTCAAGATGGTTGAGTTAGGACAGGGAAGGAGAGGAGAAGCAATGGAAGAGATATCTTGATAGAGGGAGCCATTATGGGGTTAGGGAAAAATCTGGTGCTAGGAAAACAACCAGGAACCCGCAAGGATATCCCCAGCTAAGGCTCCTAGCAATGGTAGAGAAGGTACCTAACGTAGCCTTCCCTTGTAGGCAGATTGGTGACTACCCTAATTGTTATCATAGCACCTATCTATATCCCAACGATTAATGGAAGCAGATACAGAAACCCACAGCCAAGCACTTGGCCTAGCTCTTGAAATTCAGGTGAAGGGAGCGATTAAAGGAGCAAGAGGGATGAAGAGCATGATGGGGAAACCATGGAGACAGCTGACCTGAGCTAGTCACCCTCGTGTGGGCCCCGGGCAACGGTACCAGGACTCAGCCTTGATGCAGGGAGAAGGGGCTTGGTCCTGCCTCAACTTGGTATACCAGCCTGTGTTGACTACTCAAGGGAGGCCTTATCCCCTTTGAAGAGTGGATGAGAGCAGGGTGGGGGGAGGTGGGTGAGAGAAGGAGAACAGGAGGGAGGGGGAACAGTAGTTGGTATATAAAATGGGAAAAAAAATTTAAAAAAGGTAGATCCTGTTAATTATAAAGAAGAATTGAGGGGAATATGATCAAAACATGCTGTGAATGCATAAAATTATCCAAGGATTGACAAATTAAAAATTTTTTTGTTTAATTAAAATTTTGTAACTTCAGATATCAAAAAGATAAGAATGAATGCAATGAAATGAAATGCTTGGTCTTCAAACATTTCAGTGAGAAGCCACAGTCTTGCCAATATAACACCCAAACAGTGGTCCATCTCACAACAGCACCCCATCACTGCATGATCTGGCCAGGAACACACAATTGTTCCTCCATCTCAAAGCTCATAACCTATTTGTTTCCTGCATGGTGATTATGACAAATAGTTTTTAGGGAAAACAGAGACTATAATCACCCTGTTTACTGTTTTACCTTCAGCACGTAATATAGTTTGTATTAGCAAGAAATGGTTAGATAGATAATGAGTAAAACTAATAATGAATGGATGAATCTCTAGCACATCTCCTCTCAGAAATTGTTTTGTGCTCATAGAAAAAATTCAGGTTATCAGGTATGATATGAAAAGCCTTAAATCATCTAACATTATTTTTTCCCTATTTACATGGCTAATCCTAGCCTTTGGTGACTGTTAGCTTATGAGTTTTAAAAGTGAAGGAGAGGTATAATGATAAAGTGACAGAAAAAGTACCTTTGGTGGGTCAGCCAAGGTGAGCTGCCAGACAACAGATCTAATGTAAGAGGTTTACTGGCGTAGGAAAGAGAGAGCAGAAGGATGTCTTGGAGTGGGGACATGAGATACACACAGAGAGAAATAGAGACAAACAAAGAGAATAGGAGACAGAGAGATCCAACAAGACAGAGAACAATCTGGAGTGGTTGGGGCCTCTAAGGGTCTTCCTGTCCACACACAATTCTACAAAACTCATAGTGACACCTGGTAGCCACTGTCTCTGCAGGCTTGCGAGTGTGCCAAATTTACAACAGGAGGGATAAAATACAACATAATGTTATCTAATATTTAAGAGATGGGCCATATATTATGTCCTCACAGAAAACAATAGGTTCCTCTCTTTATGTGAGCAGCTTCATAGCCAGAAAAAGAAAAAAAAAAAGACCTACTCCAACACAAATCTGAGACACCATTTACACTGCTTGAAATGATTACAAAATAAGTGGGGTTGAGTAAACAATTAAGGGGCTTGTCCCTAAAGTGACTAATGCTCTCTCTCTTAGTAGGCATCAGATGCTTATAGTTCTTTGCCTAGGAGTGGAATCCTGTGAATCTCCCTCCATCCTTTTCCCATCGGCACATCTATTGATAATGTCATTGTTTAGGTTTTGTTCAGACAACCATTCCTAGTCTCAAGCAGACTTCCTGGTCCCCTAGTTCCTACAATCTTTCCATCCTTTCTTCTGGGATGTTTTCTGATCCTTAGGTGCAGGAGTTGCCATGAAATGATAGACACACAAACAACAAAAATAGACTCAGAAGACTGTATTTTACATATTTGAACATCCATCCATCATCCATCCCTCCATCATCACAATAATAAAGAAAAAGAGGCTATTAATTTGAGATGGAGATGGGGCAGGGGAGGGATTGGAAGGAGACACATGAGGGGGTTGGAGGGAAGAAAATGAGAAATGATATAATTGTATTGATATATTAAATAAGAAAGATAAATAAGTAAAAAATATACAGTTAGAGTGCCAGTTGGGTGGTAACAACCTATAAGGCTGGGGTAGAGGTATCCAGAAGGCTGTGTATGCTTTAAATCAGAGTAAAATATAAGATACTCTTCATCTTATAACCAGTATTCACCAATCCAGGAATTGAGAGGAGAAAATAAGTGACTCACTAGAGACACTTTTGCTTCCTGTTTCTGCAACCTTGTGTTCAGCAGGCCTAGAAGATTTGGTTCCAGAGTGAAGAAGGCTTCTGTCAGGAGGCACAACAAACATCCCATTGAGCTGGAAGTCAAGACTTCTCCAGGCACTTTGGGCTCCTAATGGCTTTGAGTCAAGTGGCTAAGAAAGAAGTAACAGCAACAGGTGAAGGTATGATGGATCCCATCAACAAAGGGGAACTGGAACACACCTGTAGTTTTCCAAGTCCTGTGGCTAAAGTCAACAAGAAACTTCAAGAACCCAATCCAGGCACGGTGACTAATAGCCGAAATCCTTGAGGAATAAAAGTAAAGTCACTTCTTCAGATAAAAAAACTCTCACTGAAACACTTGATGAGTAGAGGAAATACAGAATGAGAAGATTTTTATAAATAACAGCTTAAGATCTGTGATCAGTAACAGAAATAGGGTCATTATAGACATGACTGTTTTGCCCTATTTGTTAAGAATATTCTTGTCCACATATTAAATAGAAATTTATGTCCTTTTTTATTTATGACTGTAAATAGAATGTTTTATTATGTAACATTTATTGAAATCATATTAAAGGTAAACCAATACAATGATATTTAAGCTAAAGGACATTAAAAGAGTAAGCATTCCTAAAAAGACTTTGCTACCGAAGCTCATGGGAGCAGTTTAAGTCTTAGACACTGACCACCAGCGCTGCATGATTGGGTGTGGTCCTTGCTATGCTTGATTTTGCTTTGGTGTGACTAGTCATTGCTATGGCCTTACCTTTTCCCTTTTGGAATAAGAATCTCTACTTGGTACCATAATACATTGAGTGGATGTAACTTGGTTTTGATATTTATAAGCGCTTACAGTTAGGAGACTTGGATCCTACTAGGTAAGAATGGTATTTGCACACCTCCACCTAGGTGTTATTCCTTCTTGGTATCTTGAGTGTACAGTTAGGAAATGTACATGCATACTGTTACTTCCCCTCTCCTCTCTCTACTCCATAGTTCACGACTCCTCCAATTCCAGTTTAAGCCTACTCGTTTTTCCACTACATCTCATGTTTATTTCATAATATCAAATATAATCCACCTCTAAAATCAGTCAAATCTTTAAAAATCCAATGCTTTAGAAGAAAATAAGCAAGGCTGAGTAGCATATTCCAGACTGCAGGGCATTAAGGAGATGTGACAAGTAAATGCACGGCACACACCTAGTTTGAATCAAGAATAAGGAGAAATTGCTTTTAGAATATTACTGAACAACTGATAAAATATAAACATCGGCTAAGAGTTAGACACTGAATTGTGACAAAATTACATGTCCTGATTTTGATCACTGCACTGTGGTGAAGAGAACATTCTTGTTTTTAGGAAACATGCCTTGAATTATTCAGTGGATCATGTCGTCTCCAATATAGTCTCTGAAAGTAAAAATAATTATATGCATACGTAAGAATATAAAAAGAGAAGCCCAGAAACAGAGAAAAAGACAAAAAAAACCAAAAAACTGGTGAAAGAAGGATATTTTTTATACTATGTTTTCTATAAACCTGAAATTAAAGGATGAAAATTAAAAGTCTAAATTCCAAGCATCATTACATAGTAAGTTTAAATATCTATTCGTGAATTAGCTGTGTCAAGGTAATATAAACTAGTAAAAGACTGAAATAATATAAAAGATAGACAGTGAAAGTATTTTTTCTCTTGGAGGTAGCCATTGCTGCAGCTTTCCTGTGAATTTTTCTGGAATAGTTTATGTATACACAAGTGTGTATATGTAGGTCCTAAATTATTATTGTGTGTGGGTGCATGCATGCCACAGCACACATGTCATCAGTCCTTTCCTGCCACCATCATATGGGTTCTGGGGAGTGAAGTCAGGGGTCAGGTTAGAGAAGCAGGCTGCAAGTGCTTTTATCTGTTGAGCTAGCTGACCACCTGGCAATAAATTTTTGGTGTTTTTTAATTAACATAAACATATTCTTTTCCTAATCAAAATATTTATCTTTGCAAAAGTCTCATATAAGCAGACAGATAAAAGTTTCATGTTTAAAGGACTGCACAGTATTGAGTTCACACCACTGGACATTCACATTGCTATCCAATAGTTGTTACTGTGGAGAAAGCAAGTGTAAACATTCGATGCTTATTTCCTTTGGGTATATACACTTGTGTACCTGTATAACACACTTCTATGATTAAAAAAAAAAAGTACTGGTTTAGAGGCTACTTGCATGAGCTGAAAAGATGGCTTGCTGTTCTTACAATGGATCTGGGTTCAATTCCCAGCACCCATATGTTGGCTCACAACTGTTTTTAACTCCAGTTCCAGGTGACCCCAGGCCTTCATTTGACTTCCATGGGCACTAGACATGCATATGGTACCCATACATACATGTAGGCAAAATTTTCATACACTATAAAATAAATGTACCTAAAGAATTTTAAAGACTACATGCAATTTAAAATTTTGATTTATTGCCAAATTCTTCTCCCATGAGATCATCTAGTTTATAATTGTGTTTACCATGTGAGACAGCTTCTGGTTCTGAGTGTGGGCTTTTTAACCACGGATCCTGGACCATTTTGAAAGGAGAGCCTCTACTGCAGAGTATACAGAAGTTTGACCCTTTTGCTTGCCTGCTCATGCACTGCTCACTGGGTGGCTGCCAACTTTAGTGAGGGTCAGCTCACCTTTCCAGTTTTTGGATGAGTACTTCTTCCAAAGGCAAAGCATCTTTTTTCTACTTCCTCTGTTTATCCACTTTGTAGGACTATGGGCAAGGACTAGGTGTTGGAAGGAAAAGGGATTTTCAAGTCACACAGCCATGGGGCCTCAGGTTTGAATCCTAATTACTGACTTGTGCATTCATATATATCTGAGTAGTCAGTAAGTGCCCGGGAGCCTGGCACTCAAGCCAGAGCATATGTTGAGAGGAAACTAAGAATTATATCACACTGTTCCATGCTTTATGTAAACCAACAATGCCACATAGTAAGCACAATAATTGGGTTTTAAAATTAACTATTTTTAAAACTACTCTTTTGTTCTAACTCCTCTCCACACATCCTTAATCGCATGGTTTCTGAAATTATTTGAGGCAATAAAAGAGATAGAAAGAATGCTACAGTTTAGAGAAGAATACTTAACCCAGCTTTAAAAGTGGGAGTTTAAAGATGTTCCTAATGATCATGCTGACTGACATTTGAGCCATTTGTAATACAGTTGTTACACACACAGTTCCAAGCACTTGATTTCAATTGTCTTAAAATCACTTTCAACTAGATGGTTTATTTTTATCTTCTATTGACACAGAGGCCTGCAATTCACAACATGTATGAGAACCCTCGCTGAGCATTGTGCACCGTGTAGGACATGGATGCTCTTGGGCCATGGATAGCACAGGAAAGTAGCACTGATGCAAGTGCCCTCAGATGTGTGGTTGCTGGTTAGCACATACCAGTGATTCACCACACCTCTGGGCCTCATAATTTTCATCTAAAAAGTAGGACAGTAATAGTACCTGTTAGTCAGCTCTCTATTGTTGTAAATGTAGTGATGGATAAGAAGTAAAAATAAAAAGTTATTTTGACTTTAGACTGTGAAACTTCCAAATTGAGTAGGCCTTATGGCTTCAGGTCCTAGGTAAAAAGTACACAATGGTGGTGATGTATGGCAGAGCAAAACTGCTCATTTCAGGGTCAGGGAGGAAAAGTTGGTAAGGACAGACTTAGGGGTTCCATAATCTCAAGGGCATAGTAAAATTATGCTTCAATAATCTAAAAATCACCCATTACTTCCTAGTTCTTAAAGCTTCTACCACCTTCCAATAAGGGAGGGACCCTAGTATTACTACAAGGATCTTTGGGACATTTTGCGACCAAACTAATTGGGCATGGTAGTGTATTACTTGTAATCCCAGCACATAGGATTCTGAAGCAGAATCAAAAGTTTGAGATCAGCATAGGTTACACATAGCAAGTACAAGGCTAGTCCTCCTGGCTACAGTAAGACCCCTGCCTAAAAAGCAATAACAAAAAACCCACCCAAACCACAGTATATAACCACCTTACAAGATTGTTACAATAAATGAGATTCTCCACATCAAGTCCTCAGCACTCTATTGGTGCAAACTAAGAGCATAATTACAGTAAGAACTATTTTTTACCAGCAACATTCCTGTAAGTCTTTTTAAATATTCTTACTGCTGTCTTTGCATTCATTTGTATCCATGTGTTTGTTTATCCAATTACTATTGGTCAGCACTCATGTTCCAAGGTTTCTGAGCCATGAGTAATCAAGCCCTGACCCGTTTTTGCCTTACTGCAAGTAAGAAGAACAGACACTAAACAGGTGCTCCAGAAGAGGCAACCCAATGTGTACTGCACTGGTGGGAGAAGGAACCAAGTTTCTGAAGAATCCAGAGCAGAACAAGTGATTACCATGTCCCAGAAGAGAAAACAGGGAAGGGTGCTGGGAAAGGAAAGGCTGATATATATGAGGCCTTGAAGCCATCTGAGGGCTCTGGAAATGGGTCTGGAGCAGAAGTTTGTGTGGATAATATCTACTTTGGTACAAGAGATTGCGTGTCTGCTGACTGACCTGAGGCTACTGCCAATAGTCTCAGGAACAGATGGAGTTTCAGACAGATGAGTGGGATTTAAGATAGAAGAATCAACCGTTCAAACAGGATAATTTACTGATTCCAAGAAGAAAGGAGGTGGCAGTGTTAGATTACTCACATGAGCAACTGAGCAGACTGCAGTGTTACTTACTAAGGACACACAGCAGAGGAAAACAGATTTAAGAGGTGACTATGGGGCTGGGAGACAGATCAGTAGCAAAGTGCTTGTTGGAAAGGCATGAGGACCTGAGTTTAGATCCTCAGCATCCACATAAAAGCAGCGTGTGGTGGTAGCTGCATGTAATCCCAGCACGTGGGGCAGAGGTTTCTCTAGCCAGCTGGCCAGCCAGCCTAGCTGTTTCAATGAAAACTATTACAAAATAAGGAACTGGTTAGAAGTTCAGTGTATAGGCAACTGTAGAATGCTCCACCTTAAGTCAGATGTCTATATTATCCATCACCCAAGACTCAGAGAACACTAAAATGGAAATAAATGAAGAACAGAGGCTGGGAGGAGTAACATGAAGCAGTGTCTTCTGGATATAACAGAGCTGATGCACACAAGAACTCACTGCAGCTATAGTTACCCACACAAGACCTACACAAAATCAGGGGTTTCAACATCTTTTCATGGAACAGGGAACAGCCTGTAAGGTTCTATTCCTGACTGACTACTGATAGTTAATGGTGGCTGGAGAAAGGGTGTCATTTTCTTTAGTGGTGTGGTCATTGATAAGTTGCCTACACTCCAGTGAACAACTTCTCACTTATGCAGGTAACCCTAATTTAACTCTGTGGGTCACATACATGCAAGAGACATATAAGTGTATCTGTGGGGGGAAGGGGCTTTTTGGGAAGAAAGGTTTCAGCACAGAAGACTGAGATAGGATAACAGGTTGAAAGGAATTAAACTTCACTATATGCATACATGAAACTGTTGAATAAGGAAAATAAACAAGCGAGTTTAAGGTCATCCTCAGTGATGGCTGGCTATCATTTATGAGATTTTTGCTTTGGGGTTGTGGGTATAAGTCTCAGTTGAAGGAGGGAGTTAGGCTGAGGTACACACACTACTCCCATGCTGGGAGTGCCCATGGGATACACTGCTCACTGCATGCCAATGCAACTCCTTTGATGCCAGCAGCCCCTGAGAAATCAGAATTTCAGGTCCCACACCCAGGAAAATATTAATAGCTGCTCCTTGGGGACCCTCCACATAATGGCTGGGCATTTGGGAACAAAGTTTTATTGGTAAGGAGAAGGAAGCTAAATTTACAGAAGACTAAAGACTATATAAAAGATAAAAGACATCACTATTACCACTGTGCAAAGAGTTTTCATCTTTAAATAATATTTGAGATAGAAAGATTATACTGCTTTGCTCCTATGTCAGACCTTTTCCTTAGAGCTGAGGAGAGCCAGATAGGATTCTTTCTTTTCCTAGTGCATTACACTGGGAGCCAAGGGAGTTTTCACAGAGACCTGGAGCCACTGAGAGATTCATTATTACATTCCCTGCCCAGGCTTGTATTCAGACGACCAAAATCAACACAAAGACAAACATGACTTGGACCATCTAGTACTCTGCTTTACCAGCTGGTCCGTCTCCACTTGTGAAAATAACCAAGAGTTATCTGTACTTAGGAATAGCAGACATCAGGAAGCAAACTAAGAGGGTAAGAATGTGGTGGCAAAAAAAAAAGAGTCAAACTAAAAACAGACCAAATACACCAGGAAATGGAAAAAACAAATAATTTCTCCTAGTTTTCCCTTTAGCTTTTCTAGCAGAAATCAAATCTTTATTATTATTATTATTATTATTATTAGATCAAATTGAGAAAGGAATTTATGTAGGTGGATTGGCTGCCAGCTGAAGACAAATACATTTTCTTTTTGTTGAAGTGCCGCTGCACAGGAGCTCTGGGCTGAGAGGCCAGCTCAACCTTGCTCATTGAGGCCATGACCAGTTTTTTTTGTTGTTGTTGTTGTTTTTGTAATGTCTATTAACATGACATTACACAAAGGACAAATTAAGACTTCCTATAGCATAGTTTCAAATCTTTACCTTAACAAGTCCCACTAGCCTCTGTAAATAATAATTGAAACTGGATGATTAAAAGTTTTAGCATCCTTATTTTTAAATTTCAAAAAAAAGTCTAAGGTTTTGCTTATATAATTCCTCTAAGTTTAAAAACAAGGATTTGGCCAGTGTATCTGGCAGAGCCAGGCTGCTCGAGAATTCAGCTGGCTTACTGTGTGTGTGGTGGGGCCAGAGTAATGATTCTATCAGTGCACTGGGGTGTCCAGAAGGACTGGGGTCTGGGCTGTGGTCTGTTTGTATGCATGCTGGGAAAATTAGTTACATATAGGAAGCCAGAGTAAAGAATATGTTGAGGATAATGGAAGCCAGGTTTTTCCATACTGCAAAAGAAAATTATAGATATGGGAGAAAAATTCATATGAGACTGAATTGAAATGTGAGATACTAATATGAGTGCATGTTTAATATAAACAAAGAAACATTTTATGATATTCAGAGGACCCCCAAAGACACTGAGGATGTCCAAATTCAAAGATACTCATGTCCCACATATAAAATGGTGTATGTATACATAACCAGTGTGTATCTTTCCATATACCTTAAATTATCTCTATATTACTTATAAAACCTAGTATAATGCTTATATAATACTTCATTTGCATAGATTCAGGATGATACACTGTAAATTCAAGTTTTGCTTTTTGGAACTTCTGAACTATCTTATTTTTCAAACATTTTCCATCTGCAGTTAGTCAAGTATGTGGATGTGAAACCCACAGACACAGGATCTGACCATGCATGAATGTACCCTGCTCATTCTCCAGCTCTGCTTGTGAAGGAACCTAAGAGTAGTGACATGCCAGGAATAATCACACTTGTCACCCAGATCTTCATTCCCACTGAGCTACACCCATGCATAGTGCTATTAATTTTCTTTTCTAGTCTTGGCAGTGTGGTCTATAGCTTTCATCTTGACTAGCCTTCAAGGACACACATAACCATTGATTACAAGAGAGAGAGACTAAATAGGAATGAACTCACAACAGTGATCACTACACTTGAAGAAACTGCTTATGTTCTGTAGACAGTGTGGTCACTATCTAACTATCTAACATATCCATGCTTTTGCATCAGCCCATGTGGATTCTGCTAATAAAGTCTTTCTCTGGCTGTGTGCTTCCAGTACCTTATTAGAACAGTATACTGATAACTGGAGGCAGATATAATAGTTTCAGTTGTCAATTCATACAAAAATATTTCTCAAAAATGTTTTTGGCTGAGAAATACAAATTTATCTTTTAATACTGGGGATCAAAAGTTCAAAACCAAGGTGTCAGCAGTGCCTACATTCCTTATTGGGGCTTCAGAGAACAATTCATTCCTACCTTTCCTAACTGCAAGACTGTCTGCTTTCCTAGGGTTGTGGATCCTGTCTCCAACCTCTGCTCTGTCCTCCGCTTTTCCTGACTGTCCCTAAATTTTGTTCTTAGTATAAACTATATGAAAAATATTTTTTCTCCTGTGGAAGAACGTAGTAATCAAATAGTTTAACATTAAGTTTTTCCTTTCCTCAAATTCTGTTTAAAACATAAAAAGATTATTTTGAGAAGAAAAAATTTTCTCATTGTTGGAAATCTTTGTTAGAATTAGCTTTGAGTTTTAAAAAAACAACTTTCATATTTACAAAATCTCAAACTTAAAACCTGTAAGAAAAACATTAATAAATAAACTCTCAAGTATTTTCACTCAGATGATCTCACCTATTGTGTTATTTTAAATATTGTTTCCATATTTGTGTACACACCTAAGTGTATGTAAGCACACATAAAATTATAATATTATCATAATCTATTGCTAAGATCAAACAATTGATTTCCATCATAGAATTATATCATTATATTCTTCAAATAACGCATAGTTCAAGTTACAAAAGATAACATATTACAAAACCCAATTGTTTTGTTTTGTCTTGCTTTTCAATTGTTGGATATATCACATGATTACATGCTAATCTAATAAGCAGAGACACCAAGAAGAGTCAGAGATCTAAGGAAGAAACCAGGGAGCCAGCCAGATAAGTGACAGACAGGAGGTTTGTCAGGTGGGGAATGGTGGAGAGCTGGACCAGTGTGTTCCCTGTAGGAAGGAAGCAGCAAGGTTTACTGGCAGATGACTCCCAGTACATAAGGTGTCAGAACTTCCGACTTTTCAAGAGAAACTGCAAACAGCTTTTATTTTTTTTTTTTGAAGAAATCTTATTCTGTCTGAAATTGAAACTAAAGTTTAAAGAATATAAACCTGGCTTCAGAAAAAAGAAATGACAGCTTGCATAAAATCCATCACACATCAGCGGCTAACAGGTGTAATAACAGTCCCCATTTAATTTGTGGCTGTGACTCATCAGAGTTCTGATGTAAATAGGTGATACACAGTGTGCAAAACAATGAGAAAATGACCCTGCCCCAAGGATCCTGGAGTCAATTCTCTTGCAAGGGAAGTGATGCAACACCAACTACATTGCTGGCAGGGACTGAGTCCACATTACAAAACAACATCTGCAAAACAGAGCTAGCTCTTAAAGGAGCCTTCCAGAGTATTCCCACTTAGAATCTGCTTCAAAGTAATTACTAAGAAGCTTGTGACGATTCAAAAGAACAAAGACTTTGGTTCTGACTTTTTTAAAGATAAGAACACAAATAAGGAGCTGAAGAGATGGCTCAAAGGTTAAGAGCACTTTGTGCTTTTGCAGAGGACCTGAGTTCAGTTCTCAGTACCAATGATAGGTCTCTCAACCTACTACAAATCCAATTCCAGGGGATCTGATACCCTCTTCTGGACTCTGAAGATACCTGCACTCTTATGTGCACCTACTCTCCCCAACCCAACACAGAGACACATAATTAAGATTAAAATGAATCTTAAAAAGAAGACAAAGGAATTCCCTTTGCATTCAAATGCTGACTGTAAGATTTATGTAGTGATACCAGCATTTATGTATTGCATGCTAATTACTGTGATTATTGTTTTGTTTGCTAAAAAAAACCACAATTGATTTAATTTATATTCTTAAACATTATATACTGTAACATTTAAGGTCTTTTCCTCGAGGCTTTTCTAGACTCTGTGAGCCTTCAGTCACTGCCCTCTCTTTCCTACTGGGCTTTCAGGACAATTCCCGCCTCTAACTTACCTGCCAGCTTATTGCTGTTGTCTCATGGAACTCTTCCATTCTCTCTTAAGCCAGTAAGCATTTCTACATGTTTACAATATGCTCTACATTCATTCTTATAGTAAATATTAATTAAAATGATGTTGCATGGTCTGTGCTATTGAAAGACAATGTCTATAGAACTGTAGGCAATTTGACATTATAATGATAGCTAAGAGTGAGATTTAGTCGTCTTACATTGTTCAACAAAGTACAGATCAGTTTGGATTCTCTCAAACACATGCTGATTTTGCATGAGGAAGTGGTGTGCAGATGCAGCAGCTAGCTATGGACAGTAGCACCAGGTTACAAATAACAATATTTAAGGACACTGTAATAACTCTGGCTCGTAAACATATACAGGTCAGACAAAGCCTCAGTATTGTATTCATAATTTGGTGTATGTTATGTTTATAGTCACTTTGTTAATCAGGATGTTTCTGCAATTTAGAGTAATACTATTAGCTAAATTAGATGCCCTATAGTGAATGTATACCCCTAAATTCAAATGCCAAAACACAATCTGCAGTGCAGACATTATACCTTGGGAGGTCAGTAGGTTATGAGTGTTCCCCCAGGAACCAGAAAAGAGCCCAGAGGAAGTAGGGTCCATGTGAGGAGCAGGTCTTTATGGGGTACAGAGCCTGCAGGAGTTTTCATCCTTACCACCTCCAGAATCCTGCAGAGTAAACTTTAGTTGTTTATATAATATCCAGTTTAGCCCAGTGATGTTGGTGCACACCTTTAGTCCCAACATTTGGGAGACAGAGGCAGGTGGATCCCTGTGAATTCTTAATGACTAACTTTAAAAAAACAGACACCTATAGGGCAGCTTAACAACCATGGCCATAGCTTGCAAGGATGCTAAGCTTGGAATGGGGCTGGTAGCACTGGCCAAGAATACACTTCTACAAGAGTTGCTACAAGGGCCTGTGTTCTTGAAGGCGTCTCAGAAACTGGCCACTGATGGAAACAGGAGCTCAAACCACATTTCTGGGGACTTTGTATTCATTACAAAGATATACGAAACTCCAGGATTAAAACTATAGAGTATTTTTTTAGTTATGAATGAGAGCCTAGGTTCAATACTTAGCTGTCCCACATCCCCAAAGGTACCTTTTGGAGTTTAATAAGAGATAAAATACATGATCAATAGATTTTCTGTACCCTAACAATAGGTTTCTCTGCCTACGCAGTAAGCCAGATCAATCTGAATTTTAAAAGTAAAACACCAGGTTTGTTTGGGGAAAAGTAACTTCCAGGTGAGTCCCTCATCCCCCAGAGGTGGAGGTGGAAGAAAGGGCTGGAGAAAAATCACATGGCCTAAAGCTGGGCGCTTATGTACCCTGTAGCTGAGGGGTAATGACTTGTGTGCCACAAGCTGGGTTTGTGCCAAAGGATGGTGTGCTTCAGGAGGAAACATTAGGAGAGGAGCTACTGTAGCCAAGAACTTCAGACTGGGCTTTTTGGAGCCTTCCCTTTGTTGGAGAGGCAGAAATGGGGCAGAACAATGATTATAAATTAATGTTATTCCACCATACCTACATACAGTGCCTTGCTATTTTCTATAACTGAAGTTCAAATGTATTCTTTTATGCATTTAGGGCATTTATCACCAGAATATCTGGCTTTATCTGTTAAAGTGAATCTTATTTTGAACGCCTAAGATATTATTATTGTTTTGTGCCCGAGTGTTTTATGGATGTGCTTGTTTCTATGCAGGTGTGGAAGCTACAGGCCATCATCAGGAGTCTTCTCCTATTGCTCTCCATCTATTTATTATTGGTTCCAGTGTGGACATATGCCACAGTGCAGGAGGACATCGGAGGACTAACTCCAAAGTCGAATTTCGCCTTCCATATGGCTGAGATGGGGACTCTCCTGTTTCTGCTGCTGTGCTGCATTCTCCCTGGAATTTGAGGCAATTCTCCTGCCTCCACATCTGATCTCACTGTAGAAATAGAGATGCATGCCACTGGTCCCCACTTTTTATGTGGGCTCTGCATATCCAACCAAGTTGTCATGCTTGTGCAGTTAGTGCCCTTTCCCACTAAGCCATCTCCCCAGCTTCTCCACCTTATTTTTGAGACTAGAATTCCTGTTTCAGCTAGCCTGGCTAGCCAGTAAGCCACTAGATCTGCCTGACTCTGCCCACTCCACCAAACACTGCCACACCTAGCTTTTATGTGGATGCTTGGGTCTGAACTAAGGTTCATATACTTGCATAGCAAGCACTTTACCTCTGAGCCATCTCTCCATATTCAAGAGATTAACGTATTTTTTTTAAAAAAAACGTTTGCTCTTGGGAGCAAAGATTACATCATTTGTTACAGTATCTTCAAAGTGCTAAAGGAGATTGGCTTTCCATGCTAGTCAGCTCCTTACTTGCTCACTATGAATGGGTTACTTATTTCTTTGCCTGCCCTTTAGTTTCAATGTATTCAGGAAAGGAGTGGTGCAGAGTAAATGGTGAATGGCATTTCCTATTTTGTAAAACTATTAACAATAAGCCTTAGCTAACATGAGGGAGAATAAATATATATGGATTGTATAATTCTCTGTGTATGTTACATACATACATTGTAGGATTATAGAGTAATTTCATTTGAGGAAAATTAATAGACACAAAACTTAGATTTATCAAAGTTGAATTTACTTTTATGGAAGATTTTACAGTCAGTCAGATGTAAAATCAGATGGGAAAAAGCTCCATAAAATTAATATAATTCTACTATTAGAATACTAGTTAGTAATCCTTGTGTATCACTCCAGAAACTTCATGTGCCTGTCACTTGTATACTTAGTTTTAAAAGGTATGCACTATAATATAGATCATATAACTTATTTTACTGTATAAATGGAAGTACATTATATATATATCATATAATTGCATCTATATGTTATTCTTTTCAACTACTATGCCTTAAAGACTATGGTAAATATCATTGTATCCTTGCTCTCTACTTGCCTCATGCAGTTAGGTAGGGCCATGTATCATTTCAGAGACCTGGACCAAGGCACAAAGAAACTGGTGTGCATATAATTTGTGAGTAAGGATTTGAGATACAGAGTCAGCCACAAGATCAAAGTGTACATGCTTAGTCACAGCCTGGGGAAGCTCCTAGATCCATGCTACATAAAGGCCTGCACCTTCAGAGTAGTATGTAGCTACAGCAATCCTGTCCATATTAGCATATTTGCACATTCCCTTTTTTCTTCACAATAGCACAGATAAGTGATGTATTGGACCCTTCTGATGTACTTTTAGACAGTTTTGTTATTATTTCTACAAATAATGTCATTATTAATATCCTTTGACCTACAATTTTGCTAACACATATAGATATTTCTGCATAGTAAACTCCTTGAAGTAAAACTGATAGGTCATAGAACAGTAAATATAAAAGAAAATTAAGGTACCTGTAGTGGAACATACTTGTTTTTTTTTTGCTTCCTTTAAAATATTATTATTATTATTATTATTTTAAATTCTGTGGCACAGGCTTCTGTTTAACTTTCATCTATACCCTATGTTTTGGACAACCTTAGAGTTGCTACTTTTTCTTTTTTTATTATGAATAAAGTCATATTTTTTATCCATGTACACTCTTGTTCAAGCTCCCTTCCCCCTCCTGCCCCTTCCAGTCACTCTCTCTTCTCCACATCACTTTATCTCCTTCCCAACAAGGGCAGGAGGTCCCAAGGTCCCAATGTGGCTTAGTTCAGCATCCACTCCTGGCAGATCCGCTTTCCTCACCCCAACATCAAGACTGGATCAGATGGTGGAACATATTTGTAATCCCAGCGCTTGGAAGGATGAACCAGGAGGATCAGGAGTTCAAGAACATGCTTAGATACATAGTAAGTTCAGATACATGGTAAGTTTGGAGGCATCTTGGGCTACATGCTATCCTGTCCAACAAAACATAAAATGAGAATATATATATGTATATGTGTATGTGTGTGCATATATATATACACACATACATAATACACATATATGTGTATACACACACACACACAGGGCAGTCCCCAAAATTTAAAAGTATAAAAGGAATGTAGAGTGGAGGAGAGAGGTCTTTTTCACATCTCCTAGTATTTTTTGTTCCCCAAAACTATAACCACAAACCAACCAAGAATACTCATTTTCAATAAATTTAACCTTTACAACTATGAGAAACCAATTAGCATATCTTATCTTGATGTGGGCCCTCCAAAATCTACATGGCTCCTCAGTCTGATTTCAGGGTCTCCTTTAGAACTCTGCGTTTGTCCGTCTGTTTCTCGTGCCAACTGCTACCCACCCTTCCTTCCTTCCTAAGTGTTTTTGTCTGTCTGAGCACTTTTCTCCATAGCTTTATCCACAACCCATTGTCACAGGTTCCTGGGTCAGGTCACCTCTCATCCTTCTACACGTCTTCGAGCTGAATACACCTTCCAGCTGTGTTTCTCTGCCAGTTGCTTCCTGCCAATGTCTCTTGTACTCTCCTGCATATCAACACTCTAGCTTTGCCATTCATGGAGGCCATTCCCTTACCTCTAGGTAAAGATGACCATAAGAGAAATCTGTAACATTCAATGTGTCTTTAAATAATTCTGTCTACTTATCACTGTATCTTAGGCTTATTGGTAGAACTACTTTGGTTCAGAATCTGTTTTTATAATTTAATGATTTGTAGGCCTTTTACAAAGTAGATCAACTAAATAAGCTAAGTTTTCAATGTTGATTTGATTCTAACAGGGATGGCTACCTGACTCACCATTACACTGACTTTGGCAACTGGTGGATTTTGAGGAAAGAATGGCTTCACCAAAGGAAGAGGCCATGGCCACCAAAAAGCAGTGAAGAAATATAAAGGTTAAGCGAGAGACTGAAGTAGCATCAGGAACCATGAGAAAGGGGATAAAAGCAGAGCCTCTGTATGTAGGAAAACAGCATTCTGATAGTGATACTTCCAAAGCCTGTGGGAACATTACCATTAGCATGCCTCACATGGCTCTTTACATGTTGTTGGTTTAAAACTCAACTAACCCCTACAGACTAAAATGACCCGTTGCACCTAGTATGCACGCTTCTTAAGTGTCCATGACTGTCTGCTTGGCCAACTAGGACAGGAAGCCAAAGGAGGCTCTTCTTTCCTGTCCCCGCCATACGCCAAGATACCAGCTGTGCCTCTCATTCCTTTCTACTCTGCTCCCGTCTCACACTCAGCCTGACTTGTCTTGGGACAATATCATTAGCTTCTCTGACTCTTACTACTTTACTAGCTTTTCTTCCAATTATGAAATGTTTTGAACAGGGTAGCAGACACTATATGATCTCTACCCATGCTCTTGTCAACCTTCCTCATTTGCCCAGAGCTTTGACTCTGTTCAAGTGTTCTGCATTGCCCAGCTATAGAATACTGTCACCAAATATGGAAGCACAGACCTGTCCAAGGAAGCTACAAGTTGGAACCCCGGCCTTTGCTAGTGATTCTATTAGGAAAGATCTGAGTGAAGACAAGGGGGAATTTTTTTAAGTGTTCTCAAAGGCATATATTATTTATTAAAAAGAATTATATACATATATACATATGTATGCTGTGAAGTGTGAGAGGAAGACTAGAAGAATAAGTAAAAAGACAAGAGACCATGGCAAAGATCAAGGACATACAAAAATGAAGCAAAGAAGCTACATCCACCAGTGTAGGACCCGTCCTGTCTCTGGGATTCAAGTTCCCGAAGCCTGACTACCAGGGAAGTTGATACATTTGGCTTTGAATTCTGAGTATGAGCTTCCTGTGGAACTTTGAACTGGAAATGAGATTGAAGAATGGGTGATAAAAGGGAAACACCAAAAACTGTTTACAAGTGATGGAGATCCACATCTTCATGCGGTCATCAGGTATGACAGTGACTCATGATAGCTAAACACAATTTTAAGAGTTTCTACTCTCATTTCACATTTGGAGAAAATAAAAGCAAACAAAGCCTGAAACTCTTGCCCCAGTATATCTGCGCTTAAAACTCTGCAGTGCATTCCATGCACTAGTCACAGCAAAGAAAAAAAAAGGTCACATAGAACAATAAAGAAGTAAAGACAGAGCAAGAAAACCAAGAAAAGCAGCTTCAACTGGTGTCAGTCTCAGGTAAAGATTTCTCCAGGCCATGAAGCTTGAGAGCCACCTAGAGCACTAGTTCAAGGGAAGGGAAGGAGTTGCCCAAGACAGCCTAAGGAGCTGTGCAGAAGTTTTGCTTATGGATAATACCATGTGCAACATATTCTGCTCTGTAGCTTCAACTAGACACTAAGTTGCAATGAGGAAAAAGTATTTACAAAATGCCCAATGCTAGGTTAGGTAGAAACTTCACATGTGTATTATGTCATGAAATCTTCATAGCAACCTTAGCCATAACTGCAACATTATTTCTTCATGAACACTTTCATCAAGCAAATGGAACAAATATGAAGTCATTCAAACCCATCATCCAATCTTGCAGCATATCCTTATTTGTTTAACTTTCAAAACACATTCACCATTCAACAACTTCTCTTGTAAATGGTCATTAGCAGTGGGGATTTCCCAATACTTGGAAAGATATTCAGGCTCTGTCTTTCCTTTAGTATATCTTCCAATATCACCTCATAGATAAGTCTGTACAGGCCTGGGTTCTCACAGATTCTATTACTCTTTTGTGTAACAAATATTTATAGTGTTAGGCAACATGTCACAGGTTAGATATAATATATATCTATATATAGATATATGATATATATATAATGATTATATGATTATATGATCAATATAATCATGGCGACAGCCTATGAGAGGAGAGAAATCAGTAAAAGGAAACCAAAAAGGAAAAAGTGTGGTAATTGAGAAGATGGAAGATGATGTCAGCCATCCACACAGGAACGGTATTATATCTAGACATCAAGGCTCTGAAAAGGCAATCCCAGAAATAACATCTAAGCTGAGAAGAAAGGATGGATGGGAATTACCAAAGGGGCATCAAGGAAAGTACAGTGAGAAGAACAGAACTCAACACAGATCACAGCAGGCCAGTGGCAGGAGGAGTTGAGAAAGATTAAGGTGTCTTTAAAGAACAGACAGATGTGCAGTAAGGCTGGAACACAGTATGCAGAAAAGATTGTAGAGGGGAAGGGAAGAGAAGGCAGCAGAGACAAGATAGGAGAGTGGGCAGGTGATGACACAGGTCTGCTAAGCTCTACATGAAAGTATAGGTTTAGAGTTTGGTGGGCTGATGTAAATCAGGAATCCCAGCACTGGAGAGAGCAGGGTGGTTGCCTAGTAAGTGCATTGCCCTGGAATTAAACCCTGCCCTGCTAAATAAATTCTGTCCCAAGAGCAAGGTCCAGACACTGAAGGATTTTGAAATGTGGGTTTAGCACTTTGGAAAGCTAATTCTGGCTTCAGCATGAGCATATTAAGTTTGCAGCCAGTGAGACTTGTTGAGAGATGGTTGCACCCGTGGGACTTTACTGAGACTGTAGCCCTGTGTAATCAGATTTAGAGCTATGTGAGTTCAGGCTCAAATGTGTTCATCTGTGACTGAGAGTCAATATGCTGTGGAGAGATGGGCACAAAGAATGACTGTATTTCTGGCTTTGATTAGGTAGAAGGTAGTAGCTTTAGGTAATAGCTTTTCTTTTCTTTTCCTTTTTCTTTCTTTTTTCTTTTTTGTATGCTAATAAATTTCTTGAAACAGTAACATCTTATAGTAAAGTGATTGCTACACTCCAGGTCAGAAGTATAAATAATACTCTGGGGCTGACATTTTAAATTTACTCTCTCATTTTATTCCTTCTGCATTTATAAATAACATCAAATACTCTCTGGATTTGTAAACACAGAAATGTGACCTTATAAAATGATGTGGGATTAAATGAAGGAGGATTAACACAGGACCTACTTAATTAGAGTAACTATTAGTTGGCTGTTAAAAGAAGAGCCAAGTAATTTGGAATAATGAAGCAAGATGAAGAATCAGCAGTCTGGTTTAAATGAAGCTACGCTTACTTTATGTGGGTTGCATTACAAATTAAGAATAATGAATCACTCCTAGAAATTAAATACTTTGGGTAGCTATATTGAGCATTAAAAGTTGCTTTGGTGTAATGCTAATTGCAATAACAAATAAATCCTAAGCTTTACATTAGCTTAACATAAGAAGTTTATTCATAATCCTAAAATATTCCAATATAAATGCTCTGGGACAAAAGATTGGGCCCTTGCATCATGCAACCATTTAGTGACCTGTCTGACAAATACTCTGCCACATCCAACACACGCCTTCCTCAAGGGTATCAATGTCCATTCAGCAGAAGGGGCGAGAAAATGGGGGAAATTAGGCATAAGCTGCCAGTCTCATGAATACATATTGCTGTAAAAGAGGTGTGTCTAGGAAGAACACAAAACATACTTTGATAATTTAGTAAGAAGCCTCTTTGTACAGAGAGTAAAACTCTGAGGGCAAGATATATGACAGAGCAGACTGCTAACAGTATTAAACATGACACCTAAGCAGTCCAGGCAAGGTTTCAGAGAGACAACAGCAGAGCCCAGAAAGACAAGGTAGGATTAGACAGAGAGGCAGAAGGTTAAGAATGTTCCTGACCATGGGAACAAGGCTTCAATGGCAAGAACTGCGACAGGACAAATGACTCAGTAAGTAAAGTCCTTGATTTGCAAATGTGAAGACCTGATCTCCAAAATCCCATACAGCCAGACATGTCTGTAATTCCACCACTCCTACAATGAGAGGGAAGGTGGAAACAGAAGAATTCTCTACAGCAACGAACAAGAGACCCATCAGACATGATGGGAGCTGAGGACTGAACCTGAGGCTGACTTCTGACTTCTACACATGTAGAAGTGACATACACATGAACAAGTACACACACACACACACAGATTTTTAAAAAAGTGTTCAAGGGTACCTAGCATGCTCAAAACCTGAGTTCAGTCCTAGAATTGAAAAAGCAAGCAAGCAAACAAAGCAAACCAAACAAAAAGCAAGAAGGGTGAGAAGCCAGAAGGTGTACACACACCATGTTCTCTGAGCCACTTCAGGGCTCTGCCGCCAAGAAGGGTGAGAAGCCAGAAGGTGTACACACACCATGTTCTCTGAGCCACTTCAGGGCTCTGCCGCCAAGATCATCACCAATCTTTTTTTTTTTTTTTTTGTACAAAAATTTAAAGTTATTATTTAAAATTTGAAAAGAAAAATAGAATTCTAAAACTTTGCTAACAGAATATATCAATTCTTACATATTTTAAATCATGTTGTTTCTTGTTACAGTAAATAGTAAGAGATTATTCTTTTTTAATATTTTTATTTATTATTTGGTGACTTTACACCATGCACTCCATCAAACTCAGTTATCAGTCCTTTTGGTTTCACACCCACTCTTATGACCTCCCCATTTACAAACAAGTCCATTCATGCTGCTCATTCTTAAGCCAGAACTGTGAGCAAAAATAAATCTCTTTTCTTTATAACCTAAACAAGCTGTGGTACTGTGTTATTAGCAACAGAAAACAGACTAAAATACTAGAGTGTGTGTATGTGTACAAAAAAAAGTTAATAAATTTTTTCTTTCAAAATACTAAACTGTATATTTGCAATTAATGAATAATGAATTGCATGGTACTTATATTAAAGTAGTTAAAATCCAGCAATGAACATTTTCATTGCAGATGTTATAATTCTTGACTTTAACATCAAATAGGAATTTAAAATTCAAAATTCTAATTCATTTTCATTACAAAAACTAGAATGCTGTTTTTTTTTTCCTTCAAGTATAAAACAATTCTTTTTAAAGACTTCTGAAAGAAAACTTTAGTTTTTCTAACTAAAGAAAAGAAAGACAACTAAAATAGAATTCACACACACACATACACACTACTACAAAACTAAACTTTTTGGTTAGATAAAATTGTCATAATTCATCTATATACCATAGGCAAATAACTATGATTTGATTTTCTACTTAATGAGGTACTATGGTATACTATGGTCAGCAAAAGTAGTATTTTTATCTGTTTTAGCTATTTCACAGTAAAAGAATACATTTTTAAACTTATAATTTTTTATACTAAAAGATCTGAGGACTAATAATTCTGTTGGAACATGAGCAAACAATGGCCACATCATTTAACGGATCAACAGAGGGCAATCTAGTATTCTCTCCACTACACTGAAAAAAAAAAAATGCATCTGCATTTTATGCATTGAAACTATTTTGCACTAAGAAAATGACCCAAGTTTAAGAACTGGTTTTGTCAGCTAAACAGAAAAGCTCAGATTTCCAAGGAATGTAATCTTCTCGGCTATGCAAAGCTGGCAAATCACAACTTATTTTCAATTTCAAAACTTGTAAAGAATAGCTAAAATAAAAAGAATTTTAGTGGGGGTGTTGTTACCTCTGTAGCTTCTCCTCTAAATTGTGTACAAGTACTATTCTAGCAGTCAGCACTTATGCAGTGTTATCATTTCAGGGACTGTGTTATGAGGCTTCCATCTGTTATCATCTGAGTCCTCACAACGTCTTAATAAAACACGTCTGATGTCAATAGGTGTAGATACTCACCCAAGGTCCTTCACGTATGTGAGAGGAAAAGTGTGACTCACCTCTCTACTTTAGGGTCAGTGCTCCTGACTTGTCCTCCATCTTACCCTGCAAAGCCTCTGTAAGCAAGAGAGAATTCTGCTAACATTCACGTCTGTAGTTCCACTGTCAAGCAGACCCTGGCCCTTTCCCAGCACTACCAAGTTGGGGTGCCACACAATGTCTCTTCATGGAAAGAGGCTTGGCTAAGTAAGTGGTCACCAGCAACAGCGCTCAGTGGGGAGACAACTCAGCTCAGATTACGTTGCCATGGAGGAGGTCAGGGAAAACCTTATCTACTTCAAAGATTAAAATGTGAGACTGAGTTTCTAGCCTTCTTTTTGGAACAGATATTAAAAAGAAAGACAAAGAGGTAAAATAGTGTCAGAGTCAAAAAACATTTTAACACATGCCTAGGATTGCGTTCTGCTCCAGCATGGCTGCATCTTTGATCGTGAGTAACTCATTAACTGAGAATGAAGGTAGCTGACTCATCAACTCTCTATGCCTGACAGTAGTAGACTAGAAAAATCTTACAATTCTTCCCAGCTAAAATCTTAGGAAGTTCTGTCTCATTTTCAATTCCATTTTTTTAAAAAGTACTCCAAACAAAATTCTACCACAGAAGTTGATGTTACCTCTTTCTTGCTTTTTACCTTACCTGGACTCTTTTTTTTTTTTTTTTTTTTTTTTTAAGAATATGCTTGGAGAATATTCAACTTACATAAAAGAAAGCCAGCAGTAGCTGAACAGTAACAGCAGCTGGTTATTCACTTCATTCTGAAAATGTTTGCAGCAACGTAGGCTAAAAGGGATCTGGAATGGCACAGCACTAATTCTTCATCACATAGAAGTCACTTTCATATTTTCTGTTTGGTTTGGTCAGCCTACTTTGCTTACCAAACAGGAGGCTATGTTGACTTAGGATATTTGCTGTGCAGAGACACAAGAGATCTCCCAGGAATCCTGGAGAAAAATTGATAGACCTATTGGTGGCAGACCACATCACAGTTCCCTCTTCTAATTCTACTATTCCCTTATAAAATAATTCCCTCTGCTTTGATAGCAGTTTTCACTTCTTCATAGATATGAATGGCAGGTATATTTATTTGACTTAGCATAGCCCTTCCCATTGTTCTCTAAACAAAGCACACTCAGCCTTGACTGCATGTGTGTTTGTGTAAGCATGTGTGCTTTTCTATAGATGGTAATATTCTCTTTAGATCTGTCAAAAATCCAATGACCCCAAAGGAAGAAATATAGTTTTTGATTATTAATTTTTTTAAAAAAATTTTGAATCCTGGAGCATATGCTGAGCCATATGACCTGAACATGTAAGCTGAAGCAATCTATAAACTTGGTATTTTAAATATTCATATTCTTAAAATTTTAGGAGAAGAAAAATAGAATATTTTCTTAAATACAACAACAAAAATCATCTTACACTGTAGTAGGACAGGCCCATGGGACCAAGGAAATGGGTTCAAACCAATTGCCAAGCTATAAATATAATATACTTCCTTATGAATCAACCTGGAGTCTGCCTGAGGGCCTAGCAACAGCCACTGTCCAATGATCCTGATTGCTCAGAATCTGTCTAGCAACAGGTACTATCCTTAGTTCCTGACTGTACCCAGCTAATGAGGCCACACAATATCACCAGACTGTGACATAGCCTAGGTGCTGGGAAGAAGGTACATAAGGCTCCATCCATTGTTGTATAAAGAATTGAGTCCTTTGATTTTCAACGGACTCCCAGGGTCTGTGTCATTGACCCCATGCCTTCTCACCCCCTTCCTCAAATGAACTGTTAGGTCCCAACAACATTCCACCAAATTGCCTTCGAACTTCCTCAGACACCACCTGCCACATGTGTAGATTCACTGTTCCAACCTGGCATTCTGTTGTTAACTTTTACTGGCAAGTTGTACAGTTATCAAGTCTAAATTTCCAGCAGAAAAAACAATAATGCACCAATGGAGCTTTGATTAGATATGAGCCAGACACTGTTCTGGAGACTTGAAATGGATTAACTGTACTATTTTTAATTTTTAGAAAAACACTATATAGCATCTAATAACTTTCAGAGAATAAACTTGAGGCACTATGACTCCTAAGTAATCTTTTAACCAAATAATCTTAATAATCAAAACTTATTAAGTGGCTGACTTACATATACCTAGTACTTCAAAAGACTGTGCTGAACTTCTTCTATATCAAGCATCTGCTGTGGTGATATATTGTTTATCTAATAAAGTTTGCTGAAGATCAGAGGGCAGAACCAGCCAGAGTTAGCTACAGCAGTCAGGGAGTGGTGACACACACCTTTAATCCTAGTTCTCAGGAAGGCAGAGGTAGAGATCCCTCTGGATCTCTGTGAGTTCAATACCAAACAGAGCCAGCACTTGTGATCCCATGCTCTCAGTAGTTTGAAAACACACACATGCCTTTAATCTCAGCACTAAGAAAGTTGAATCAGGAAGTGATATAGTTGGCTGAAGAAAAAAATAAGTTGGGAGTAGGCAGGAGTTGAGCCCTTTGCCTGCAATCCACCCCCTCCCCGCTTCTGAGGACTGAGGACTCAGAGGCATTCAGTCTAAGGATTATGAGGAGTTAGTTGGCTAGGTGAGAAGTGTCTGGAGCTTGTTTCTCTGACTCTCTGATCTTTCAGTTTTTCCCCAATATCTGACTCTGGGTTTTTATTATAAGACCAAGCAGATTATGCCCTTAGGTGACTGTCCCAGAACCAGGTCCTCTTCCAGATGGGGGTAGGGAGCCTGGGGAATCAGGGGAGCAGGTGAATCAAACTACACTTCCTGCTCAGCAAGGCCAGTAAAGTAGTCTCTCTTTAAGAGAAAGCCCTTGCACATACTGTTTTTGAGAACACAAACTAGTACAGCTATTATGAAAAATAGTGGGCTGGAGAGATGGCTCAGTGGTTAAGAGCACCCTCTGCTCTTCCAGAGGACCCGGGTTCGATTCCCAGCACCCACATGGCAGCTCACAACTGTCTGTAGTTCCAGTTCCAGGCAAACACCAAGGCAAATAAATAAATAAAATAAAGTTTAAAAAAAAAAAAAAAAGAAAAATAGTCTGGAGTTTCCTCAGAATTTTGCTCTATTGTATGATCTGACAATTCCACTTCTGGATATATATCCTAAGGAAAATAAATCATCACTAGGAAAAACATCTGTGCTTCTGTGCCCATTATGTCAATAACCAACTGTGAAAACAACCCAGGAGTCTGTTAGTGAATGTGTAGATTAAAAATAATGTCTCACACACCTCTACACAAAAATGAAAGAAACTCTCTTAGTTACAACAATGTGGTTGAATCTAGAAGACAATAGCTAAGTGAAATAAGTCAAAGAAATCAAAACTTGGATGCTCTCACTTACAAAGTGAAGTCTCTAAGTCCAACTCACAGACATAGGAGGATGGTGACCATGAGGGCTCTGGGATCAGAGAATGGGAAGGTTCAGATCAAAGGGTACTGACTCTCAGTTCTACAAGAAGAAGTTCTAGAGACTTAATGTTGACACAGTTACAGTATTTAATAAAAATGTATTTTTTGTTTTGTTTTGTTTTTCTTTCCTGAGACAATGTTTCTCTTGGCTGTCCTCAAACTCATTCTGTAGACTAGACTGACTTTGAACTCAGAGATCTACCTGCCTCTGCCATACAAGTGCTGGGATTTAAGGTGAGTGCTTCTACTGCCTGTCCAGTAGCAATGTATTATATATTTGAAATTTGCTAAGAATAAATCTTGAGAATTCTCATCATACAAGAAGGTAAATGAAGTGATGAATATGCTAATTAGTCTGATATTGGTGATCATTTCACAGTATATGAATATCAAGTACAACATGTATAATTTTAAAAATAATATTTTTGACAATTACTGTGCTTCAATAAAACTAGAAGGAAATGCTAAAAGTCAGTAGGCAAGCAGAAACAAAAGTTTAGGATAGCCAATACCTCTAGTGTTTGGATTCTAGAACTATTCCAATATGAGCAATTTAAATTTGTAAATTGATGCATAAATTTACACATAAAATAAAACTTGTTTTTAAAATACATGAGACAGTTTGAAAAATTACAAGAGAAACAGGTAAGAAACAAGATGATGGAGAAATACACTTGACGCTTATTTTCACAAGGAGCCACCGAAGTGCCGCTTTCTGCTGAAGAGAAGCAAGACTAAGTCATTCCCATACCTCCACATACATGCATGTACACATGCACAGATACGTGTACACTCAGACTCCTTCCTGGGCTCTTCTGTGGTTCCCAGAGATCTAGTTTGGGCCCAGAACTAAATCATCACAGGAAGATCTAACTTCAGACATCAGCTGGGTACATTGTTTTCCCAACCCAAAGCCCACAATAATAGCCCATGAGTAAAAACCATTCGTTTTTCTTATGAGAATAGGAATTTTGTTTAAAACTAAGAGGAGAGGGAAGGAGAAGGAGAGGAGGATGAAAGAGAGAGTGAGAAAGAACAGAGGACAGAGAGAAGAAAGGAGAGGAGAGTAAATGAGAGCAAGGGAGGGTGAACGTGTCAAAAAGAGCACAATCCATGCAGGATGACAGGTGAGAACCATGCCCAAACTAGTAACTTACATCCTGAGGCAGCAGGGCTCTACCCCTGTGCTAGGATGACAGAAAGTTTCTAGCATGATGTCAGGCAACCATATGTGTTCACCCACAATGCCATGCTTTGCCATAAAAGTCACCCACCCAACATCTATTTTTGTCTTCAAGAACTGAACTTCAAGTTTCCCAAATAAAGTTCCTTAGTATTTTAAGTATAATAGCTTTAAATTTTTAAGTCTACTTTTGGAGAAATTTATGTCAACTTGACTGCCAGGAATTTTGTACACAGTGTTTTATTAAATCTTCACAACCCTGTGAAGTAGTGTTACTGCCATTCTACACACGAGAAAACTGGGACTTAAAAAAAAAAAAAAAACCTGCATTTTTTGAAGTCACACTGGCAATAATAGATGGCTCAGGTTGGACCCAGGATCTCTTTCTCCAGAGCCAGTGCCCTGGTCTAAATCACTACACTAAATTGCTTCTTTTCACACAAATTATAATGAAGCAAGACAGAAGCAAGTCTAGAGACTCTCACCTGGGAAGCAGGTGATGAAGACCACGCTTCTAAACAATGCCTAAAGAATGGACTGTTCTAATAAAATTAAATCTTCATCATCACAGGCTACACAACAACAAATTCCAAATGCATTGCTAATTTAAATAAATAAACAAGCCTATGAAAATAATAGAACAAAAATATTTTTAGGTGAATATTTTCATAACCTTGAATATAGAAGGCTCTTTTATAATCATGATACCAAACTAAAAACCCATAATGGGAGAGCTGATAAATTTGCCTATTTAAAATTTTTAAATTTATATTTGGCAAAAATCACCATAAACAAAATCAAAATAAAAAAATGGAAAAATATTTCCTATTTATACAGCAAGGGCTTGCTTATAAAAGATTATTGGAAATCAATAACAAGTTGGGCTGGAGAGATGGCTCCTCTGGGTTAAGAACACTGACTGTTCTTTGAGAGGTCCTAAGTTCAATTTCCAGCAACCACATGGTGGCTCACAACCATCTATAATGAGATCTGGTGTCTTCTTCTGGGATGCAGGCATACAAGCAGACAGAACACTGTATACATAATAAATAAAGTCTCAAAAAAATATAATACATCTAACATAATGGTTAAGAAGATAAAATTCTGATCATCTAAATAGCTATTGTATCTCAGAAAAGGGGAACAATTCAGGAATGTACAATAAAACAATGGCACTGGATTCTTCATCTATTAGATTAATGTTTATAATTACCTGCTCTAGGATTGAGGGGATAGGGGTTAGCAGATGAGGTGATAAAGCTGTGCTACTAAATAATGATTAAGAGACTATCCAATACAGAGAGCAATTTTGTACCCAGTCTCAAAGAGTCATCACATGACATGACTCCACTATTACACTGTAGTCACACTGTAGGCAATCTTCCTACAGACATACTGACCACATATGCAAAGGCACACATGCAAGGCCATTTACAGTAGTAACAACAAATGCTCATAAACAATAATAATATTTCTGAATAAGAGAACAATTATATTCAAACTGAAAAACATACAGCCACTAGAAAGATGAGGCAGACTTCAGTATAAACAGATATGGAAGAAAGGACTTAGTAAGTGGAAACCGAAACCACACTATAGACTTCAGTTGGCACAGTCTTTTATCTTCTCTCCCTTTATCTCTACCCCTCTCACCTTCTTTTCCTTTCTACAGATGCATGCCAATGCTTGGTGGATCTTTATGGTTGTATGCTATGTGAAAACAGACACCAAATCTCCAATGCTTATTCTAGGGGAGTAAAATTAGGGGAAGAAAAGGGAGGGAGCATATTTCAGGTTTTGCATCACTTCTGATTGTTACTGGTATTTTTTTATAATTATAAAAAATGAAGATGATAAATCAAAATTAAAAGCAATAAGAAACGGTTTAAATGTTTTACCTAAAAAATAACGAACATTTGTTATCTCTACTGTAGTTTATTGTGGTGATATATCTTATATTTAATAAAATCAGCCTGGAATATCAGAGAACAGATGCACCCACAGTCAAGCCAGGAGGATCAGAGAGTGGTAACCTATGCCTTTAATCCCATAACTCCAGAGACAGACATCTTTCTGTGTTTCTGTGAGTTCAAAGCCTAACTACCAAACAGTAGTAGCTCACATCTTTAATCCTAACTCTAGGATTATGATGCAGAGTTGAACACAAAAGTGAAACAACTGGGTGAAGAAGACATTTAAGGCAGAAAGTCATGGAGTAACAAGTAAGAGAAAGGTATACAGAAATAGAGAAAGGTAGAAGCCCAGAGGCAAAATATAAATGAGATAATTGTTAAGAAAAGCTGGTAAGAAACAAGCCATGCTAAGCCCGGGATTTATAAGTAGTAATAAGCCTTCATGTGATTTATTTGGAGCTTAATGATGGGCCCTCTAAAGACTAAAGAGTGAAAGAACCAAAACCACTCCCAAGCTCTCTGCACTTCTGCTTTCACAGAATGCAGCCAGATTTAACAGGACTTGCCCTTTTCACTTCTCTGCAATCAGCATATCCACCTCTCTTCAACACAAAACCAGAACAGGAAGCCAATAGAAATTTGTTGACATGAATGAATAAATGCTTTTAAGACATATGGAGAAATGTATAGGAACACACAACTACAACAGTAGCCAGCTACTACCTTAGGAAGAACAGGAACCTGAAGACTGAGTCTCAATTCAGGATCTCTACTGTATTGTTAAAAAATGTGCATTTCTCCAGTAATTTATTTAGTAAAACTGAACCAAGTAAATTACACAGCACATGCTAGAAGGTTCACATTTTCATGACAGTATAGATAGATAGTACTGTGTAGCCCTGGTTAGCGAATTAGCGACACTCCTGCCTCAGAGTGCTAGGTTATAGAAGACTTCCATTTAAACAGAAGACAACTAGCACCAATTGTAAACTAGTCTAGACTGACAAACACCAAATTATCTCAGTACAGCATGGTAAGGTACAGTGTTTCCTTGTACATTTCTCACAATGCTTCATATTTGCTTTTGCTAAGTTCTGATACAACCATACTTAAACAAATACATATATTTTAACTGTTTCCCTCCACACTTCTCCAAATTTCTTAGTAACCTTGGGAGTGTAAGCTAGCGTGGTCAGCATTAAAAGATAATTTGGTAGTGCCTCAAAATTATAAATATAAAATTACCGTATGAGCTAACAGGTAATAACTGTAGCAACATACCCCAAAGAACTGAAGACAGGGATGTGGACAGATATTTGTACGTCAATATTCTCAACAGCATTGTTCACAGCATCCAAAGGATGAACACAACTCACTTAGTCAAAGAGAGATGAATGGAAAAACAGATCTATGCACATGATGACATATTACTTAGGCAACATGAGTACAATCCTGAAACATGCTTTAAATGAATGAACTCTGAAAACATTATGCTAAGTGAAACAAGCCAGGCACAAAAGCACATAAATTGTATCATTACAATTATGAAGTACCGGGGCTGGAGAGATGGCTCAGTGGTTAAGAGCACCGTCTGCTCTTCCAGAGGACCCGGGTTCAATTCCCAGCACCCACATGGCAGCTAACAACTGTCTGTAGTTCCAGTTCCAGGCAAACACCAAGACAATTATGAAGTACCTAGAATGGTCAAAGTCATAGGGACAGAGAGAAGAGTGGTTATCAGAGGCTGGAGGAAAGGAGAGAAGAAATGGAGTGACAGACAGGCATACAGTTTGAGATGGGTAGTGGCTATAGCTACACAAAAATGTAACAGCACTATGTGCTGCTAAACACTAAACTGTACCATACTTTGTATGTGTTACATTTTGTTATGCATAGTTTACAAGAAAAAAGCTAATAGAAAGCATTTCATTTTTAAAACAGACTCAGAAGACTCATATAATAAAATATAATTATATATTTGTTTATATAAGTATTATATTTTAATTTAATCCCCAAGTCAAAATTTTTCTCTTAAGATAAGTGGGATTCATTTCATTAAAAACAAAAGCAAACTATATTTTGAAACCTCCAATCTATCTAATCAGCATAGGAAAGAAGGGGAGGGTAGAGATGTGACCCAGTTGGAAGAGTATCTGCCTGGGGGCTGGAGAGATGGCTCAGCGGTTAAGAGCACCGTCTGCTCTTCTAGAAGACCCAGGTTCGATTCCCAGCACCCACATGGCAGCTAACAACTGTCTTTAGTTCCAGTTCCAGGCAAACACCAAGGCAAATAAATAAATAAAAAAAAAAAAGAGTATCTGCCTGGCACACACGAGGTCCTGAGTTTGATTCTTAGCACTACATAAACTAGTGTGATGATGGTGCATGTGTGTAATACATTCAAGATTTAGAGACAAGAGAGTCCGAAATTCAAGGTCATCCATTCTTATCTACACAGTAAGTTTCAAGTCACCTGGGCTACAAGAGACCATGAAGGGAGGGAACGATACTTACTAAATTTAAAGACAAAGTAGAATTTACAGTTCACAAAAATTATCATTTGTGACCATATACAGAAGGAATAGTCTTTTATGCCAAATTAATATGGAAAGAAAGCAACTTTTAGGGTTGGAGAGATAGATAGTGGTTAAGCACACTGGCTGCTCTTGCAGAAGACCCAGGTTCAATTCCCAGCACCCACATGGCAGATCACAATTGTAACTCTAGCTCAGGGAATTAAATACTCACTTTTTGCCTCTCAAGACCTTTCACACATGTGGTATACTGACATACATCCAAGTAAGCATCATACACGTAAAGTAAAATCTCAAAATAGAAATGTAAAAGAACTGTCTTCTAAGCACACAATTGGAAAACTGACTTACAGGTAAAATGTCTGCCCTTACTTATCAACTGTATTTTTACTAAGGATAAAAAAATAATATTGTGATTCATCCAACTTTCAAACAAGCAGCTCCAATTCCTACAGAAGATCCAAGAAGCCATGGCCAACATAGACAGCTGTCCTGAGCCCAGTGCCCTTGGCTGGCGACATCAACAATGACAGGACCATTTCCTTCTAGGTCATGGCCAGTCTTCTATCAGTGTGCAGAGATGTTATGTCTTGTTTTTGCTGTTTCCCGGTTCCATCTGCACAGCTGGACATTGCTGTGTTCTATTATCTCCCAACAGGGCTGGGATGTCTTTTGATCAGTAAGTGGGAGGTATTAACAGCATTCTGTGGTCTTTGTCTACAATTTCTATGTGAAATAATAAAAAAAAAATGGCAGAATCTGACAAAAGAATGAACTTTTACTGAGCTGGAGCCATAGTGTCAGCAAAAGCACAGGATCACAAACCACTACTACTGGGCAGAGAACTAGACACTGAGGAGGGAGGGGCTCAAAGCAAGATGAAAACCACTTGATGTCTGAGTCAGTGTCGGAGTGGACTGTCAGCATGGGAGTCAGCAGACTACAGCAGGCACCATTTTCCAGAAAGGGTCTGGCTAAGAGGTAGTTGCCTGAGTAAGTAAATTTGGATTCTCTTTAGTCTTTGGAGAATAAATTGGATTTAACAAATAATTGGATTCTCTTTATTCTTTGCAGGCAGGGACATAACAAGCAGTGAACGTGGGGGCACTTGGCAGTGCTAAGTCGTGTTCCATTCTCTTTAATTCTGTGTTCACAAGAAGATGGCATGTGAGAGAGAAAAGGGGACAGCAGTCAAATCAACTTTTATCATTTAAAGGAGTCCTAAGGGTTAAAAAAAACTAAGTTACACTGCGTCTTCTTTGTGTTAGGGGGCAAAGTGACTCTATGAACATTTTCTTGTTTATTCTGCTTTATATGTGAATGAAAAAATGAAATAAAAGGATATGACTATTCCTAAAGTATGGAGAAGATTTTTATTGTAGATATAAGGGAGAAATCAGGCAGAGGGAAGAGTCCAGCTGAACATGGCTAGCAGGCTACCCCAGACAATGAGAGGAGATAGGGGGAGGAAAAACAAGAGACAGGCCTAGCCAAAATGGCTGAGTTATCCAGGGATCAGGCTGGAGGGAAGGAAGTGAAGGTCAACCCCTGGGAAGGAGAGTTTTAGGGTAGGAGGTGGGATAAGAAGTGCTTGGAGGAGCCATAGGTACTGATTGAGCCTTGGGAGCTGGCCAGTGTTGGCTTTAGTATGTTAATAGGCACGTCAGCCATTTGTCAGAGACCTAAAAGGTTTTGCTGGTTCTGTATTATTGCTTTCCTATGTTGCTGCTATGGAAACTGAGGCACACACAAATAGAGTAAATTTCCCTAAAACCACACTATTAGTAAATGATAGTCTGGAGGAGAAACTTAGGTCTGACCCCTGTGCTGGAGACATAGTCATTGGGCTGCACCACCACTAATGCACACAGACAGGAGAAAATAAGTTGGGAACAAAAATGGAAATGATGGAAAGAAAATATGCTACAGTGCATGCCAAAATAAACCATAAAACATTCACTTTTTTGATGAGATCTTAAAATAGCAAAAAACAGTGGACTAAAGGGAGGGTTTGGACAGGCATGGAGCAAGGAACTAGATAGATGGCAAAGGGCCCTTTCTGTCCAAGACTGCAGCTTTCATTGCCCTGCTCCCATCCTCTTTTTGATAGATGTTGGTTAGAACATCAGATACTTCATCTACAAATGAATGTAAAAAACTGTTGCTCAACTCAAAATCCTTTTCTTCCCCTTTGAGTTATATTTACAGAGGTTTGTGAGATCCTAGAGAATGGGGGCTGTGCAGTCAGTCACAAGGCTATGCCTCAGTGTTGATGCCATTTAGGACACATGAGAAGTGTCCCAGACAATGGATCACACATGTTGTGGGGTGTCTATACAGCAGGAAGGATATTTCTAGCCACTTGGCAGGCTGAGGAAAGAGGATTTCAAGTACAAATCCACCTTGGGCTATATACTGAGGCTTTGTTTCAAAACACCAAACAACATTGATCAAATAATCTCAAAAATAAAAGAAGAGTTGATCCAATGAGTTTAGAGTTATTTAATTAGTATATCACTAAGTTAGGAAAACGAAATGCCCAGGTGGTCTCCTATGAATAAAGTGAATTATTCACTTTATTCAGTTGTGCACTGAATAACGGAAAGTAAGTGAGAAGAGCAGTGAAATTAAACTGAGATCCTCATCATGAAAGCAAAGTTCTCTATCCAATGAGAATATGCAGGATATAGGAAACGACATTCTCAAAACTGTGGCTAAGTATAAAAAAAATACTTAAATTGTATGTGCATATGGTGGCCCAGCTATTGTCACTGGATAACTAGAGGGTGTCTGTAAGCAGGGTCAGTGAAACTATGTCTCAGAGACAAGTGGGCATTGTGCTGACAAAACCTATGCTGAGATACAAGAAAGCTATTAAAGACATGTAAACACTGGTCCCAGTAGCTGAGGTCTGCAGTCCCAACTACTTGCGCAATTAACACAGGAAGAAAAATAACTCAAGGCCCACCTGGACCTCAGAGCACGTTTAAGGTCAGTTGTGGTGCTTCCTGAGACTCTGCCTCAAAATATGAAGAGAGTAAGGGAAGTAGCTCAGTGGTAGAACATTTGCCTAGTATGATGTGTGAGGAGGCCCAGGTTCAAATCCTACTACTGCAAATAGAAAAGAAAAAACTTTTTGTTTTTATTTTTTAAAGATGGAGGTGTACCTATTTCAGCTATAAACTATGAGAATTTAACATAAACATCTCTAAGTAGATTCTGAGCTTTAAAAAGGTCAGTTGGTTGGTCTGTTTGTTAATCTATCTGTCTAACCATCCATGTGTTATCACTAATGGAAGAATTACATTGTTTCCATTTGACACTAATTTTCTGGGTGTTTTTGGTTTTTGCAAGATTTAAAAGATATGGATACAAGCAGGAGGGGGTGGTGATGGTTATTCTTGACTGGGATTTAGAATCTCTATGGAAATAATCTCTGAGGGGCCTGTGAGGAATTATGTAGATGAGGTTAACTGAGATGGAGAGACCCATCCTAAATGTGGGCAATACCATGGGCTAGGGTCCTGTACTGAATTTAAAAAAGAAAAGAAAAAAGCAGAGCCTTTTATCTTTGGCCCCAACATTTGCACACAAATAAAACAATAAAGGAGAAAGCAAGAGCATAAGTATTATCACTTTTGGCTTTTTGCTTTTTGAAACAGGGTTTCTCTGTGTAGCCTTGGCTGTCCTAGAACTTGATCTGTAGATCAAGCTGGCCTAAAACTCAGAGCCTGCCTTTGCCTTCTGAGTGCTGGAATTTAAGGCATGCAACACCACACTCAGTTTCTTGGCTTTTTTTTTTTTTTAATTGTTTCATTCTTTTATGTGTACGGATGTTTTGCATGCATGTATGCCTGGTGCCTGTAGAAGCCCCAAGAGGATGTCAGATCTTCTGGAACTGGAGTTGCAGACAGTTGTGAGCTGCCACATGGGTGTTGACATTGAACCTGGGTCCTCTGTAAGAACAGCCAATGCTGTACCCACAGAGCCATCCCTCCAGGCCTGTACTCTTGGCTTCTCAATTGCAGATGCTTTAAGCTCCTGCCAACATGGCCTTCCTTCCCACAGGAGGGCTATACTCTTGACCAGTGAGAGCGGAAGAAACCTTTCCTTCTTAAGCTGATTTTTTTTTCAGGCATTTCATCATGCCATCAAGATAAATAACATGTACATTAAGGAAAGATGAGTTTTATATTAGTGACTTTTGATCAACTGTTATATTATGTCAAAATTAAAAAAAATAGAATTCAGTACATTAGTAACAATTTGATGAGAGTGCTAATGAGGAAATACTTTTAAAATTCTGCTGAGGAAGAGAATAACATTTTGAAGCATGTTATATATACTTGCAGGAAACAGTCAATTTGTTTGTTTTTTCTGGGCACAGCAGGCTGAACTCTTCTAAGGCAAGCTCTGAAAAGTCCCCTCTGCTGCCACCTAGGTTACTGTCATACAGTACAGCATTTCACTCAATTGTTCTAGGTAACTGAACACTGCTTAGCCCTGAAGCCACTAGAGCTTCTGGGAAACCAAAGATTCCATAATCCAATTCTAGTACCTGTTCAAGGAAGAACGTGAGTGTGTGTTTGTCGCTAACTTGGTTCTAGAATTATAGCTTGTGATCATTGAAAAGAATAACATAAGCACAATCTGAATAAATGAGGTTAAAAAAAATATAAGTATCAGGGGCTGGAGAGATGGCTCAGTGGTTAAGAGCATTGATTGCTCTTCCAGAGGACTGGATTCAATTCCCAAGCATCTGTATGTCAGCTCACAACTGTCTGTAATTCCAGTTCCAGGAGACCTGACACTCATGGCAAAACACAAATGCACATAAAAATAAAAACTAAAACCCCAAAAATGTAAGTATGTGACATTAAATAATAAGAGGGAAATAGCAGTGAAATTCTGTATTCATTAACCCTCATTTCCTCATGGAATTGGATTATTTTTCTATATGACTCAAAGTAATTTACATGGGTTACTTTGTACCTGGGCTTATGTATTACTCTTAAACAAATATTTAAAGTTCACTGGTGACCTGCTGGTTTCTCTTCCTGGAATGTGAATGGCTTCTTCAGGTAACCAGGATGCCATTGTTATTATCCCCAGAGGTAGGTTCCTTTCACTGTCTCCCTCCTAATCTTTTCCAGGTGAGTTGATGTAATGGCATTGGCACTGAAATCACACAGGCATGGTCCTCATGTAGCTCAGCCATGATTAGCTGCATTTCTACAATCATCTCACTAAGTAGGCATCGGTAGCCTTGAGTATGAAATTGTACACTAGGTCATCTGTGTAGCTAAAAGATTCCCTGAAGGAGCACAGTCAGACATTCAGCTCAGCCTGGCAGAAAGTATTCTACCAGTTCAACAGCAACTACCCCAGATACAGCCAGAGTCAAATGCACGCCACAAAACATACTTAGTAAATGGTAATAAAGCATGTATGCAAGGCTAAATATTACAAGAAGACAAAAACTTAGTAACTAATAAACAAATCCTCATTGCATATCACTATAATCAAGATAGGCACTTTACTATACTTTTTAACCAAAGTCAATAATATTCAGAGCTATCAAAGTAATAGTCAATTAAACAGAAGAGTAACAAAAGAGCAACAGAAGCCATTTTGAAGTGTCTAGCAATAAAAAGTGGCCAAATGACTTATGACTCCCAATATTCTTGTAACTTTCAAGTCAAAATTGTCTGAAATATTCTGTATTAGTTTATAACTCTATAGTTTGTATTTATTAAAGCTCAAGTCTGTACTGGTTAATCTTGATTGCCAGTTTACTGAATTGAGAGATATTTAGGATTAGTAAAAGCATACTTTTGGGTATGGCTATAAACATTTCTAGAGATGATGGGAATGTGGGGACCCAACTTACTTGAAAAGATCTGTGCTGAGTATGCCTGGCACCATCCAACCATGGATGAAACAAAGGCAGGAGGAGAAGAACTACTTTTGTGGACTCATTACCCATCACTCCCTGCTTCCTGGAACAACAGAGCTCCCCCACATCCCCATTGGCAAGCTCACTGAATATTGAAACCCCTGAAGCTGTCAGCCAAGTTCTTCTTTCCTCTCTCAGGTGTTCCATTTGCCATAGTGACTAAAATTCCAACATACAGTCTGAATGCACAGCAAATGTGGGGGTAAAGCAAGCTAAGCAAAGAATGAGTGAATGAATATTCCGAGTAAAAGTAGCTGTATTAAAAAAAGTCAAACTCACCATTTTTACTAAATTGAGAAGAAAGCATGCTTTATTTTTAAACTAAAAGTAAAACTTCAATAAAAAGAACTTATATTCCATACAATTTAGGGATCCTTTAAAAATGCACATAACTCTTGGTTTCAAGTAAGCAGCTTAATTTATATAATCTATAAGTGTTTCTGTGTCTACAAAACACAATCTGCAATCTCCCCCATGGGATCATTATATGAATGTGAAGTAGTGTATTTTATGACAGTCCCCTGAGTCTTGGGTGTTTAAATCAAATGCCATAAAAAAGTAACAAGTTCACTCACAATGAAATTTGTATTTCTAGCATGGACTTTCATCTTGAACCTCACAGTCATAAATCCAACTACCTCTTTAGTATTCAAACTGAGTTCCTAAACTTGCCCCAAAACTAGCACAGGACCTCTCTGTGTAGTCCTGGCTGTCCTGGAATTTGTTGTAGATCAGGCTGTCCTTGAACTCAGAAATCTGCCTGCTTCTGCCTCAGGAGTGCTGGGATTAAAGTGTGAACCACCACGGCCCAGTTTAACTATTCTTGACCTTTATTCTCCAGCTCTGATTTTGCCAACAATAGCTATCTTCAAAATACAAACAGAATTGGATTTCTCACCATCTCTCCTACCATTACCTCATTTGGATTATTTTTTGTATATGTGGTAAGTACATGATCATGTGTAGAATATGCATACATGAACCAGTGTGTGCAAGTGTTTGTGTGGAGACCAGAGATTTCTGTTGGGTCTTTTTCAATCATCTCTCCATTTCATGTTTTGAGACAGAGTCTGTTCCTGAACCTGAAGCTCAGTGATTAACTAGACTAGATGGCCAGTGAGCCCCAGGGATCTTGTCTCTGTCTCCTCAGTACTGGCATTACAGAGATAGGCCACTGCACCCAGCATTTTCTTATGTGGGCACTGGGGATCTGAACTCAGGTCCTCATGCTTGCATAACAGCACTTTAGTGAGCCATTTCCCCAGTCCCTCACTTTGATATCAATTACTATACAACTTATTACACTGTTTCCCTCCCTCCCCTTCAGTATATTGTCAAAACAGTAGCCAGAGGGGTTCTACTCATATATAAACCATATCATGTTATTCTTCTGATCAAACTCTCCAGCACAGAAAACACCAAACCTTCCTTTCAGCTTTCCAGATGCCAGTATACTCCCTCTTTACTCCCGATGCTCCAGCCTGACACAGGGGTAAAACCTAATAAATGTTTGCTGAATAAAAAAAATGAATGAACTTCTCAAAAATTTAACAATATTTGATAATGTACGGAATTTGATAAACAGCACAGCAGACAAAAGTCCAGGAGTTGCCATTAAGTCAACAGGGCACTTTAAGAGAGATGGCAGACTGTTCAATTATACATTATCCCTGTTACTAGAAAAATAGTTCTGGGCAAGTACAAACAGTACTCATCAAGTGAGAAGTCCTACTTCCTGACCCCACCTCTGCCAAGATCACATGGTGGCTATAGATAAAGCCAAGATCAGCAGAGACTATTCTCCAAGGCAGCATCCTGAGAATTATTACCAATTACTTTTCCTCAACTAAGCAACCAATCTGATATCTTCTTGAATCCCACTCTAACTGCAGTATCATTCAGTCTCCAGCCTTCATTAACTACCACCCAAGAACTACACTGTTTTCCTTCCACTTCACTTAGCACACTGGGGCTAGAGTACCTTCTCTAAAGCAGAGCATAGGGTGGTCCCAAACATATTCTGACAGGTACATCAAACATAGTTCCATCCTCCCCCACATGCTGCTCCCTGCCCCACTGCTTGAAGAATATACATTAGTCCATTTTTTCAGCACTCCACGACCATGTGACCTCCTCTATGGAGCTCTCCAGTCCCTGCAGAAGTGTACACTTCCTCCTCTGTGCACCTATGACATTTGTTCTTCTATCACAGCATTGAAAACATTACGTTACTGTTCACATAGATTCCTTTCCTATCAATATACAAGAGACACTGTGAGCTTTCTTCTGGTAAGAGATTATTTGCTTACCTTTGTTTCAGAGTGCTTGTAATTTCATTTTTAATGTTGTGTTTGTTGGATGATGATTCTTTTTATGTTCTAAGTATGAGTCTTGCCCAACACATACCATACACTCACAGTTTTGGTTTGTTTCATTTTTTGTTTTGTTTTTTTTTTTTCTTTTCAAACTACATCAATTAGGTGTATTCTACTGCCTAGCCATTCTCCTATAACTACACACATAGGCTGTTTCTAATTTTTTGGTTATAATTTAGCACTTTGTTGACCAAAATCTAAAGCTTTCCCTATATTAAGTTGTTTTCTTCATCTAGATTCACAGATGAGTAGAATCATGCAAGTATGTGACTACTTGATACTGATACAGACCAAGCTTGGCTGCTTCAAAAGAATCTTGTCATTTGACATTAAGACCCAACAATGCCTGAGAAAGTATTCCTCACCTGCTTGCCATGTCCTTACAACTCTGGCTTTACAAACAAACAGGCACTTTAAAAATAAACACTTCTTTATCAGTCTAATAAGGAAAAAAAATCTGAGTACTTTACTACTTTATTATTTAGTTCTATGGATCTACTAAAAGTAAAATTAGTCATTCACATGTTTTCTATAATAAATATTCTGTTTATCTTTATATGTACATTTTTCACAGGATCTTCACATTTAATCAAGATAGTGAGCTTTTTAAATATAATATTTTATTGTGTTTTATGTAGCTCTATATTTACAGCAACTATTTCCTGAAGTCTAGTGTGTTTTTAAAAGTTTAATATGGTGAGCCTCTGTTTACACACAAGCTTAGGAAAGGCTCTTCCCTAGAACATTCCCTATAAATTACCCAATATAAATATGAATATTTCTCTGTGAATATTCATATTAATTGTCTTAAGACTTTTTTATTTAACCTTTTATTTCCTTAGTGACTTTTGTTGCTAAGGGGTACTATATTAGACTTATGTCTAAGGTTTTTTTTATTCAAATTAACAACTAATGGTGGTAATAACACTTACCAAATACATATTCCTTTCTGTTTGGTATTTATGATGCATATTATAACATTTATTTAGTTTTTATAATTACTTTGGGGCTATCATTTTAGTTCCAGGAATGCCTGTTTTTACATCATCATCATCATCATGCTATTTATATCATTGTCACCATCATTAGCTCACTTGGTTAGTGTTTGTTGGTGCACCACATTAGCTCTTAGAGATAAAAAATGGTGAGAGGCAATTCTGGTTTCTGTTCTTAAGACGATGACAAACTAATAGTGGCAATGTGGAGATAAATAATCAGATTGAAATGCCACAATATAACAGAAGCATGGGAGACTCTGGCAGTGCATAAAGGGACTTGGACTTGGCTGATGAAGGAAACATTTTCTGGGGGTGTGATGCCTGGCCTACCAAGTTGAAAGATCTACACGTGAAAGAGAAAGAGTACCAGGAGAGTTTGAGGAAGGGCATCATGGCTGCAGCAGGAGGAGAGGAAAGCTGCATGTGAAAGAGCTCAGGCCCTGAAAGGGTGGGGCTGGGTAGATCTTAGCGACCTTAAAAGTGACTCTGTACTTTATCCTGAGGGCAGGGCAAGCCGGGACACCCTGTAATCAGGGAGCAAAGTGTTCAGATATGTATTTTAAGAGGACCATAACATGAAGAATAATTTACTAAAAGAAGACAAGTACAGCCAAGTATAGCCAAGGAGCCCGTTCAAAGGTGCACGAGGAAGATTAAGGCCAGACCAATACTCTTCTGCAGTGTCCTAGAAGTTACTGTAACTATCCCCACTTGCTTTTACAGATTAACTCTGGTATTATTTAGACAAATTCCCTCCTAAACACCTAATTTTACCTGGTCTAATTTATTTAGAACTGAATTAAATATTTATGAAAAATTACAACTTGATTATGTATCATTTCTCCTCAGGTTTTTGCAGAATTAGTGCTAAGCCATTTCTAAAGAAATGACACACCTTACATCATATGTTTTCATAAAGATTATATAGCTATTAGTAAAACAATAGCAAAACCAGAAAAGAGAAAAAAGCAAGATATGGGAGTTTTGATAGTCTGACTAAAAGTATAGAAAATGTCAACAGTCCAGCACCCTTGCAGAGAGCCAACAACAAACAACCTTTCAAACTAATCATTAAAAAGAAGTCTACTTGGGTCCTAACAAACAAACAAAAAAACCTTATTAAAAAAATCTGAAAAATTAATTTAAAAAGCAAAACTGAACCACTTCAACCAGAATTCCAAAAGGCTGGGATGTTAGAACAAAAATAAGCCACAGTGATAGAACCTGAGAGCCAAAGAAGCCAAAAGACACTGCAGAGATTTTAAGTGCTTAAAAGTGGGCCAGAGGAACAGAGCAGAGACTTTGTGGTTTCACCAAGTCATAGCTTAAGTTTTTTACTAGGGAGGTTAAGCTGTGCAGCAGGAAAACTATAATACAGAGGGGAAAAAGGCCTCTAAGAGAAGAACACTAAGGGAAAGCTGGGGAGGAGCCTTGCCCTATAAGGCACTTAATTCTTTTCCCACTCATACCTATACATTCTGTCAGAACAATATTTATTCTCAGGAATTCTAATGAATCTGTTCCCACAGGAAATGTGCTACTCTGAAAATGAGTTGACTCTTATCTTCTAACAGGAGTACTGAGCCATCTCCTTCAAGCCTGGAAGATCTGATAGTGTGACAACATTACAAGGCAGATGATGCCAAAAAGACACAGTTCTGCACTTTCTTGTCCAGGGCTCCTTTTCAAAGCTGTCTTCTTTAGAAAGAACACTCACACACAAGGTCTTGTTTCAATTATAGTTTTCTTGTTACTCTTTTTATGTGGGCCGAAAGAGCCTAATTCCTTCTTTCAAGAGATGTTTATCCCACTGGAGGCATTGGAGCTTTAAAGATGAAAAGACAGATGTACTTCCTATCCTCCTGGGGCTTTGGCATGCACCAAAGTGCACAAGCAGATAATTAGATAATTGCAGGATACGAGCTAGAATATCAGTAGAGCACACAGGAGCAGAAGCGGGGAGTTCAGGACGGCAGCTGGAGGAGCCACCATCTATGATAAAGTTATGATGGACATCTCATGGGACCAGGTGAAGAATTGAAGCCAGGCATGTATTACAAATGCATTCTCCCAGAGCAATGGAGAGTACTGTAGAACACAGTTCCTCAACCTGTGCTCAGGTTACAGATACACCTACCAACCAGAAGCATAGTTTCACCCCTTTCCCTCAGGGACAGAATTTAAGCCACTTTATGTGGGTAATGACTTGAAAGAGTGAGATTTACTACTTGAGAAGAAAAAAAGGGGGGGGGTGTTGCTATGGCCTTCAACAATACATTTATATAACCTCTCTCTCCTTTCCCATTCTTCATTCTCTCATTACTTTCTCTCTTAAGTCTTTAATTTTTATATAGAACTTGATTGCCAGCAATTAACTTAATATATGTATTCTGAATTTTTGCCACCAAGAGAGATAGATTATTTCATTTTAGATATAAAATTCTGGTGAAGAACTTTGAGTGGTCTAGCTTGGGTCAGGTGCCCAATCAAGGCCAAAAGGTAGGATTGTTTTGCATTTTAAATTGTGTATCCTGTTATAGAAAGAGAAGAAGAAAGCTGGTGAAGACATGGCTCAAAGGAAGCAGAAGCTGGAACCAACAGAGGCATTGCTCTGAGGAGCAGAATCTGATGCAGGAGAGAAGGAGCAGGACAGTAATAAAGATCAGCAGTAGGAAGACCACTTTAGAGATGTTACACAAAGAGAGGGCAAGCTCAATGTGGTGGCACATGCTTTTAATTCCAGCCATGGGAGGCAGGCATAGGTGAATTTCTGAGTTCAAGGCTAGTCTAGTTTACAGAGTTAGTTGTAGGTCAGTGATGGATATACAGTGATACCCTGTCTCAAACAAACAAAGCAAAGAAAGAGTATGCAGGTGAGGGAGACACAGGAATACTTGGCAATTTTAAGATATGACTGGCCTATGTGCTGATATTAGCATCATTTTGCCAGCAAATCCCAGAAGACCAGACATTGGAATCCTGAAGGCAAACTAAAGAAGCAGCTTGGCAGTTCCAGTACTGAAGAACAGTGGGGCAGTGCAGGGCAAGGGTGAGCAAGAAAGAAAATGATGAGACTGGTTAGAAGGAAGGTGCGGGCAAACAGGATGAGAACAGGACAGCTGGCATCTGAGAGGAACCATAAGAAATGGTAAGTACAGGGAAGCAGCTGCAAGGTTTCCTAGACAGTTGAATCCAGCAGAGTCCCAATGGACCAGGGTTCTCTTAGGAGATAGCCTCACACTGGATTGATAGGGTTTCGGCTATTTTTCTTGATGAGAACTTTTAGTTATCCCTCATGCTCTCAGAGCATATGTATGCTTTCAGTGGCCTCCCTACCCCCTCCCCTTTTCTTCTCCCTCAGGAACTATCTGCCCATGTGACCTAAGCCCACCACACAAAGCTACATGACGCTTCTGATATGCAGTTGGTACACCAATTCCCAGCCCCATGTTTTACATGCCTCCTCCTCCCCACTTTCATTCATAATGGTCTTGACTTTTACCTATATATACCCAGACTTCAGAAGCTCGTTTTAAAATCCTAGTAAGAATCTGTTGTCTTTAGGTAGCTCTCCAAGAATCTCCAAATCACTATCTCTTTCAATACACAGGTGTGCTGGTGAGTTGACACAAATGTAGATCAAGCTGGGAAAAGGGAACACAACTGAGGAACTGCCTCCATCAGACTGGCCTGTGGCCAAGTCGTTGAGTCATTTTCTTAATTGCTTATAGATGTAGGAGGACTCAGCCCACTGTGGTTGGAGCCGCCCATAGGCAGGTATGCCTGAGATGTATAAGAAAACAGGTTGAGATAGCCAGAGGAAGCAGGCTAGCAAGCATCCTCCTTCATGGCTTCTGGTTCTGTTTCCATTGGCTTCCCTTGGTGATATACTGGAACCTCTAAGATCAAACACACCACTTCATCTCCAAGTTGGTTTTAGTCTGTGATTTATTACAGCAGCCAAAAGCAAACTAAAACAATAGGCTTTTAATACCATATCACTACAATGTCAAGTATTTCATTTCTGTTTTTCTTTTAAGTTCTGTGGATAGCTCACACCCACATCCTCTACACTTGGATGAAGACTGCCCTCTAGGCCAGCGCTGCTCCAAAGCAAAGTATGAAAAAAGTTGCACTTAGCAACTTTTTAGCCAAAGTGTGTATGTGTGGTGGAGTGTGTACCTAAGAAATACTCTTGACAAAATACTCAGCCAGTTAAAGGGCTAACCACCTTGAACTAAAGCTCATAGGCATACTGCATTTCAACACAGAATCCATCCCTATGGCTAAAGAGCAAACGGAGAACATATCTATACAGAATGCATCTAAAGCTATAAAAATAACACATACAATTAGTAACAGAATGCTGAATGAGTTAAATAAACACTTTCTACTGACCACGAACTAGCTTCAAGTTTTCTAGTCACTAAATCTGTTTTCTCTTGGTATGCAAAGGAAATTTAAAGTCACCAGGCTTTTACTCCTCTAGTATGTGAGGGAATGGAAAAGATAGAGATAAAAGAGGAGAGAGTCACAACCCCAAATCAGAGTCCAAGGGAAGGCAATGGGTCTCATTAAGACAGTGAAGGTAGAGGACTGCTCTATAATTTCTGTGGACACACACAAACTCATCTAGTCACATTTCAACTTAAGACTAGCATGAAGAAAGGCCTGATAATGACAGTAAAATGCTTTCCATCTTCAAGTACATACAACAATATTCATTTTGGAAGTACTCTTGCCCTGTTCTTAGTTGAATTAATATCTTCCGCTTCTGGGGGCAATCCAATGAGAGGTAAATGTTTAATGTCAAGACATATTTGTCCCTTATTTTACATCTGAGAAGGTATTAAATAGAAGAAATATATTAGAGGACATTTAGAAAAACATTTTTTTTATTTTTAAGTATATATCTGTTTAAATGTACATACATGTTAGTGTGGTGCCCCATAGAAGCCAGAAGAGAGTGTCAGATTCCCTAGAACTGGAATTACAGGCAGTTGTGAGCTGCCTGTTGTGGGTTCTGAGAAACAAATTCAGGTACTTTTGGAAGACAAGCAAAATAGTCTTTAAGAATGAGTTTTTATTATTTTATGTATATGTGTGTATGGCTGAGTATATGTATGTGTATCATATATGTGTGCAGTAGCCTGAGGAAGTTTGAAGAGGGCACTGGGTCCCCTACTGGAATTACATGTTGTTTGTGAGTCCCCATGTGGGTGATGGGAGATGATGCTCAGGGTTTTCCAAAAACAGTGAATCTCTCTGGTCCCAACAGCAAACAATTGTAACTGCTGAGCCATCTCTTCAGCCCTAAAAATTTATTACTAATTTATTACTAATAATTAGCTCATCATCCAGTTGACTAAATATTCTATCTTATAGAATATAATAAGGAATATGTGAGCTAAATAAAAAAAAACACGCCAAGTGAAAAATGCCAGTTTATAGACAATATTTACAAGTGTAATCTAGTTTTATAAAAATAAGCTTTAAAATGATACATTGATCTATATGTATGTATACAAAAAATATGAAAGTTTTTGTTTGTATATCTTATATTTATGGCAGAACTTTGTATAAATTTATGTTATATTTGTGTGCTGGTTAGTTTTAGGTCAATTTGACACAAGCTAGAGTCATATAGAAAGAAACTTCAACTGAGAAATGTCTCCATCAGACTGGCCTACTGGCAAGTCTGGGGGGCATTTTTTATTTTCATTAATGATGTGAGAGGACTTAGCTCAATGTGGGTGATGCTAACCTGGGAAGTGGTCTTGGGATGGATAAAAGAGCAAGCTGATTACGTCAGAAGAAGCAAGACCGTATACAGTGTCCTCCATGGTCTTCACCTTGGTTCCTGATTTACGTCCCAACTCTGACTTCCCTCAGTGATGGACTATAAAGTGTGCTTGAACTCTTTCCTCCCTAAATTGGTTTTTGGTCGTGGTGTTTATCACAGCAATAGAAACCAAAGTAGGGTGGCTTGTAATGAGACATCTACAATCATTTAAAGTAAATCTTACCTATTGACATGGAAAAATGTCAATACTTTTAAATTTTTAATTATGTAACCTTTGCATGACTGTGAGACTGTTTGAGACAAAAGTGATATTACAAACTCAAGCTGGCCTCAATCCTCAATCCTCCTGCCTCTGCTTCCATCCTTAAGCACAAGGATTACAGTTCTGTACTATCATACCTGGCCTATATTTCTATATAGACAAAAACCAAACCAAAACAACAGCAAAACCCCTGAAAGGCTGCACCAAAACACTGATGACAAGCGTTCTGGGTAGCCAGATTTTGAGTGTTCCTTGTCACTTGCTGTCTTGCTCCATTTTTTAAATGTTTTTCTTGGTGGGGGTGTTGAGATATATAACTCAGGCTGACCTCTTGCCTCAGCCACCTCACTATGACATTAAGGCTTGTGCTACCGCTACCATCTTGAAATCACTTTCCAAAAACCATAAAATCCATGTATTATTATTACAAGATTCTCATTTTAAAACTCCATTTCTACTTTGGAGAATGTAGAAGATAAAACAGTGTCTCTATAATAATGTCCAGCTTTGTTTCCTCTCTCTGCTCAATAGACGACTCTAGGTTTATACCTGCTTTAAAAGATGCTCAGCATTCAAAGATACGGACCGACAATCAGCAAAATGTGAGTGTCTCCAGTTTTACTATGACAAAACACAGGAGTGTCATAATTTTGATAATATATTTCAATTTATGATTTTAAAAAGATTTTGCATATATAATCATATTTGGTTGTAAAGGCTGTGAAGAAGGAAAGAAGGAGGTATGTTCCTCACTTTAAAGAGAAGTTGCTTTAATTAGAAGAGGTGGAGGGGTATGTCCAGGGTGTCACACTGTTAAATGATAGTGTTAGCCTGTACAGTCCAATGTGGTGGCCACTAGCCACATTCAACTATTTAAGTAATTCCTTAAAATTAAATTGTGTTCTGTAATAGCACCAGTCCCATTTCAAGGCCCCAGTAAGCACATGTGGCCAATGGTGAATATTTTGGGTAGTCCAGACAAGAAAAGTTTCCATCATAACAGAAGCAGTGTGATTCCCACTCCAGTAGCATTTTCCGCTCATGTGGCAGCTTTCCACACCCTTGCTTTGCCTTCCTCAAAGCAAGGAAAATATTATATGGTCAACTTATTCCACATAACATGACTTCTGAAATACTGCAGGGGAAACTGTGCTAAGCTCGTGTCAATGGTGGCCAGAGTAGAAAACACTGAGTAACAGGTGAGGGGTAGAAGAAGGCCCTGAAGCAGGGGGCAGTGTAGTGTAGTGGCCTCCTCAGGATCTGTTTACCCACTTCTTCCATCTAAATGATCTAGGATTTTGCCCCAGAGTGCAGGCCTGCAATGCAATTTGGGCCTGATCAAACAAGATGGAAAGTTAGCTGCTGGAGATACAGCCTTGTGTTGCAGCTTTGGTCTTAGCCTCTGAAAGGGCAAATTGTAGAATTAGCACCTACATGAGCATCATCCTGGGAAATACCCAAAAGTAGAGGCATACCATGAGCTCACACGAATCTGTCAGCGGTATAGGTATAATTGACCAGCACTTCAGCAAAGAGTACACTCAAGCACATGATGAGGTTTACTAATGCAGTATCCACAGCTGAGGACCCATGTTTCCTGGAAGTAAAACAAAACTTTGTGCTTCGTGTGTTGTATTAAAATCCAACCATGTGGAACAGAAGATAGTCTTTCAATGTACATATAAATATTATTATGAAACTACCTATTTTATGTATTAAATTTAACGCAAGATTTCAAATAATTAAATGTTAAGGAGGCACACTGGCAATGTAAACATGAAGGAAGCAAAGTAACTAGTTACACTTGCAGTCAAGCATTCAGGAAAGCCATAAATAATCTGGACAAAATAGATTAAGGATAGGGTAATCCTGATTTTTGTAGAATCACAACATTAAACAATATACCTCCTTAACAAATGTACTGAATCCAGCTGTTTGATGCCATTTAGGTCAAATGCTTTTAAAAGGATGTCTATGTTTCCCATCTCTTTCTGTCTTGGGGATGATTCAGAAGCTAGACTTCTAGAAAGAAAGATCTGTACCAAGAACTGTTATACATTCTTCACTGGAACCAACATGGTGAAAGTTAGGTGTGACTCTGTTAACACGCACCTGGCAGAAAACTACAGTCCAGCAACAGTAAGCTGCAATGCTGACTGACTTCCAGCAGAAAGATGGTGGCTGCTTGACACTTTTTTTTTTTAAGTTAAAGACATGCTATAAGGATATGTTTTGCAACTTTTGAACTGTTTCATAAAGAACTTAGGATAACAAAAAGTAGCTACTATATATCCAAAATCTGGTTTCCTATTGTGCTCAGCACAAAGCAGCAGGATTTAGTAAGAACTAATGGTTGTTAGCACAGAGAGTAATTCATCTGGAAAATTTTTTTTTCCTAACTGATGGACCAGACCACAAGTGTTTCTTACAAGATACCTGCTAAGAAAAATTTTGTCTGTAATGTTTCAGAGAAGATGCTGCCATGGCTACACATGCAATGCCTGCTCTGAAAACTAGGCCCTCCCTATCCAATCCACTTAAGAGTTGATTCATTTAAGATTAAAAGAGTTAAGAGGTAGCAGATGAAGCTTGTAGCAGCAAAGGATACTATTAAAGTTAATGTTACTACTGGCAGTTAGCAAAGCCTAAGTAAGGACCTGGATATGATGCTATCACACAATGTAGTGCAGAATGACCTGCTTTATACAGCTGGGCTGTGAGCACATTAAGATGCTGCTTGTTCTGTGGAAACACACTTTGAGGTACTTGGGGTATGGAGATATAATGTCTGTGACTTTCTCTTAAACAGTGGGTGGAGGTGATAAATAAAGCAAGTATCAACAAGTGGTATGACTTAATGAAAAGTATAAGGGAGCCTTGTAACTTCCGTGAGATTTTTCTGGTATATCAAAATAAAGAGTCACTCCAAAAGCTAATTCATCCTTCAAGATGACAAGTAGTTCTATGGACATCTGAGAATGATCTAGAGAACAACATTTGGATGTTACTGAGGAAACACAGTATTGTCATGAGCTCTCCAATGCTATCCTAGCTCTAGAGCTGACCCACACCTCATAGAAGAGCACATTCTTGTCAAGTGTGGGATTGGCTGCTTACTTAAGCTGGAACCACTGACAGTCACCATCTCACCACAGTCTATGCTGTGTCACAGCCTTATTGTCATGACAGGGAGCTGGCTCATTCCACACAGCTGTCCTCTGTCTCATATTTGTTCTTGAAAGTATATTCTTTATGAAATAGACCCCACAAGAAAGAGTCTCCCAGATGACCATGCCAAGTCCCCAACAACCTTATATACCCTGCAAAGTTACATAAACATATACTGCAAGAGAACACAAAGTGTCAGAAATCAACATGTAGTAAGATATGTAAAACTTGGAACAGAAGTCCCTTAAACAATAAAACACACTCATCTTACAGCTGTGAAAACATATCTGAAACCTGGCTTGTTGGGTGCATGTGCCCCTACCATTTAAAACAAAACACAGAAGGAGACACATTTTGTGTCATGAGTTGTCATCCACAAATTATATGTCTAACCCTGAAGCTTATTTTAGAAACACTCCTCACTAATTTGCCTGTGTTTTTGAATAGTAAGTAATATGTTTTCAATCATGAAAGGTTACAGGGAAATTTTTGTGGTTAAAAACTGGCTCGTTGATGACATGAAAAGGATCAGTCTTTGAGCAGTCCTCTGGGAAATAACTCCTTTTTTTTTCATCATTGCTAAGAGGGCTTCAAATCTACTTAATAGTTATTGTTCCTAGGGATGTTGTTTATGTCCATGAGAACTGATGCCACTTAAAGCCCTGTAAGAGACAAAATGAGACCAAATCTGATAAAGAAAATAGGACTTCTTTACCACAAAGTAAGAGAACCAAACCATGGGAGGTTTTCTCTTAAATGAATCCACTAAAGGTTAAGTGCACATTGCCTTTCTTCCAACAATAACCAATCAGTGTCAGTCTCCTGACACTGCAGTGCTTTTCCCAGTTACATATATTAAACAACACAGACATCTAACTTTGATACAAAATTGTAGTTCTCCAGGCAGAGGCAAGTGGATCTCCATGAGTTTGAGGCCAGCCTGTTCTACAGAGTGAATTCTAGAATAGGACTACAAAACGAAACCCTTTCTTGAAAATCAAAACAAAAACTGTATTTCATGTCATTTTTCTCAAGTAAGAAAACTCCTTACATAAAAATCATCTGAGAAATATAAAAATGAGAGAGCTTTGTAAGTGTTCCATTTGCCTCCTCCACTGGCTTGCCACCACTTCCATGGACCCAACATTCTCACAACATAGCAATTTTACAAATGAAAATGCTTTTATCCCTCCCTACTCAACATTATGCATATTCTAGTCTATTCTTTGTTAGTTTAAGCTCTGTCATAACAAGAATATACAACCATTTCTAAAGCTTAACTACAGCATTGTGAATTTGAAGGGAAGGGTCCTGCCAAGGCTTGGTAACCACCTTGCTGTATGTGCTACTTAAACTGTTGACCTGACTAAATTTGGGATCACCTAGAAAGCACACCTTAGGTCTTTCTAGAAAGGTTTACCTGAGCAGATAAGACCCAACCTGAATAGGCATCATCATCCCTGGGCAAGGTTCCAAACAAAATAAAAAAGTAAAAGAAGAATGCCAGCAGAGCACTAGCATTATCTCTCTGCTTGCTGAGTGGAACACAGTGTGACCAGCTGCCTCCTGCTCCTCCCCCTGGATGAACTGTATCCTCCAACTGAAAGCCAAGAATCTGCTTTTGTCAGGTATTTGGTTTCGGGATGAGAAAAGCAACTAATAAATCATGTGAGTCAACCTGTTTATCTAATTTAACAGACAGCAAATCTTCCTATACTCACTTTATAGTTTGGTAAAGTGAATGTATAAAAACATACAGCCAAACAACCCACATTATTCTCAGATGCACATTGGATAGTTACTTTATTTTCCTCCTGAACCTGGACTGCTAAGTGCTGGAGAGGGGGGTGGATAACAAACTGCCTCCCAGATTGACAAGTTGGAAGCTCTACAGTTAGTTTGTGGTTTTCAATGGCAGGAGACCTTCAACATAGCTTGATGAGACACATGCTTGACTGCTACCCACATCAGAAGGTCAACCCATTTGCTCTTTCTTCAAAAGTTGATGTTTCTATTATTTCTCACTGGGAACCAATATCTTGTCTTGTCACAGAACAAAATGAGATTAGAAATTTCTCCAATCCCCTCCAGCCACTTAACACCTCATCTGCTTGCACATTAACTATCCTTTGCCCTACCCAGGAAAAAGAAATGACTCAGATCTAGACCCCACATCAACTCACTTCCTAAGTCTTGTTCTACCTATTATCAACTCCTATTCCCACAAATGTGCTTAAAACTCACTCATATTAAAGCAGCTACCACAATACCTTTCATCAAGTCTGTGGTGCCTATACTTATGAACTCTTTTTCTTCCCTTGTCCCTTTGTAACTAAAAATCCAGAATAAACTATCTACTTCAAGTACTCAGCTCATTGTAACCTAGCTAGCTCTTCATCATTAGACTGACATCTCCCATCATCAAACCCAATGAATTCATCCACTTAAAAAAAAAAAAAAGATTTATTTATCATGTATACAGGCCAGAAGAGGGCACCAGATCAAATTATAGATGGTTGTGAGCCACCATGTGGTTGCTAGAAATTGAACTCAGCACCTCTGGAAGAGCAGCCAGTGTTCTCTTAACCTCTGAGCCATCTCTCCAACCCCCCCCCTTTTAAATGTGATCTCTCTTCAGCATCTACTACTATTGATGCTTTGTTCTAAAAATCTTCACAGATCCACTGGTTTCTTTTTTGTATCATTATTTTCTGGTTCAACTATTTCTTGTATGGACTTTTCCTTCCATAAAGCCATGAAATGTTAGAACTATCTGTCACTGGTAGTAGATATTGATACAACTACATGGAAAAAATACTAAGTAGATAAAATATTTCCCAATGGGTTATACCTTTAATCAACTTATGTTACCTCTAGAAATTTATATAAGATAAGATTGTTGTTCTGGATAGTTTAATGTCTACTTGATATAAGGCAGAGTCAGAGAGAAAGAAGTCTCGGTTTAGAAAATGCCTCCATAAGCAAGCCTATAAAGCAACCCCTGTCCCATCTGCTTTAGAGATAGTAATTCTCTTTGCAGCCCTGGCTACCCTGAAACTCACTCTGTAGACCAGGCTGGCTTTGAACTCACAGAGATCTTCCTGCCTCTGCCTCCTGGAATTAAAGGCAATGCATCACCACTGCTGGTAAAGGCATTTTCTTAATTAGTGATTGATGGAGCAAGGACCAACCCATTGTGGGTGGGGCCACCCTTGGACAGGTGGTCCTGGGTCTATAAGAAAGCAGGCTTAGTAAGTCATGTGAGCAAGCCAGCAAGCAGCACCCCTCCATGGCCTCTGTATCAGCTCCGCCTCCAGGTTCCTGCTTTGTTTGAGTCCTATTTCCTTCAATATGGACTACAGTGTGGAAGTATAACACTTTCCTCCCCAGCTTTCTTTTTGGTCATGGAGTTTCATCACAACAGAACCCTAACTAAGATGATTGTGACTATCAATAATAAAAGAAGTAATCCTTGCCACAGAAACATTAAATATTAAGTTACTTATAATAAAAGATGGTATTATGTTTGGGCTTACACTAATGTTACACAGCAAAAATATGGTGCTGTCTAGTTTTAGTTAAATTGTATGAAAAATATGTAGATGGGAAAAAGGCCTGGAAGACAATATTCCAAATACTAGAAGTGATTTTCTTGTAGATTTCCATAAGGATCTTCAAGCTCTCAAGAAGAACCATGTATATCATTTACCTAGAATGAAGTAAAAAACATTAAAAAGAAAGAAACAAAGAAGGAAATCAAAGGTGAAACTCTTGTTTGGGAAGGTGCTATCCACCTTCACTTTTCACTCAATGCATTTCCTAAGAGGTCATCTCATGTGCTCCAAAAGCCTCAGCATCATCTACAGAAGGTTCTCAAACCACATCACCAGCACACACACCACCCCCCGCAAAGCTTCAGAATTCCACTGCCACACGGCCATGGACAACTCCATGTGAGGAGGGAGCATGAGTAACAACTTCACCCTGCTATCCTACCCTTAACTAACATTCCAAGCTCCTTCCTCTTACACTGATAGCTCTTGTCAATAGCTCTACCTTTCTGAACTTCCTACTTTGGGCAAACAGATGAGTCACACATGAATCCATCAACATCCAATCCAGTCTATCTCTGGAATATAAAAGCATGTTTCCTTTTCACTTCCCACTTCGTCACATGTCTCACCTGAACTTTTTTATTTGGGTGTGTGTGCGGGAGGTGGTGCTGGGTATCAAATCCAGAGTTTAACATATGCTAATTAAGTACTAAACCACTGAATTATATCCTCATACCTTACCTGAACTGTTTAAACAGTAATCTCCTAAATGAGGTCTTTACTTCTAGCCTTAGGCACACAATTATCCTCTCCATTAACAATACGGTCATTTTTCTAATGTGTAAATTGGATCAAGTTATTCCCGTTTAAAAAATCCTTCAATGGCAACCCATCACCATGTAATAAAAGTTCTCGGCATGGGACTTAAGGAACCTATTCTTCCAGTATCCACTAGGAACTTCCTACTCACCCACTGGTTCAAATATCTCCTGTGGAAAACTCCAGTTTATCCTTCAAAAAAAAAGGATTGTTCTCCTCTGAGTTCCTGTAGCATGCCATCCTTATTCCTACCACACTATGGCTCAGGTTGCTAGGATTACTTTTTTGTCTGTCTTTTCCTCCATACAAGAGTTTGTTCATCTTCATGCTTCTCTCATGTAGCATATAGCTGACACATAATCAAATGTACAAATATTTCTACAAACAGTTTAACTTACAGACACAGAGTAGATTCTCAACCTGTGGGTTATGAGCCCTTTGGTGAGTCAAAGACCCTTTTACAGGGGTTGTCTAAGACCATTGGAAAACACAGATATCTGCATTATGATTCATAACAGTAGCATAACTACAGTTGTGAAGTAGCAATGAAAATAATTTTATGGTTGGGGGGGGTCACCACAACATGAGGAGTGTATTAAAGAACTGCCACATAAGTAAGGTTGAAAACCACTGTGCTAACCGTGTGCAAGTTGTTTATGAAAACCTTCCCACAATGTTCTTTCCCCTCCTCTGAGGTAAAAGCCTGAAAGCCACCTTTCAGAGCTACTGGTTTCAAAAATAGGCAAAAATTACCTTAGTTTTCTAAAAACAGAATAATAACAAATATTCTCTTTACTTGCAATGTACACACTGGAATTAGTACAAGCTGAAGAAAAATGAAATCTCTTTTCATCTCAGGGAGAATTACTTTTCATTCAAACACATACTTTGGTAGCCTTTATTAATTTATTAGTCAAAATTATCAGAAAGCTCAAGCTCACAGGGGATTATAAAGGAATAAAATGCATCTTGGCAAAGTAGTAAAAAGTTATGAAACTCTGAAAAACAGATCTCTTCCTTATTTAAGCATTCAAAATTCCTCATGGGTGACTCACCTCCCACCAAGAAAAGCTAAACTCCACCTGAAATAAACCTGGAGGTGAAGTCTGCACATTTATGAGAACTAGCTACAGTGTCTTCTGAGTAAAAAGAGGAATCACAAATGAAGCCAATAGCAAACAAATAGTCCAAAATGATTCTTGCTTCACCTTGGGGTACACTATGCACTCTATTCAGGGTGGCAAATGACATTTTATTTGAAAAAGAATTAATAATGTCAGATAGTTTGTACTTTCGTGATGCTGACCAACTGAGTTCAACACACCCTATGAGGAAGAACACCCCATAAGTGCAGCTCTTAAAAGGCACCTAAACCGGGGCTGGAGAGATGGCTCAGCGGTTAAGAGCAACCTCTGCTCTTCCAGAGGACCCGGGTTCGACTCCCAGCACCCACATGGCAGCTAACAACTGTCTGTAGTTCCAGTTCCAGGCAAATACCAAGGCAAATAAATAAATAAATAATAAATAAATAAAGTTTTAAAAAAAAAAAAAAAGGCACCTAAACCAATAGGAAACTAGAAAGACACTTGAGAAGCGATGAATACAAGCTAAACACTAAACAGGCTGTAACCGTGGCAATGGAACGCACATGAACTGGAGGTTAAAGCTGAGACACTCCCCTGTATGAGTACACTACCTGAATCCACTCTAATCCAGAGGGTGTGATGGTACAGTTTCTATGGAAACACGAATGTATGGTGCACAAATATATGTACATCTCTGATGAATGTGAGTAAACACACACACCTTTGGCAGTTGCTATTCCAATCAATGCAAATACACTGAAGTCATGACGTACCTCAACCTAACATTAACGGAGTGTAGTTTCCTTATTGGCTAGAGGGGATTTATTGTATAAAGTGAAAGGGCTTCTACCATGTTTTCAATTACTTCCCAAGTTTTGTCATTTCCCCACCACTTCCTGGAAGGCTTTGCTGTCGGTCTTCTTCTAAAGCGCATTTGCATTGGAGTGTAATATAACAAGAAAGGGCATAGATCCAAAGTGCCAACTTGATGAGCGCACTCCCTTGTGAGGAACAGTAATTCACAGCACCCCGAGCCTTCCCCAGCCCTTGCCATTGCTGCTTTCTTCCCTCTCAAAGGAGCCATCATCATAAGTCCAACACTACCAATAAGTGCTGCTTGTTTCAGAACTTAACAGCGGAGGTGTGGATTAGGTATTGCTTGGTGTCCAGCTTCCTTTGCTCAGTGTTGTGAAGTGATTCCTGCTGCTGTGTAACTATAGTCCATTTGCTGTTGCTGCTATGTAGCAGTATTATTTCAATGCCAAAACTCACTTTCCTATCCCATGCTGATGGACACTTGGGCTCTTGTCAGGTTTTGGTTTATTCCTTTTGTACTTTAACACAAACCCCACTACACCACACATTGTTTTGGCACACCTCTAAAGACTTTCTCAACTATACAAATCAAAACAGTTCTTCAGAACCAAGCTAAATGGCAGGAAGAGTTACCATGACAGAGTAAAACAATGCATGGTGCCAAAGACCAGAAAATCATGGCATTGAGTTCTTTGGATGAACTGGTCTGAATCACTAACTTCCTTTAGTCTGTGAGACAGTAGTCTATAGAGCTAGTTTTCATTGACTAAGAGTGTATTCATTTTTAATGCCTAGTCTCCTCTTCCTTGTAAGAAGGCATTTCTGATGCAATCACATCATGCACATAGTACTGAATTGAGCAACTTTACAGAGAGTATATCTTAACTGCTACCATTCCAAATATGCATATGAATACAAGGTGTGGTGGTCTGAATAAAAAGTAGCCCTATAAACCTATAAGGAGTGGCACTATTAGGAGGTGTGGCCTTGTTGGAGGAAGTGTTGTGAGTGGTGGGCTTTGAGGTTTCAGAAACTCAAGCCTGGTCAGTGTGTCACTGTCCTTTCCTGCTGCCTGCAATCCAGACGTAGAACTCTCAGCTACATCTTTAGCACCATGTCTGCCTGCATGCTGCCATGTGTCTGCCATGATAATAATGGACTGAACATCTGACCTGTAAGCCAACCCCAATTAAATGTTTTCCTTTATAAGAGTTAACATGGTCATGATGTCTCTTCACAGCAATAGAAACTCTAACATATATCTTGCCTTACTGTCTTTGGAAATGGCTTAGTAGTTCACAGCAACTAGAATATGGTCAGTGACCATCCTTCCTTACACATCAAGGTTTCTGTTGTAGGGTGGAGAGAAATGGACAATTTAGACAAAGAGCACAAGAGCCTTCATTTCAACCCATCTCCCATCTTGTACCTTTCTTTTCTTTTGATCTCAATCTCTCAATTTCTCCCGCCTCCCTCCACACTCTTTTCCCTCCTCTCTCTAACTACGCATGCTCAACTCCTTAGGCTTAAAATATAACCCAAAAACCTAAAAACCCATATTTAACCCCTCATGGCAACATCTTGCTCTCTGGGCATAACAGTCTTCCAGAGAGCCTTATCACCACTCATGTTTAAACACTCCAAATCATTTTCTGCTTCCACTGAAGCCACTCTCTGAGGGTATCAGTGTACTCCTTGAGGCTGTATCTAATTGGTGATCATTGTATATATTTCTCTCTAGACATTTCTGGGGTGTCCACCTTTGTCAACCATTCTGTTCTTCTCTTGAATTCTACACCACCACACTTCCTGGCTTTCTGCCAACCTCCCTGGACACTCCTCTCCTGGCCCCTCTTAAGGTCATTACTATTGACAGTCCTGTAGAGGATATATGTTTCTTGAACCAAAGCACACAAAAGCACTAGTCACCCAAGCCTGATGACTTGAGTGTAATCCTCAGAACCAACACACAAGCAAATAAATGTTTCTCAAGGATCATCTACTGGTCATTTGCTCACACTTTACGGTTTGTTTTTGATCACCTAGGTCCCATACATGTGTTCCGTGATCACTTCCCTGTCAACCTTAGTGCTCAGAAACACTTTTCTTCAGTATCTTACAGACATTACCAGCCCTCTGCAGCCCTTATCATGTTAGGAAGCAATGCTGGCCAGGAGTTGATAGGTCATGGGCTTTGAATTCAAGCCAATTTGGTTTTAAATTCCCAACTGCCTCTTAATTCATTGTGGGTTTCACATCTATAGAAAGCCTATTGTGTAATGCAGATTAAAAGAGGCGAGAAATTTACAAACCTTTAAATATAGTTCCAGATACCTAGCAGTTGTCTCAATAAATAATTTATGTCTACTTTCCCTTTCACAGAAGCTGGTCCCACTTCCCTAGCGGCAGTACCCCCTCTCCCCCATCTGCAATTTCCTTTCCTGTGGTTTCAGTTACTGGTGGTCAGCTTATAACCCAAAACACTGACTGGAAAATTCAGAAATAAATAATTTGTAAATCTTAAATCACACGACATTCTGAGGGCTCCTTGAATATAAGCCCATCAGTCTGAGAAGTAAGCTAGCTGTTTTCCCCAAGACCCCGCCCGCCCAGAGGCTCTCTTTTCCATGCTAGCATTTAACTCAGGCTCCAAACTCTAATCTTGACCCTGTGGCTCCCCTATCTTTAACACAGATACTCACCTTGCTCTGCCCTGACCCAATGGCTTTGAAATGGCATTCTTCAGGAAAAAGGGAAGTACTTTTACCCACTATATTCTGGGATCTTCCAAAATAGAGCAACCAGTTCCTATTCAAATATTTTAGTTTTTTTCTCTCTAAATCATAATCTATACCTTATTTCCTTTAGTCATTCCTTAAATGATTTAATTTCAAGTATCTCTTGACAGGAAGCATTTTTTTCCTGAATGAACTCCATCCTATACACATAGCTTATGAAAGGATACAGAAGAGACACTTTTGGTCACCTCCCAACACTCTATTCCACCCATACAATTATTTCCTTACTGAAAGAACCTGGCTATTCAGATACAGACTCCCTTCTATATAGCCAGGTGTCAGAGAAGTAAACTCTCGTCAACTCCCAGTGGTTCTAAACTAACCTTGATAACCATGCGCCACTCACTACTGATAGTTTACCGAATACTGACAGGTTACATATGTGAAGAGGTCTGCTGAGGGCAGAGAGGTGACCGTCCAGGTGGGATGCACAGAAATACAGCAATGATATGAGTCAAGATGAGAATGGAGGCACTTGAAGGAGAGGGCCAAAGGAGCCCCAGGCTGGAAGTCAGAGCTTCTCACCTCCAGGCTGCTTGTTTGCTTATTGTGTTTCCTTTTGATTTCAGCCACTGTGGTCAGGGCTTCTTTTCAACTTCAGCCAACTGCATTCAAATTGACACAGAGTGAGAGGGGGATCGACTTGTCCCTCTAGGAGGCTTGAAAGACTTGGGAGCAGTAAAGTGGTGATTCTTGGCCTATTTCTGTGGATACAGCTAGAAACAATGTTGATACATTGTAGACTACTAAGACCCTCATCTTGTCACCTCTACAAGTTACTGTCTGTTTGTATTGTTTAGTTAGTACTCACTGAAGAACTAGTGGTTACTTTTCGCTCACATTGTTTCCTTTCCACTGTCCCAGTGGTCAGTCTTTGTAAGGAACATTTCTTTTAAATAATAATAAAGGAAGTTAAAGACTTACTAGATTACAAACTGAGATAGGAAAAGAGGGGGATCAGAAAAATGAATATAAAGTTGTCACTATACTGGAAGCCATGTCAACACTGCATATTGTTTCTCATTTTGTGCATTTGTATAGGAGTTTAAAAACTGGAGTATTCCCCTTTGGTGTTAAATTTTGACTGCAGAGAATTCATGGCTCAGAAATACTTCCTCAATTGAAGAAGAAAAAAAATTCCAATTATGCATTATCAAGATTCACTTCAAGACAAGAAATAGCTTTGTTACACCAGAGAGCATACCTAGGCCTTTATTTGTGTTTACTATCACACACACACACACACACACAAAAAAAAAAAAAAATGGCGAAAGCAACTGCCAAATCTGTGCTCAGCTCACCATCTTGACAAAAACAAACATTCAGAACAGCTACTAGACCTGGGTGGGTTGGCAGCAAAACTAAAGGAAGCATGTGTAAAAGCATCCTTTCCCCCATACTACCATCTTGTTACAAGATGTATTCCAGCCCTCAATTGTTTCCATTGTACCTAAAGTCTGAGCCATCATTTCTCATGGCCTTCACAAAGTGTGGTTTCTGACTTAGTGCCCCGAGGTCACCTGGGCCATTTTGCTTGCTTCATGCCATGCACAGCCTAGTATCACTTTGCAATTTTGAAAACATGTGCAGTCTGCTTGTCTCAAGAGATTTCTTTCTCTCTGCTATCCACATGTGATTAATTCTGCCTGGCATGGACCCCTCCCCATCTGATTCTTTACCTCCTCCCAGCTCTGCCACACAGACTCCTTATCCTTCTGATCTCAGTTAACGTCAGCTTCCCCACAAAGTGCCTTCTCTGTGGACACTCCTGTACTTGCACTTGTATTACATCTCCCTGATGAGGAAACCCTGCATTTTCCCTCCAACCCTTCTTGTTGCTTACCAGTTTAGTATGTCTCCCTGCTGGTTGATTAGCTAGCTTCATCAGCACAGGAGCCATTGCATCCCGAGCCACTCTTACCCAGAAAGAACAAAGAAGACATAACAGTCATCATTCTTCCACAGGCCCCTTAGTGCCATGGAAAATACTATGCTACATAAGAAAGCAGTTTAAAAACTACACACCGAGTAAGTAAAGAATGCAGGATTTTAAATATTTTTATTAGTTGAGAATTTCATACATTCTCAAAATACATTTCATGTATTTTGATTATATTCACCCCCTACTTCTCCCCTGACTCCACCCAGTTCTACTCTACCCCTTCCCAACTATGTATCCTTCTAAAAGCCAACACACTGAGTACAGTTTGTACTGCTAAAACATTCAGGGGTATGGAATCATCCACTGGAACATACTTAACCAGCCAGGGCCATACTCTTAAGGAAAACTGAAGATTCCAAAATGTAAAGGGTATATACTTATATATGTATAAAAATTGCAAAGGAAATGGACCAAGGTATTAACAAGATAGTATATATAGCTATATATACACACGTTTGTGCCTATGTGCAAACACCATGCATGCGTATGTGCTTGCTCATGTGGAAACCAGAGGTCAACGTTCAGATGTCTTTCTCTATCATGTTCTGCCTTATTTTTTAAGATAGTCTCAGTGAATCCAGAACTCACCCAATTGGCTGGACTGGCTAGTCAGTGAGTTCCAGGGATCTGCCTGCACCCCTCTCCCCGATCCCTCCAGTGTTAGGTTTATAGACATGCACCACTGGGATCCACAAAGGTCTTCGTGCTTGCGAAGCAGTCATCTCCCTCTTCGAATTTTTTTTTTATTAAGAACCTGGGGCATAGTGGTGCGTGTCTTTAATCCCAGCACTCAAGAGGGAAAGGTCAGCCTAGCCTACAGAGTGAGTCTCAAGATTGCCA
>PVIH01001630.1:190185-225119 GCA_004025045.1 Sigmodon hispidus
CCTATATAGGGTGATATGCAGCCTGGCAAAAGTGAAGGAGAGCCTATATAGGGTGATATGCAGCCTGGCAAAAGTGAAGGAGAGCCCTATATAGGGTGATATGCAGCCTGGCAAAAGTGAAGGAGAGCCCTATATAGGGTGATATGCAGCCTGGCAAAAGTGAAGGAGAGCCCTATATAGGGTGATATGCAGCCTGGCAAAAGTGAAGGAGAGCCCTATATAGGGTGAAAGAACGGAAAACAATGCAAGGTGAAGAACAGCACATGACAATTAAATAACTAAACTATATATATGTAAAAAGAGGTAAACATGATCGTTTGGCTGTTCTCTTTGTTAATATGCCAGTCAGCTCACATTACAGTTATGCCCCATGTTGCTTCCTCAAAGCACAAATCTTGGCTGAAAGTACATTTGCTGGGATAGTGGCTGCCAACTTGGCTGTACACAAGAATCACCTCGGCACCATGAGACTCAGTAAACCAGTCTCCAGGAAATGGAGCCCAAGAAGTCTCTACAGCTGCGCACTTCTGATACAATTCAGGCTATGAGCAGCACCTGCCTAAGACAAACTGTGACAACACTAAAGAAGTTCTTCTTCATCAGAGGTTTCAGATAAACCCAAGGCCTAAGAGGTAGATGCATATGGAGGATTGACAGCTGCTTGCCACAAGTCAACAAGCAACCAAAACACTCAGGGTTTGGAAAAACTCTACTCCTGAGTGTGGTTTGCTCGGCCACACACATAGTCCAAATGCCAAGGGAGTAATCAGTTCTGAGTGGCACTGCACCTTCCTTGAACTAACATACTAAAGCAACAAAAAAGGCTCTCTGCTGAGAAGACAAGACACAGGTTTCTTAAAACTGATGGCATACAACTGACACACAAGATCTCGATTCACAGGGAGGCAGACTGAAATAAATCATGTAGACATAACCATATACTCTAAAAATTAAATTATTTACATCAATTTGGGGAGGAAAGAATTACATACAACAATGGCTTAAAAAATAAGGCCATGATGATGAATTTCTAAAGAAAAAGTGAAATCACATCTTCATGTTAGCTTCTTTTTTAAAAAAAAGAAAAAAATGTACACTGGTGTTTTGCCTATATGTATATCTGGGTGAGAGCGTTGAATTTCCTGGAACCGGAGTTACAGTCAGTGGGTGCTGGGAGCTGAACCCAGGTCCCCTGAGAGCAGCTAGTGCTCTTAAGCACTCTTAACTGCTGAACCATCTCTTTTCATTGTCTCTCCAGCCCAAAAGACCTTTTTTTAAGACAGGGTTTCTCTGTGTAGTCCTGGCTATTCTGAAGAAACTCATTCAGCTGACCAGGTTAGCCTTGAACTCAGAAAAAAGGCAAAAAAGCAAAAAACAAAAACAAAAAAAATCCTGCCTGCTTTTGCCTTCCAAGTGCTGGGATGAAAGGCATGTGTTATCACACCCAGTTTCATGTTTTCTTCAAAGAAACAAAACTGAGGGAGCATTTAACCCTGAGCACCTGCAACATACTAAGAAATAAACACTCTAGCTGGGCATGGTGATGCAAGCCTTTAATCTCAGCACTCAGGAGACAGAGGCAAGTGCATCTACATAGGAATTCCAGGAGAGCCAGGCCTACATATCGAGACTCTGTCTCAAAACAAAATAATGCACATCTCGATTGGTAAAAAGTCTTGTAAGAATCATTCACATTTCAAAGTGAGGCCATACAGGCTCTGAGAACCAAAGCACTGAGTGGTGCAGCTGTGTATAACTACAGAGCTCACTTGTCTCCTTGGTTTGTTTTATATGGCACTGTCACTTTTCTTGGTCAAGAGTATCTCCAAGTTTGGGGTGCACATGTTTATCAGGCTAAAGCTCTAAATCTGTAGCAATAGTTTATAAGCTGCTTTCTCAATGTCTGGTGCTTTTTCCAAATAGAGAATTCTCTGGAACCCTAGTCCATAGCATAGCTACTCTGCTGAAAGTCACAGAAAACAAATGGCCCAAAGCCCCATTCAAGCCTGCTTTGAATCCTAGAATGCTCCTTATGTGCCTCCTTGGCCTGAAGTAATACAGAGTACTGATTTCTAAAAAGCACCACTAAAACAATATATTAAAGTGTCTGCTTTTTGGACATTCAACAAGTGATAAAAAGCTGAGTGAAGACATCATGATGCTGTGAAAAGTTGGAGAGTACGGTAAAAATGCAGCTAACTGGCTAAAGGGAGTAACAGTGTCTGAGAATCCAACATTACAGGACACTTGGCCATGGTTTCTATCTTATGGCTCAGGTATCACATGCCTGAGTTCTACAACTCTTTTTTCCTAAGACTTACTTCTGTGTGTGTGTGTGTGTGTGTGTGTGTGTGTGTGTGTGTTGTTCGTGGAGGCCAGAGAAAGGTGTGGAATCCTCTCAGAGCTGGAGTTACAAGTGGTTGTGAGGCTACCCAATGTAGGTGCTGGGCTCCAAACTCAGGTCCTCTAGAAGAGCTGCATGCAAATGTTCTTAATCACTGAGCTGGACCCCCAAACATATTGCAGTACCCCCTTCCCCTGAGAACAATAGTAATTTTATTTTATTTTTCTATGTTCCCAAAGACTGAAGTTACAAAGAAAAATCATGATACACAAAACACAAGTAAAAGGCATACATTTAACACAGTAAATGAAGCTGGACACAGTGACACAGGCCAGAAATATAGTGCTCTAGAGTCAGAAGCAGGAAGATTATCACAAGTTCAAGGATGGCTTTGCCTACAATCATAAGTTCCAGGCCAGTTGGGACTAAGATCATATCTTACAGAAAACAAAAATGTACAGTTTAACAAGAAAACCAAGATGCTTAAATACTATGCATTTATTTATTTATTCATACATGCATATAAAATCATCTTTGTCCTTAATACTTATAAAAATAGGCCTTTGGAGACTAGTCTTTGCATGGCCCTCAGGACACAGGAGGCTAAGGTAAGACACAAACGCAGACTGACAGGTAAACTAGTTAAATACGATTACGAGTTCCCATGGTTGTAACTTATAAACACTTAGACTAGTCTAATTTTGTTTGGGATTTGGGGTCAGGGTCTCATGTAGTCCAGGCTTGACTGTGAATTCTCTGCTGTTTTTGTTATATGTTTTAAAGTTTCTTTTATTAATCATAATAATTTAGAGAAGAACAGATTCTATGCTAACTCAACCTAATAATACTAAGGAGTATTCCTATAATAAACTCAAAATGACCCAGGTATCTACATAAGTCAGAACTGAAAGAAGACTAATAATGGTAGGATCGTTAAGTCTAAGTGCTGTCCACGGTGTTTGACCTAAAAAATTGACTCTGGCATTTTCCCTGACTTAATGCTGCAGACAACATAGAGGTCTGAGATGGCCAGTAGCTTCAGAATTTCAGACGATCCTCCATTGTACAAGTCCTCAAAGCTGACTTTGTGGCCCAGAAAGAAAAATTGTTTGAGTTTCTCTTGGTGTTTGCTTCATTGTTTTAGGTGAAACCTTTTTTTTGGGGGGAGGGAGGGGCAATTCAATTGCTTCTATTGCTTATGTGAACCTTCTATGTAAATGGCAAATTATTTTTAAATCAAGACAGTAATATAATCATGGGAGAGATATGGAAAGGAGAAATTAAAAGAAAGCTGTGTTTTCTCCTTCATGTGCCTTCCAATCATTCCAGAAAGACATATTAGAACTTTGTACGTGGGCTGGAGAGATGGCTCAGTGGTTAAGAGCACCGTCTGCTCTTCCAGAGGACCCGGGTTCGATTCCCAGCACCCACATGGCAGCTAACAACTGTCTGTAGTTCCAGTTCCAGACAAACACCAAGGCAAATAAATAAATAAATAAATTAAAAAAAAAAAGAACTTTGTACGTGCCTGTGGCTCCTTTAGGACAAATCTTGTTCAGTGGTAAGCAGTCTTTCTAGTAAAGCAAAGCAGCCATGTTAGAATTAATACTTCAGTTACATAAGACCTACTGCTATGTTATGAGTTGAGTAGAATGTGGGGGAGATGTAGGGGAGTGCTGGTTAGTCAGAATGGCAACATCCATGAAGCAGCTGTGTAGCTACTGTAAGTTGGGTACCGTCTAGGGTAGAGTTAGGACTTGGGGAAATTGGAAGGGAAAAAAGTATGGTCAAAGAGTCAAATGACGGCCTTGATAAATTTTCCAATTGTTCAAGCCTCTTACTGGAATTGTTTGCTTTAAAATGTTCTGCTTTCCACAAGCAGATCATTCTATTTCATCAGGAAATGTTGGAAGCCTTGATCTAATTCACAGGCTGGCTCAAAAACATCTCTGGCCCACAGTGTCATGATTGCAGTACAAAACACTCTGGGTACTGAGTCTGAAAAGTTCAGTAATTGAGTATAAGATAAAGGGAGGTAAGATTTCCTGTGTCCCTTCCTCTTCTAGACTCAGAGATGAGCCAGCAATTATAACTGTACAAAGTTTTCCTTGGCTGCTCTCCCTTGTCACAAGGACTTGCCTTCCCAAGAATAAACTGAACTACAATATGGTGCACACCTCTTCACAATGGCAGTCAGCACTCCATCCCAGATCTGTCTCATCAGCATCATAAAACAAACTCACTTCTCAGAAATGAAAACTCCAATCCCTCATTCCAGAGGTGTGTGTGTGTGTGTGTGTGTGTGTGTGTGTGTGTATGTGTCTGTGTTCTCCTTTTGATTTTTATGAAATATACTCTGTGTCCCAGGCTGGCCTACCCAGAGTGGCTTTTAACTCAGGGTTATCCTTCTGCCTCAGACTCTCTCGAGGGCTGGGATTACAAGTACCACCTGGTACTATTTCTAAGAGAATTTCTATCACTTCAACTTAATCTCTAATTGTAAGACAGCATAAGAGAAGAGTAAAAGCCGTAGACATAATGGGGGAAAATAGATTTGCTCAATGAAAGCTGACTAGCATCATGGCCAGTCCATTCACAATGAGTAGGTAGAAACAGAAGAAAAGCCATCCTGGGAGGCCCGGGCAAGAAGGCAGCAGGAAAAGCACTGTTTCCAAATGAACGACAGTTCTTTTCCAAGGGTCTGCTTAGGTTATGGCTCTTCTAGAGAGTATGCCCAAGCCACTTCCAATATCAATTGTCATCCTCTCTGGGCTGTAATATATACATATGTACAGCTCTTAATTATGTTGTCATCAGTTCTTTAAAAAAAAAATGGTATGTTGATTCCTTCTGTCTAGGGAGTACTTAGAATGATAAATTATCTACACTGTTTACTTGGGCTCCATATTTCATTTCACATTGATTCATTCATTAATGCACTCTTTATCCCAATAAGCTATCTCTCAAAGAGTGACTTCTACAAGAAAGCCCCAGAAAGTACACAGCACAGTGCTCAGCAAGAATTCAAGTAGTCTCTCTAGCTTAAAGCCGAAGAGTCCAAGAAAGTCAAATAGAATGCAGTTAAATAAGGAAATTGGTTTCAGAGTTGTTTTCTTTTTAAAGGCTCTCTGCTTACAAGTTTATCACATGGCTATCAGTGTCCAGATCTAAGGACCAATGTTATCAACTCATAGGAGAGCAGAGAACATGGCATGCAGAATGGAATGCGGCACAAGTGCTTGCTCTGGAGAGTCTGAAATGGTTTTCAGAGTGTAAACAGTGGTATTCTTGCAGAGCAATCATTCAGGTGACAGTTACAAAATGAACTGAGCATGGGCAGGGAATGTTCAGTCCAAGGGCTGAACCAGGGGGTTAAGCATTTGCTGAAGACCTGCTATATTTGGCTATCTATTCAGATGCTATCATTTAATTTCACAATAGGCCATTTTTTTTCCCCACAGGGAAGGCTTAGAGGAACCAGGTAGAACATGGGAAACATCTTGCTTTCTCCATAAACCAGAATTCCTTCCAGGACCTTTTTCATCCTTGCCTCCCAGACAAAACCAAAACAAATGACTCCTCCATTTTCCTGGGGGAGGAAGAACACAGCTACTTTTTCACTCACAGAGGCTAGGCGGAGCAGGGAGGGAAACCAGGAAGTATGGGAAGGAGTAGGGAAGAGTCAACATGAGTTAAGTGGAAATTAAACTAAGCCCTGACCAGATCCTTTCCACACAGATGATTTCATCCCAGTAACCATAGAAGTTGACCACTGTGCACACACAATGGCACTGAGGTCTAGGGAACCTAAATCATAATGCTAATAGAAGGCAAAGTGAAACAGATTTTTGCTTTCCAGTCTCCTTGTGGCAAACACGCTTTCCCCTCTCTTCTACCACACAAATGCCCCCAAGCTAAAGTATGGAAAACATAGATCTCTTCAAGAGCCCTAACCAATAATTATAGAGCAGTTAGATGAAAGAAGCCAGTTTCCCTGGGAAATAAAACTGTCAAGTCAATCAAGGGATTTAAAAGACAATTAGAAGGAGGCTTACCCTCTTACTCCAACCTATGAATACAGTTGACATTTTGAGTGTTGTCAGTGGTTGGATGCATAGGGGAAGCTACCATGGCTGGTGCCATAGAGGACCACAGACATTCCCCTCTCAAGGGACTCAGCAGTGGCTGAAATAACACAATAGCCCAAATCTGTCTTTAGGAAACTATCAGAAAATGGGGTTAGTGTTTGATCAGGATTCTGTTTGCTGGGCCTGCTCAGACATTGGTGAGAACACCGGTGAGTAGCTAGCTTTCCACATAAGGCTAGCTCGGTGTAGAGAAGTGCATGTAGATCATTGTGCAAGCATGTCCAACCATATCAAATGCACCAGTCCTGCTCAAAGTCAAGCAAATAGAAGAGTCAATCCCTTCAAAAGTCTGCAATGAAAGAAACCAGTAGTGACTTCTGAGTGCTTGATTCTATCCACATCTGGCTCCATTTGGGAGCTAAACTCAGCAGAAGTCTACAGGGTCAAGAAATGACCCTGAATAAAAATAGTCTTGGAAGTCTGTCACAGAGGAGAGGAAACAAGGCGGTGGGGGTGATTCACTCCAAATGGCAGCTCCAAAACCCAAATTCCCATTTTTGTTCCAATCTGAAGCCAATGTGCAAAACAGGCACAGAGCAGACTGTTTCCAAAAGCAGTTGCCAAAGAATTTTATATGGAAGCCAAAAAGATTTAGTGTGCCATTCACCCCTCTTCTAAATCTGAGAGGGGCGAGTGTGAACTGCAGCACTGAACAGTCCCATGGTGGGCTTATGTTGTGTGAAGACCACCCAGGGGCTGGTAAGGAAGAGTTCACCAAAGTTTCCAATGACCCAATGACTTACTGGGTGTGGGCAGAGTTCTATGGCAGCGTGTGAGTCCCAGGCCGCTGTCTGTCTATTTGTTCCATAACTCCTCTTCTCTTCAGCCCATAATCAAGGCTAACCCTGAGAGGGTTATAGCCTTTGTTCCTCTTTGTAGGGGAAGATGGTACTGAAGACTGAACCTGAAGCCTCTGAGTGCTAGGCAAGCACTCTGCTGAGCTACAGCCCTAGCTTTATCTTTTTGTTTTGGGTGTTTGTGTATGTGTTGGGGGGGGGATGTTCCATGAAGCCCAGGCTGGCATCAAACTCACTAGCCAACACTGGCTCTGAATTCCTGATCCACCTGCCTCCACTTTCCAAATCCTGGGATTACAGGCATATGTTACTATGCCCAACCACAGCCCTTTTTTTTCTCTTTGTAATTTGAGACAGAGTATCTATAAATTTCAAGTCTGTCCTTGACCTCACTCTGTAGCTCATATAGGCCTTGCTTATAATCACACTGCTTCAGTCTCTTCAAGTAGCTGGGATTAGAGGCCTACAACACCGGGCTCTGACACACACTTAGAATTGAGAGCTCTTCTGGCTGAAGACCAATTATCCAACATTTGACTACTGTAGTTGTAGTGAGCACACAGGTGCCAAGTCTGTGGCATGACAGAAGACAAAGGGCTTGCTTCTGAGTCACTCATAACTTCCTGGTCCTAAGCCCGCTACCCAATTTTACATCCACAATTTGTATTTTCTGACAGACAGTTCTCCAACAGCAGTGGGTTTCAAAGTTCCAAGAACTTGGGTCTACCTTTACCAATGCTGTCTGACTATGCCACATGTTAGCAAGGAAAGACACATTCAGAAAACAAAAGACTATTGGAAAGTCTTTAACAGTTATGAACAAGTGTGCTCGTGTCTGAGGAGTACAGAATATTCCACAGAACCTTGTCTTGTGGGATTGGGAAAGATTTCTAACTTAGAACTGCTCTCTAGATGAGTAAGCAGAGTGTGATAAGCAGGGAGGGAATGAAGGCAGCAATGAGGGAAGAACAGTCCTGGGAGTAAAAATAGCCGAGGCCAGAGGTTCTCAACTTTACCCAGATGCAATAGTTTATCTAGTAGGTAGATGTTGCTAGATCCCCCTCAGAGCATAGAAGAGCCCTCACAACAAAGCCTTATCCACTCAAAATGTCAATGGCCTCACTGGAAAAAAAAAAATCTGCTCTAACAAAGACATAATAGGCACAGGTTAAAAGAAAGAGGACCTGGAGTGTAGCTCAGTGGTAGAGCACACTTGTCTACTATGCACAAGGAAATGGGTTCAACCCCCTACACTACAAAATAAAAGAGGCTGAGTAGATGCTTTCTCCTCAAGGTGGGAAGCCTACCACATTCCACATCAAGTGAGAAGCACATTTCTCAGGGTTACTGTCCTTAGCTCAAGTCCACTCCTAAACAGCAGCCCACATTTTGCATTTCAGCAGATAGTTATGTGAGGGAGATAAGTAGAGAGAGGACCAGCTAGGTGTTCCCTGCTATTTATCTAACAGTGTACTCAGGAAGAATCAGAAGCTGGTGGGATGCTGGAAAGACTCAGGAACAGGAATGGGTCAGGCTAGAAGAGGAGGAAATGGCTTGAACTCAAAATTCTCCTGACTTGGATTCCTAGGAGCTGGGATTGACAGGTGTACACTGCCACACCCAATGCCATAAAAGTTTTACTAAAAGTAACTGAAGCATTCCTTTCTTCTCTATCTACAATACAGAAACTGTTACCACAAAGGAATGTACTGTGTGCCCAGCACAGTGATGGTAATTTTCCACTGTTGAGAAAATTAAAATCAAGTTTGATGTCACAGACCCCTGAGGTAACTGCAGCCTCAGATACTTCACTGTGTATTACAAGCCCTAAAGGGGAAGAAAGCAGTCTGTGCAAAAGAGTCAGGCAGAAATCACAGGACCAGACATTTCAGAATAAGGAATACAAACTGGAGTCAGCATGAGGAGGGGCAGGAGTAATAGGAACACCTGAAGGAATTTCATTGGCACACCTGCATCCACCCCTCAGACACCTTCCATTTCACCTGCTGACAGCCAAAAGAACATACTCGATGTAGCCCAAGACATCCATGCTGCAAACTTTTTAACATCTCATCTTAGCATGTGGTCTACCATGGTGATTCCTGGTCATATGTAAATAAAGTGAACTGGAAAGTCAAAGGACACAACCACAAATTCCAGAAACCACAGTTAAATACAGTCAGGGACGGGGAACGTCAAGAGGACAGGAAGTTTAAATTATCAGAAAGGGCAGTTTTCAATCTGGGTTGGGATTCATAGCTATAAAAGAAGGTATGTTACTGCCCTTAGCTGGCACCACGTTAAAGGCTTCAGGAATTAATGACTGAACAATTGATGATCTGTGTAATAAGAATCACAACCAACTCTCAGAGTTACATACACACAATTGCTGGCTGTGATGTCACACATCTGTAATCACAGCATATGAAAGCAGAGGCAGGAGGATTATAAATTTGAGGTCAGCTTTGGTGAAGTAATGAGATCCACTTACCCACCCAAAGCAACAATAGTAGCAAACAATACAGGTATCTAACTACCCAGGATTCTGACTGGCAGGGAATCCTGCTAAGGTGAGCTCCAGATTCTTCCCACTAGCCTACACCACCAACTCCTCTGCAGATAGCCGGGCTCATTCACAATCATCTAACCATAGTCAGCTTTCATGCCACCATCCCTACTCATGCCACGGTCTCCACCCGGAATGTTCTCCACCCACAGGTCTACCTGGGTGAGTACTACTCATCGTCTGGAAATTGGCTCAACTCTCTTCAGCGAGTTTCTGAGTTGGGGTGTTTCTCTCTTTTTTTTATTTTTATTTTTTGTTTTTTGAAAATCAATATCAAACATTATATAAAGAAGCAAAATATTCAGAATAGATAACAAAAAACCTATACAGTAATAAAACTTCTCTTTTCTCTAAAATACATGAAACAAAAAATAAAATCTAAAGCTTCTCAAGCCAGGTTAGGCTCAGCTACAGATAAAAAAAAGCATAGTAGGTCACAGCTAGGTCACAGCTATTGCCCACAGCTGCACTATGGCCACCACAAATTTCTGCTAAGCAACCTTTCTACAGTCAAACCAGAAGTTTCGGTGTGTGTGTGTGTGTGTGTGTGTGTGTGTATGTGTGTTTGTGTTTAAAGTCACTTTATTCACCCATCATCTTTCAATAAAAAAAGAATGTTTTTGCTTAAAGTCCACTAATGAGTGAGTACATCCCCTGCTTATCCTTCTAGGTTTGTGAGACCTCGCTCAGGAGGATGCTCTCCAAATCCATCCATTTGCCAGCAAATTTTAGTATATCATTTTTTTCTTACTGCTGAGTAGTATTCCATTATGTAGATGTACCATAGTTTGTTAATCCATTCCTCAGTTGAGGGGCATCTAGGTTGTTTCCAGGTTCTTGCTATTACAAATAATGCTGCTATGAACATAGTTGAGCTAAAGCTTTTGGGGGTGTGAATGTGTGTCTTTAGGGTATATACCCAATAGCAGTATTGCTAGGTCCTTGGGGAGAGTGATTCCCAGGTTTCTGAGAAACCTCCATACTGCATTCCAGGTGGCTGAACAAGTTTACACTCCCACCAACAATGGAGAAGTGTTCCCCTTGCTCCGCATCCTCTCTAGCATAGGCTATCATTTGTGTTTTTGATTTTAGTCATTCTGACAAGTGTAAGGTGGTATCTCAGAGTTGTTCTGATTTGCATTTCTCTGATGGCTAAAGATGTTGAGCATTTTTTCAAATGTCTTTCAGCCATTTGTAATTCTTCTGCTGAGAATTCTCTTTTTAGTTCTGAATCCCATTGAGTTATTTAGGGTTTTAAGCTATAGTTTCTTGAGTTCTCTATACATTTTAGAGTTTAGTCCTCTGTCACTTGTAGGGTTGGTGAAAATCTTTTCCCATTTTGTAGGCTATCATTTTGTTTTAATGACTGCATCCTTTGCCTTATAGAAACTTCTCAGTCTCTCAGGAGATCCCACTCACTGATTGTTGTTCTTAGTGTCTATGCTACTGGTATTATATTTAGGAAGTGGCCACCTGTGCCAATGCATTGGAGGGTACTTCACTTTCTTTTCTATCAAGTTCAGTGTAGAGGGTCTAATGTTGAGGTCTTTGATCCACTTGGATTTGAGTTTTGTGCAGGGTGATAGGCTTGGATCTATTTGCATTTTTCTACACACTGCCATTCAGGTATGCCAACACAATTTGTTGAAGATACTAACTTTTTTCCACTGAATATTTTTTACCTCTTTGTCAAAAATCAGGTATTCATAGGTGTGTGGGTTAATGTGTGGGTCTTCAGTTCGATTCCATTGATCTACAACTCTGTTTTTATGCCAGTACCAGGCTGTTTATAATATTGTAGCTCTATAGTATAACTTGAAGTCGGGAATGGTAATGCCTCCTGAGGTTCTTTTGTTGAACAAAAATTATTTTGGCAATCCTGGCTTTCCTGTTATTCCAAATAAAATTGAGTATTGTTCTTTGAAGGTCTGTAAAATAAAGATAGTTTCACTTCTTCTTTTCCAATTTGTATTCCCTTAATGTCGTTTTCTTCTCTTATTGCTTTTGCTAAAAGTTTGAGAACTATATTGAATAGATAAGGGGAGAGGGGACAGTCTTGTCTAGTTCCTGATTTTAGTGGGATTGCTTTGAGTTTCTCTCCATTCATTTAGTTTGATGTTGGCCATTGACTTCTTTTTCTCTCTCTTCTAAACTTTTAGAACAGCTATGTTTGTAGAATGACTAGGTAAATAGCCATCTTAGCTCTAATAATGCTTACCTCATTTCTCTTTTCTAAATTAATAGCAATTGTCACTTTCCCCCATGTTCACCAACATGCCACCTCTTAGAGATAAGAAACAGATCATTCTTTGCATCCACTCATCTCATCCTCTAGAGTACCTTAAACAAAGTTCAATTATACCATTTTCTTCTGTGCACACCCAGTCAGGTTCTCCTTAAAGATCTAATGATTCAAAACTTTGAAAGCTTGCAACTAATGAATGTGAAAGCCTTAAAAAAAAATTCTAAATGTTATCCTTCAATTTACTTGAAAAGAAAAAAAGCTGCAGGGCAAACCCAGTAGTACTTTCTTGGCATGCAAAGGCCCTGGATTAGACACCCAGCACTGACAATAGTAATAATGATGACATTAATTTTTAAAAGCCACAACCATTTAGCTCTATCACAGAGCAAGGAGGAGGTGGTTTTCTTTGCCTTGCCTTTTCTTCTCTGTTGGGGTGGGGGTGGTTTCTAATATAGGATTTCACTATGTACCCAGTGGTAGACTTGAATTTGCAAGCTTCCTGCCTCAGCCTCCTGAGTGCTAGGATTATAGGAGTAGGCTACCGTATCTGGGAAAAAGGAAGTTTTAAAAACTAATTTAACTCAGACTCTACGCCTTTAACTTGACTCAAAAAATTTCTCAAAGTTCTGACTAATGTCATGCCATGTATGCCTTATGCTGTATGGAAGTTGAAACACGACAACATATTCAAGTGTTACTGTTGTGTCTAGTATATAGTATGTACTTAGCAAATATAGCTGATGCCTGATAAACTGAAATGATTAGTAATTGACAACAGCTTAATTATAAAGAGACTTCTCAAAGCATGTAGCTTCATCAGGGGAAGGACAGAAACTCAAATAATTGTGGACAAGTTTAATTTATGAAATTATTATTTTATGTAGCTCCCTATTTTATGCGTGCTTGGGAAAACTTTGAACAGTATCACTAATAAGTACTTGCTGGAGTAGTCTTTGGAATTTCACATATTAACTAATTTAACTTCAAAATTATCCTGTTTTTAAAAAGAAAAATAATAAAGATACAGAGATGTTTAAATAAGATATCCATAGACCATAGCGAGAAAGTAGTAAAATGAGAAGCTGAATATTGGCCATTGACCCTGAACCACCTTAGTACTGCTTATAGCTGTAATTATATCATTTTGATTAAGATGGCATTTGAGGCCATTTATATAAAAGTTGGGCATCTAAACTTTGCCTTAAACTTAACACATAAAACATGGTGTCACATGTTGGTAATCTCAGAACTCAGGAGACTGAAGAGGATTGCTTTAAGTTTGAGGTAATACATATGGAGACTATTCATAAATAAATAAATAACCCCCCCCAAAAAAAGTGCAACATGCTGTCATAGTGCTATGGATACAATCTGTGGTTGGCTTTCTGTAACTGCTGGTTCTATATTCTCCATCAAGTGGGAACTGAAAAGATTTGGAGAAAACGTTGTATCACTATATCAGTGGTGACTGAGTTTAGACTTTTTATTGTCATTATCCCCTGATAACATAATAAATATATAACAACTATTTACATAGCATTACGTTGTATTAGGTATAAGTAACCTAGATATGATTTAATAAACATGAAAGGGGCTCGAGATGTATGGTAGAGCACTTTCAAAGTGCACACAAGGTCCTGTGTTCAGTCCCTGGTACTGCAAAGAAATACAGGAAGGTATGTGTAATATAGGCTATGCAAATAAGATTCCCTTATCCAAAACTTCATTTTATGTAGTTTCAGCTATATGCTATCAATGAAGGTGAATATGACAAAAAAAAATCATTTGAATGAGAAACCACAAAAAACTTGACCTTTTATTACAGTACATTGCTATAATAGTTTCGTTGTATATCAGTAATCTTTCATCTCTTACTGTGTTGAATTTATAAAGTTGTTCACAGGTGCATAGTTATAGGGGAAAACATTGTACTATGTAGAGTTTATCCACTAGGGAGTTTCTCGTAATATATGCCCAGCAGGTGTGAAGGGGCTACTACTCTAGTCAGGTTACCCTAAGGACTCAGGCATCTTCTAATTATAATTTTTAAATTCAGTCTGATAAATTGCTCAGACTGACTTCAAACTCACATTCTCCAGCATCACCCTCTGGAGTAGATGTGATTATAGGTGAGCATCCTCAGATTTTAGAATCCACAGAGACTCTTGGAATGGACTTTCTGAGGACACCGAAGAACTACATAAGACTATGCAACACTCTATCTAGGAATACACTGTGTATCTTTGAGACTACTACCCTAGGAAACTCAGGGAGTCCTAGAACATAAGCACTGAAAACTCCTAGAGATCCTTGATACTTCATAATTAGGAAACAGAGGCTCACAGACAAGGCCACTTTATGGTAGGCAGGCGTAGCATCTGGGCCTGTGCTCCTGCTCCACACCCTTGCTCCAGATATTAGAGGCCTGGTATAGAACAGATGAGGGCTGATGATGCAGCCCTGTTCATAGAGTGATTGCCTAAGCTCTGGGTTTGATTCCCAGCACTACATAAATCAGGTGTAGTTGAGCTTACTTGTGCTCCCAGTATACAGGAAGTAGAGGTAGGAGGATTAAAAGTTCAAGGTCACTCTGAGCTATATAGCAGAAAAAGAATAGATGAAGCTATTTGTTTTTCTGGTTCAAAGAGTAAATCAGGTTTTTTAAATTGTAAAATTAAAGTTGACAGTGAAAAATGAGGTTAGTTACATCCAAACCTAATTATGAGCTTAAGGTTTAGGTTTAAGAAGTGATATTTGGCTATAAACTTTATAGGCAACAGACAAAGCAAAGCTTTGGGAACTAATGAACGAAAACACACACACACACACACACACACTTTAAGGTATTTAGAAACTCGGTTTCACTTTTTGTAAAATGTCAAACTGCTTTAATCCTCAGCTTACAGATTACTCTATCAAAAATGAAATAATCACTTATAGAAGTCTTTCTAAAATAAGTTCCTCTTAGAAGCCCATTTTGGGACATTGAATTTTGACTAAATTCTCAAGGATGTCAGTAACACAAGGGCTCCATCCATAACTCCTTGAAAAAACTGAAACCATGGACGCCTTGTCAAATTCAGACAGTTTATCTTGGCACTGGCAAGTACAACAGTCTCTTCGATGTCTGGAAACGTGTCTAATTACGTCGAACGAGTAACTAAAAAATAGCCCGTGTCCCGGAACAGACAGCTCAGGGTTCACTCCATAGCATCCTGAAAGGCAGGATGAAACCACGCCAGAGGGAAAAAAGGGGGTGGGGAAGAGAAGAAAGGAAAAGAAAATCAAGCATGAAAGCGGGAAGAAATGCCAGCCTCTTTTAAAACAGCCCTCGCGTTTTCCTAGAGCCGCCAGAGCCACCACACCGCTCCTGAAAGTTTTTCTTTTTCTTTATTTGTGTTCCATTAAGTCATCCAGTCCCGCCCTCATCACTTACCTGGGGCAGGGCAGGCTGGTGCTGCCCCTAAGCGACCTCAGCACAGCATGCCACTGTCGCCCCCAATCCGGACACCCCACAGGGAAGACCCCAGACCCCTAAAAGTGCATTCCTAGACCTCATCACACCCTGGAGTCCCAAGGCCGCACCACGGAGGAGTCCTCTCTCGGGGAGGCGTGACCACCCCGTGCCGCGGACCCCCTGTCACCCCGGCGCACTCCTTCGCGGGAGCTGCTCGCCCTGTGCACCCCGAATCCCAAGGCACCTCATCAGCGCCCTCTCTCGAGAAACCCCAGCATAGCAGACACGGCAGGCTCACCTGAGCCTAAGGTTAGCCATGAACTCGGAGATGGAGACGGTGTCCATTAGCACGAAGTCCGCCTTGCCGAATTCCAGGCTCTCCTGCTCCGCCATGGCGCTGGCTCAGGTGGGCGCACGGTCTCAGGTGGGCACGCTCGGGAGAGGTCGGGGGTTGCTGAGCACGCTCGGGAGGGGTCGGGCTGGAGAGAAGTGGCTGCGGCTCCTTAGTGCACGGGCTGGCGCGGCTCTGGACGGGCGAGGCCAGCGGCTTCCGCTCCTCCCGCGGTGACTGTGGGGTGTGTGGGGGCCGTGGTGGCGAGCCGGAGACGGCGGCGGCTGGTCCCGCCTCTAGCCTGGGTCCAGGCTGGCCCCGCCCCGGCCGCTCAGGCTCCGCCCTACTGAGAAGCCCGCCCAGCCGCTGCCCAGCCGCCTCCTCACCTGGGCGTCGCGCACGCGCGGGGCGGGGACGCGCTCCGGGCCAGCCAGGGCGGCTGACCGGCAGCGCCCCCTAAAGACGGGCATCTTTCATGGTGGGATGCTGTGTGCTGACTCTGGGTGAAATAGGCCTCCTCAACCTCTGCCTAGGAGATACGAAAAAAGTTACAAACATAACTTGAGCAACTTTGGCGCGAGTTATCCTTTATGATTTGGTCACATTCTCCTGTGCTCATGTGCTATATCTATGCTTGAAGTGGTGGCTGAATAGAGATGGTATTAGTAGCGGCGATCATTTCCAGGACACCAAAATGCTCAGAGCTGTTCTAAGTACTTGAGCAAAAGTAAGTGACTTGTCACACTGCTAGGAAGTGGTGAAGCTGCGACTTCATGGAGGTCATTTGATTTATGAACCCCGGCATTCGGGCACATGTTTACTCTTCCTCCATTCACAGTGGTCCTTTTTAGTTTTTTCTCCACTCATTGGAGTATGCCATCAGATCTTACCTTGTACTATCAAGTTTTTAATATATGTATAAACCATCTCCTCAGGATGACTGCAAGCTTCTAGCACAGAAGACCATGTCCTAAACTTTCGATTACCCCCCTCCACTACTCCACAGTCATAAAATTAGTTTCATGTGTTGAAATGAGTTGTATGTGATCTCCAGTTAAAGACACATTGGGAGATCTTAAATTTTTTTTTCCCCAAACATAGACTATATTTTTCTGATGAAAATAACATTGGAGGGGACATTGTCTGGCACCTGCACTTCTCCAGACCTGTGTCTCTGTTGGGACCATCTTCAGTGCAGAATCTATTAGGAAATCTAGAGGCCTCTAGGACCTGGCTGGGCTTCAGCTCTGTGGCTTAATTTGAGATGAGTAAATTAGACTAGAAGACCTTAGCATGTTTCAGCTGCCAACAACCCACACTTGCCAAGAGAGGGGATGGTACCTTGATCATTTTCATGGAGCGCCTCTGCTGTCAGAAAGCCACCTCAATCCCTAGCATAGCAGAGCTAGCTGGGCTGCAGTGTGGCTACTATGTGTAGCCTTTTTCTTCCTTAAATGTTTGGATCTCATTGTACTTGTTTGTAGAGGAAGAACTCTGGGATAGATACTTCCAAGGTAGGACTGTCCTGTGCATGGGCCATTTGTAAGAATAGACCAGTGGCTAAGAAGTGATTATATAGAGTGATTCTGCATCCCCACAGTGTTCACATCAGTGTACATCAATGTAGGCAGGACTGAATTTGTAAAGAGAAAGAAACAGATCTCAAAGTCTGTGTCCTAGGAAACAGACCCAGGTCCTATCAGTAAGTAGATATGTATGCATGCCCTGTGTGTGTGTGTGTTCTCTGAGTTCTGGAGTCATTGAAGATCAGGGTTAAATTCTAGGCACTAGGAAAAAAGACATGAGAACCTGAAGAGTACAAGAACATGCATGGAATGGGAGCTAGAGCAAGGTGCTATGTGGTTTCCAAATGGCTAAATTTGGAGAACTTTATTATAGTTATTGTCATGAACAGGAGCCTCAGGTCTAAAATGTATGTACAATCTGTGCAAAGGTATTCTGTAAGTTCTCATGTAAGTTCAGATTAGTATAAAGTCAGGCACTGAGACCAGTGTGTTTCTTTTGATGAACTCAGAGCTATTGAATGAGGTTATTAACTTAAATCAGTTCTAGATTCTGATGTAATTTTGTATGTGATTGAGTTGTACAATATAAAGAGAATTCTTATTCACATGTTCAGAGGTAATTTGTTATTTGTACAGTTTTATATCTAGCCTTCTAGTGCCCAGCTGCATTATTATTAATCAATGATCACACAAAGAAGAAATGGTAAGGAAAACTAAGTATCAAGGAGGGAGTTTAGCTCACTATGAATCTCTTTCACGATAAAATAAGAATAGAAATACATTTGGATGTATATGTTTGTTATGGTTTAAGATGTGCTAAAAAAAATAAAATAAAAGTTTAAATCACCAATAATGACATATAGTGACATGAACTTTCTTATTGGATCACCTGAAAAAAACACACTATCACTTACCTGCTAGAAATACAAAAGTGGAATGTGGTTGGGGAGAAACATGAAGCATCCTGGGATGCTTCCTGCAAAACAATAAAACAATTGGTCAGCATCCATCAAAAATACCAATGGTGTGAAAGACAAAGATGCCAAGACACTGGTCCAGATTACAGTTTGTAGGGTGCTTTTTTTGTTTGTTTGTTTGTTTTTTGTTTTTTAACTCTTTGGAGGCCTGTCACTCAGCTCATTCTTACTTAGAATGTGGGCCTTATCTTTGATTGTTTCTAGCCAGCATTTTAAAAGTTATTCTGTCTACCTTTTTGCCTGTGGGATTTTACCTTTCTCTACTTCTGTATGGTTTTTCTTTCCTTCTTATTCCATGTTTGGCTGCATGGTTGGTCCCTGGCATCCTCCTCTCCTGCTTTTCTTGCTTCTCCCTCCTGCTTCTCTTTTCTCTTTATTCTCTCTGCCTGGCAGCCCTGCCTCGATATTGGCCATGTAGCTCTTTATTATTAGGCCATCAGGTGTTTTAGGCAAAGTCAAAGACAGAGTTTAACAAATGCAACACATTTTTGCATGATTAAACAAATATTCCACAGCATAAACGAATGTAAACACATCTTAAAATAATGTTCCACAACAAGAGTTGATTAACAAGACATCACAGCTGATAGCAATGCAAGAGCCTCAACCCAGGAGAAGATAAGGAAGGAAGCTGTTGGGGAAACAGACACAATGTTAGACAGTGTCAATGTCAGTAGTCCTAAATTCAGTTATTGCATTGAGGCTTCATAAGAGAGTACCTTGCTCTAAACAGACATCTGTTAAAGTCTTTACTAAGAAAGATATGGTATCTCAAACTGCTTGGTAAAGAAGGGTTTCTCAGAATATCAGCTTTCAGTCAGTGTGAACACAGTGTGCAGGCCTGGTCAGGCTTTCTGGAATGACTAGGCACAGCACTGAGGCTGCTGGGCTATCAATGAAAATTAAGTCTGGGTAATCTGCTTTGAATGTTTGCCCTTTGTTCAGTTTCTTAGCATGTTTCGGGTCTTTCCCACTCTCCTTTTATCTTCTTCTTCCAGGGCTCTGCATCCCAGCAAAACTCTGTGCGTGTGTGTCCGTGTGTCTGCGTGTGTGTTTATAACAAAACAGAAACAAGAAAAAAAACAGCCATGAAAAATATTTAAAGGACATTTTTTATAGTTATTTTATGAGCTTGAGTTATTATAGAACTGAAACAGTAGGGAACAGTAAGGCAAATTTACATTGCAAATTAATTTCATGATATATTTGAAGACATACAGAAATCATTTGGATTCTGTCACAGAAAGTATTTCAAATATGCTGCCTTCCTTGTAATAGGTAAGGCTAATTTGAACTAAAAATGATACATTAAAGACAGCATGTAGACTCTCTGTAGCTTTGCTTGTTCTGGTGTTTTGAAACACAGTCTCACTATGTAGCTGAAGCTAGCCTTGAACTCAGACTTGCTACAGTTCTCCTAAGTTCTGGGATCAAAGGACTAGGCCACAGTGCTAGTTAGTTTTGGGAGTTTATGTTTGTAAACATGACACAAACTAGGGTGATCTAAGGGGAAAAAAAAAAAACTCAATTGAGAAAATGCCTTATCAGGTTGCCCAGTAGGCAAGTTTGTGGGGCAATTTTTTGACAAATGACTAGTGTGGGAGAGCCTACTTCACTGACATGGTGCCACCACAGGGCAGGTAGTCCTGGGTTGTATAAAAAAGGCTGAAGAGGAGGGCTGGAGAGATGGCTCAGGGGTTAAGAGCACTGACTGTTCTTCCAGAGGTCCTGAGTTCAATTCCCAGTGACCACATGGTGGCTCATAACCATCTATGATGACATCTGGTACCCTCTTCTGTATATTGTATACATAATTAAATAAATCAATCTTTAAGAAAGGCTGAACAGGCCTGCACACTGGGCACATTCCAGTAGAAAATTCCCTGTGTGGTCTCTGCGTAAGTTCCTGCCTCCAGCTTTGTGCCTTGAATTCCTGCCCTGCCTCCCCTTTAGGGTGAACTGTAAATTATAAGGTGAAATAAACCCTTCCTCCCCCGGCTTGCTTGTGATTGTGGTTTTTATTACAGCAATAGAAAGCAAAGTAAGATAGCCATCACATCCAGCCTTATCTGTAGTTTCTGAAGCCTAAATTTTAAAAGTTAAAAACACATTCCCTTACTGGCTAATTTCATGTTAACTTGACACAAACTAGTGTTAACTGAAAAGAGAGAACGTCATTAATAAAATGCCTCCATAAGATCTAGCTGTAGGCCATTTTCTTAATTAGTGATTGATGGGGAGGGCCCAAGCCATTGTGGGTTGTGCCATCCCTGGAATGGTGGTCCTAGGTTCTATAAGAATAGACTGAGCAAGCCAAGATGAATGAGCTGGTGAGCAGCACTTCTCCATGGCCTCTGATCAGTTCCTGCTTCCAGGTTCTAGCCCTGCTTGAGTTTCTACCCTCAGTACTTTTGAAGATAAAGCATTATATGGACTGTGAGTGAAATAAACCCATCTTCTCCCAAGCTGCTTTTGGTCATGGTGTTTTATCACAGCAATAGTAACCCTGACTAAGACTCGCCTTTTCTGATGCCATTGATGAATTTTTTTCCTACCTCTAGACCCTTTCTCCCCCTGCTGCTGCCACATCCTGATACTTTATGGGAACAAAGAAAATGAACAGTGGGGAGGCACTGTTGTAAGCCTCCCCCAAAAGTCAATAAAGGACTTTAAAATGAAGATGGGCATGGCGGTACACACTTTTATGTGTGGTGGTCTGAATAAAAATGGCCTCCATAGACCCACAGAGAGTGGCACTATTAGGAGGTATGGCCTTGCTGGAGTAGGTGTGGCGTTGTTGGAAAAAGTGTGTTCCTGGGCGTGGGCTTTGAGGTTTCAAAGTTGAAGCCAGGCTCGTTGTCACTCTCTCCTCCTGTTGTCTGCCAATCTGAATGTAGAACTTTCAGCTCCCTGTCCAGCACAATGCCTGGGTACATGCTACCATGCTTCCCACCATGATGACAATGTACTAAACCTCTGAACTGTAAGCCAGCTCCAATTAAATGTTTTTCTTCTTAAGAGTTGCCATGGTGTCTCTATAGCATTAAAAATCCTAACTAAGACATCATGCTTTACCAAAAACTTGTGGACTTTGTTTTCTGTGGGAACTGTATAAAACACATACACAAAACGATTTCTTGCACAGACTGTCTCTTCTGTCCCTAGAGGTGATCTCTTTGTGGACTCCAAATTAGGAAGCCTTGTGCTAAGGAAGCTCACACAGGGAAGTCCTCATCCCTAAAGAAGGAAGAAGAATGTAGGGAAATTACCACCAGGAAACTGTGAGTCACCAAACAGGGAATGTCCCAACAACTCATGTGCACAGATTTCAAGCCACAGGCAAGACAGAGTTACATAAAAGATGTAGACATAACCTAGAATTGCCTCCAGAATTATTTCTGTTTGTAATGCTTCTGAAGATAAACATCCAAGTTCTCGAGGAATATATCCACCCCAACTCTGAGCTCTACCCAACAGTGCCAGAACAATTTGCATATGCTAGGCGAGTACTCTACCACTGAGCTAAATTCCCCAGCCACACCTTTCTTAGCTACCAAGACGTTTATCACACTGGGTTGGCATGTCCTCTAAGCTCTGTAGGAAGGGGACATGCTCCCCAAACCTTGTCTGGTGCTCAGTAGGTACCTTAATTGTCAAGTTAGTTAATTAGCAAATAGATTTGTGTGCATGTATTCTGTCATAAGAGCTTTTCTCTAAGCCTCTGGCCAGGCAATCACTAAGTCTCTAACTCTTATGGAGCTATTCCTAGGACCAGTATTTGACAGTATAAGGGAAAAAAGAATTTTACAATCCATTTATGAGTTGACTGAGTGGGTAAGATCTCCCCAGCTTTAAAGAGTGTGAGAGTCATTTAGAAACAAGGTCAAAATGCATATTGGGATTGGGAAGTCTAGAACCAATGGATTCTTGGTTTCAGCAGGACCTCCCTGTATTACCCTGGTTGGCCTGGGACACATGGCAATTCTTTTGCCTCAGCCTCCTGAGTGCTGAGATTACATGCATAAACTACATGGGTAGCTTTTTCTATAGACCCAACCTAGACATCCCATTAAGAGATAGGTAGCTATTGCTGGGGAAAAAAAAGTCAGAGGAAGAGCAGCATGAAGGAAGAGCATCAGGCTAGACCTCTGTTTCTACCCTACTCGGATGCTGTCCTAACCCTTTTCTTTCTTCTTCAGAGTGAAATTTGGAGGAGTTTTAATTTTAAGGAACAAAGAAAACCATTCCAACTCCTTTCTTCCTTCTGACAAAAATAGCAAGTAGTTATTATTCAGTTAGTTGTATGGTTTTGTGATGTCCATGACTTCTGACTCCTAACTCCATCCCTGAGGCATAGGAAATAGAATCCCTCTTTTCTGCGGTGAGTCAGAGAAACAGCAATCTTCCAGTTGGAAGCACATTTTCTGACTTCCTATCTTAGCATATGCTAAGACATGTACCCTCTTAGGCAATTCCTACCCCAACGTGTGGTGCTAGGCAACACCAAGAAGAATGTGGACACATGGGCCCTTGCTGGGTTTCCCCATCAGTCTAGTAGCAGTAGGTCATGTTCTTTCTGTCCAATTATATTTCCACAAGATTGTCTATGCTTCAATCATATTCATGTAACAACCTCTTTGTGAAAACCAAATAGACTTCAGAGACTTTCTGATTAACTGAACACATAGCAGGTCCTGGAGGGTGGCACATAAATGACTTTCTGCTCTGCCCACAAGATTAGCCCTTTGGTCTCTGCATCCATACCCTTTCGTAGCTGAGGGTGGTGGTGGGGGTGCTTGTGCATTACGTATATATCTAGAAAATGTGTTTCCATGAGTTCTATGAGATAATCTGCAAATGAAACCCATAAAGGCATTGAGGCCACTCTGGTTGATAACATTCATTTGAAATCATAGGTATAGAAACTTGGGGCTTCTGATTGGCATCTCAGTGGAGGCAGTCTTGTGGATAAGTCTCTCTTACCTATGGACAGGTAAGTGGGTGTTAGAATTGGACTAAGGAAATACCCATCTGGTGTCCATTGCTGCAGAACTACTTGTGGTAGTGGGCAGGCAGCATCCACTGTCAGAATCTGTGTAATCTGTGATGTGAATGAATAACAAGAGAAACCAAGTCTGGATTTTTTTATTATTATCAGAATAGTTTCAAAATTGGTGTTTCGGGGCTGGAGAGATGGCTCAGCGGTTAAGAGCACCGTCTGCTCTTCCAGAGGACCCGGGTTCAATTCCCAGCACCCACATGGCAGCTAACAACTGTCTGTAGTTCCAGTTCCAGGCAAACACCAAGGCAAATAAATAAATAAAATAAAGTTTAATAAAAAAAAAAAAAAAAAAAATTGGTGTTTCAGGATGGCTGTGACATCTAGTCTCCCCCACAGTCCTTTCTTCCCGACTTCATCTATAATTCCTGTTTTTCAACTAGTGAGCTGAAGTGGTACCTACTAGCTAGAGTTAAGATCGTGAAATGAGGCTGGGGAAATGGCTAAGCTGGTGTGTTGTAGAAGACTTTTGGGCCTGTTTGGGCCAGAAGTTCGGACCTTGCCTGCAGTGGTTTTTATCCCTTAAAAAAATAAATCAGACACATATATTAATTTTATATTGTTTGGCCTATGTCTTAGGCACATTATTAGCTAGTTTATTTTTTATCTTAATTTAACTTATTTTTAGTAATTTATCTTCCATGTGGCCCGGCCCGTGGCTCATTTGGATTCCTTACATGGTTCTTCTTCAGGGGGCTGGGTGGAGACTGACTGACTCCGCCCTCCTTCTGCCTGTCTCTACTCTAATTTCCTGCCTATTGCTATGGTGCTTGCCGTAGGCCAAAACAGTTCCTTTATTTACAGCATCACATACAGAAAATAGTCCTACCACATTTCTTTTTTCTGTTTAATCAAAAAGGAAGGTTTTAATTTTTATATAGTAAAAATATAACAGAACAACTATTAAGTAAAAATTATAGTTATAATATTTAGTTTATTTGTAATTAACAAACTTAAAGAAAATATTTTATTATTTATTCTATTTTTGAGTCTAAAGTTTTATATCTAATATATCTTTTAAAATAACTAAGAAGGATTATATTTATAATTATTAAACCTTTAACTATATTAAAGACTATAGAAGGATATAATATTATTCAAATGAATAGGAAGTGTAAGCAATTTTTAAAGTATAGAAAATGACAGAGATGACACTTTTCTGCCTGGACAGTCACTTAAAGATTTTTGGAATGTTGGGGCATCATCTTTAGTCTATAGGCCTAAAGTCTTTGGCATACTTTTTAGTGATGCAGGAAATCTGACACAGTCTGTCAGTCACTTTTCTTTGTGTCTTGAAGGATGCCTGAAAATTTTTTTTTTTTTGTAAAGTAGGAACTTGAAGGACTATCTCAGCTTATTTTGTTAAAGTTTAGAGGTCACTTTTTTATGGAACTTGTATGTCTACTTTATATAGCATACTATCAAGCAGCCAATATTAAAACAGTTTTTTGTATAGTGGCTAACTGTTGTTATAAAGTAAATTTTACATGAATTTTTTTAATGTCTATTATTCTTTTGATATATATTGGTGTTGTCAGGAGTAGACCTGTCTCACTGCCTAGAAAAGTCTAAGTTTTTAAAATATTTTAAATGTTATATTTTATATGTCTTTGAAGTGTTTGAAGACTATCTATTTAACTGAAATATATCTTTGTATATTTATAAAAACTTAACTAACATGACTTTAAGTTTGATTATCATAGATTACTATTAATCTGTATTTTTATATATTATAATTTTAAATGAGTTATATAAACATCATACTTTAAACAAGAGTAGAAAAATATATATAGCATAACAAAATTGACTTTAAGTTTGTATCAATAAACTAAAATCTGTCTTTTTAAATCATTTTTATATCATATTCTTTCCCCTTTTTTGAAAGAGATTGATTATGACTATTAACTATTTATAATGAAAACAAACATTAATAAGTAATATGTTTAAGAAATTGGATGTAGTTGTTTATTATTATTATTATTATTATTATTATTATTTGTTGATTAAGGGCATTGGCAATTTTACAAGGGTCTAGAGCCTGGATAAATCATCTTAATTGCATCTTGGAAGCTAATATTTTTATTAGAGAATTTTTAGGTTGCCTTGGCAAATGAAACTACATTTGCCTGGGAACAATTTATAGGTTTTTATTTTTTGTGGAAACAAGAGCAGAAGCTTCTTTCCCAAGCAACATATTTTTATAAACGGATTTTAAAGTCAAGATATCTTTAAAATATATGTATTTGTTTAACTTGGCAGCCTTAGTAATCAATTGTCTTTTTGTAGTTAGCTTGTTGAAAGTTAAAAAATTAAAAGAGAACATGATAACTATAATCTAGACTTTTTGTTTATTTGTCATCTTTAGGTGGCCTGTTATATTTTTATTTTTATTTTTAAGGGCTTTTTATCTTTTTTTGAAGCTTATGTATATTTTATACATATTGTATTTCATTTAGAGGTTTTGTGAGTCTAAATCTGTTTTACTGAAAATCTTGAATTATTTTTTATAATAATTTGAAGAGCTTTTTAAAATGCTAGTATTACTGATTGCTGACTCCACCCCTTTTGGTGGCTTTTTAGTATGGCAGAGGTATCCACTGTGTCTCTGCTCACTGCCAGCAAACAGAGCAGACTTAGGAAATGTTGCTACTAGAAAAACTGTTTTTGAGTTTTGTTTGTTTGTTTGTTTAGTATAAGTAAAATCTTTAAATCAGTCACATGTAGTTTGTTGTTTATACTAAGTCTTCCACGTGACATACAGGTTTAAGCTGCCTGCCACAAACGCGTGTCACTTTTAAATTTTAGCCTGAATACCATGCCATCTCTGTACTATAAATCAATTTAGATATGTAACTTAGAAAGCTGCTTTTGGCTTTGTTTTAGTGGTTTAGAACACTTTTTAAGCTTTTTAAACTTTTTTAGGCTTTATGCGGGTGTTTGCCCCACATTGGGCGCCATCTGTTATAAAAAGGTTTTTCTTTTTTGGGGGGGCATTTGAGACAGAAGTTTGGACCTTGCCTGCTGCAGCTTTTATCCCTTAAAAAAATAAATCAGACACATATTAATTTTATATTGTTTAGCCTATGTCTTAGGCACATTGTTAGCTAGGTTTTTTTTTTTTTTTAAATCTTAATTTAACTTATTTTTAGTAATTTATCTGCCATGTGGCCCTGCCCAAGGCTCACCTAAATTCCTTACATGGTTTTTCTTTGGGGGACTGAATAGAGACTGACTGACTCCGCCCTCCTTCTACCTGTCTTTACTCTGATTCCCTGCCTATTGCTACCGTGCTCACCGTAGGCCAAAACAGTTACTTTATTCACAGCATCACATACAGAAAACAGTCCTACCATACTTGTGTTGTGCTTGCAATGTGAGCAAGAGAACCTGAGCTCAATCACCTCCATCCATGTGAAAAGTCAGTAGAGTAGTACATGCTATAGTCCCTGATCAGGAGAATGGACAGTTCTGTAGCACTTTGGACAGTACTATTTTAGCAGAGTTGGTGGCTTTTAGGTTCAGTGAGATTCTTAAAAAAAAAAAAAAAGAGGCAGCAAATGATTGAGAAAGACACCTGATGTCAATATCTGTCCTTAACACATAGATGCACACAGGTGCATGTGCACCTGCATAAACACATGCACACATATATACACACACAAGATTATGAAATGAGATGACATTTAAATGAAGTGTGACTCTGGCTTTTTTTTCCAGTTCTGTTCTTCACATTACCTGGAGGTAGAAACAATACAACCCATAGCTGTCTCCAAATTCTGACAACTGAACCCTAAAGAAATGAGACGAGGGAAAAGTTTCAATTATTTAAAAGCTAGATCAGCAAAACCTAGGAACCCTCAGAGGTCATGTAACCCAATATTCCCTCCAGCACCTGAATCCTTATATAATCCACTACTCCTTATAGACCTATTTGTACTACTCAGGCCTCCCTTTGCCAAGCATGTGTCTCCACATGAAAACACCTTAACATCATCATTACATGCTCACTGCTGCCCATTGCCAACCAGCTTTCAACTGTCCAATCTTCTTATCTAGTTACTCATTAATCCCTGTTTATGAGCTTGGCTTGTCCTTTAGGTCTGATATGCCATCAAGATAAGACCAGGTGGCAGTGAGGGATAATCAAGTTGGGGAGCCAAGGTCAAGACCAGAAAAAACATTTAACTTTTCTTAAGTAGACCTCCCTCTTAGAGCTTATATCCAAGGAATCCTGACTCTGTCTTCACTGATTTTTTTTCTTTGTTAATCTGGTCTTTGAGACAGGGTCTAAAGTAGCCCAGGCTGGCCTTGAACTTGCTCTATGATTGAATATAATTTGAATCCTTGATCTTTCTGCCTCCACTTTCCAAGTGCTGGGTTTACAGATTTAGAATCATTTACCTATTTTCCCCCCTTAGTCTCTTTTCAGTGTCTCAGTCTGACATTGCTTGTCTCTTAATAACGTCACAGACACTCTCTCCTAGTGTCCCCATCCTTCCTAACTCTCCAGTGTTGAGTATTTCTAGGATGTCTAGTATTCCTAGTCCTCCATATTGATCAGAATTTGGCCTGGAATAGCACCCTCTTCATCCTCATAAAGGTGGCATTCAGGCATTAGGCACCTGCACCAAAGTTGTGGAATAGGACTTAAAATCCTTAATAGCACCCCAGGAGATTCTTCTGCAGGTTACCAGAGGCATGCTGTAGAGGAATGTTTACTTCAAAGTTCAAGTAGGAACTTTGCCACCTACTAGTTATACTGCCCCAGGCTTATTAGCTCATTTTTTATAAGCCTTGGTGCTTTCATTTTGAATAAACAGATGATAAAATTCATCCCAGTGTGTCAAGACCACAAAACAAAGGGACATCTATAAGATGCTTCATATAATTCCAGGCAGGTGGCAAATGCTAGTTAAATACAAGCCTGCATTGCTGTTAGTGTTATTTCTTCCTTTCTCTCCAGAACATGGATGTTCTCAGATGACAATAATTTACTGCATATCCTTTTAAACTAAAGAAAAAAGTCTTATTTTATGGGTACGAGTGTTTGTCTACATTCATGGACATATAAGCACTGTGTGAGTGCCTGGTACCCACAGAGGCCAGAAGAGGACACTGAGGATCCAGCTAGTGCTCTAACTGCTGAACCATCTTCTCTTTGCATGTGAGAAGGCTGGACTTTCTGCGGCCTGTGAGTCTTATTTTCCTCTATGTGACTCTTGATTCAAAGGAGTAGTTTATTATTATTCCCATGCAAAGCCATGTTGAACTTTGAAATCAGCAGGTAGTAAAAATCTACTAAATATTTTTATGGCTGAAGGTCATCTGGCTGGGTCCTCTATGTTACCCACCTCCCACCCCTGAAACATCAAATCTGCCCTCTTTCCTTCCCACATGCTCTCTGGTATCCTTTTGCCATGTAATAGCACTCAATTCCCTACCTGCCTAACCGTCTCATTTTTCCGTTCAGTGTGAAGATTGGCACCCCACAGAGAGTCAAAGCCTCAGAGTTTAGCAGAGAGATTCTTTTGGAGGAAATGCTTGTTTTCTGAGCAGGAGGGCCTAGATTCAGATCTCCAGCACCTGTGTAAAAAGCTGATACAATGGTGTGGGGACAGAGGTTGCAGATCCCAGAGGCTTCCCGGGCAGCCAGTTTGGCTGAGACAGTTTAGTGAAAGGCTCTGTCTTTAAAAATTGAGGTGAGGAGCCAGAGAGGAAAATACTCACCATTATCCTCTGGCCTCCATATAGCTATACACACAGGCAAGCACATACACACACAAAAACACATGCTTTGCAGCATTTTTTAAAAATATTTATTTTTATTTTATGTGGATTAGTGTTTTGCCTGCATGTATAACTGTGTAAAGGTGTCAGATCTTGGAATTACAGACAGTTGTTAGCTGCCATGTAGATGCTGGGAATCGAACTCTGGAACAACAGTCAGTGCTCTCAACCATGAGCCATCTCTCCAGCCCTGGCTTTGTAGCATTTTAAAGAGATGATGAGAAATGAGGCTGTGACATCAGAGTAAAGATTGGAGTCATAGCTGTGTCAACCAGGCAGTAGGAACTCATCTTTACCTTGCATAAAAGTGTTCAGTTGATGCTACTGTTGTTAGTTTAGGTGATCTTTGAGATTTTTTTACTTATTTTACTTCAGGACTCTTCAAAGAGTATCAAAGCAGTAATTTCAGAACTGAGCCTAGATTGTGGGCAAATTACATTTGACAATATCATCAATAAATAATTACATGTAGCAACTATTTAGAGCATCCATGGATTGTTGACTGTCTCTTAAAAAGGGGTCTCATATATCTCAGATTGGCTGTGAAGTTTTTAAGCAGCTGAGGAACTTCCTGATTGCTGACATTACAACACTGTGCTGGGAATCGGTAACCCCAGGCTCTGTACATGCTAAACTAGCATATACCAGCGGAACTACATCCCCAGCCCCAAAGCAGTCTCTTGTCATCCGTGGAGAGGGAGAGATTTGTATAGTTACTAAGTCTATGGATGCTCAAATCCCTATGTAACATGGTTTTCTGTTTGCTTATAATCTAACACATCTTCCTACCTGCTGCACCGTCTTTGAAAAAGTTTTCATTTAATTTGAAGTGTACATGTGTGAGTTTGGGTATATGAGTTTGTACATGTATGCAGGAGTCTTTGGAGGTCAAAAGAGACATTGGATCTGCTGGAATTGGAATTATGGATGGTTATGAGCCTCTGTGTGGGCGCTGAGAACTGAGTCCAGGTCCTTTGGAAGTATAGTAAGTCCTCTTAATGCTGAGCCACCTCTCCAGCTCTTCCATTGTGCTTTAAGATATCTCAAGATTATTTATACCATTTAAGTTGTACAAAAGTAGTTGCTACACTATGAGACAAGTAATAGGAAACCAATGTTTTCGACTTAGATACAATCATTTTTCCAAATACTTCCAATGTGGGATTGGCTAAATCCACGCATTCAGAACCCAAAGAAAATGAGGATCAATTGTACTAGGGGTGTGGGCTGTGTCCTTCAGAGTTTAGAGGTATTAGAGTATAGAGCTAGAAGCAAAAAACGTGGGGCTGGCTCTGTCACTTACATGCTCTGTGTGACCCTGGGCAAGTCTCTTCAGCCTTCTAAACCTCATCGCTCCTCTATAAAGTGAGAATAGTGTTGATTCCTCACTTTCAGTGGTTGCTATGATAATTAAATTAGATAAAGTATAGTGAGCACTTAGCACATGGCCTGAACATAGTCAGGGTTCATAAAACCCAAGAATAGTGCTGACAGTCCTGTTGTTACCCGTCAATCCTTCCTTCTTGGCTTTTATGGGAACCAGTGGTGGGAAGATCTAGTCTTGTTGATCTTTTCTTTTGACATCTCCTTTCTTTAATTTTCTCTTAATTGCTTTGTTTATGTCACACCAGTCACCTTTTTTGTAGCTGGGGTGTTATACTAATTGCAGGGAATTCACTGCCTCTTTATTGAGTTTTCCAATGTTTCTGTCTTAAAGGCACAGTGACTTCCTGCTTTTCTAGTCAGGCTCTGTCACCTGAGTTGCCAACGCTGTTGCATAACCAGGCACTCTTTCTTCCCAGGCAAATATCAACGCCCGGGGTGTGAGTACAGCCCCTGTGAATGGCTGCTCTTTTCATACCATTCTCAGATTTACAAGGCTTCGCTAGGAGGGTTTCACAGGTGAGTGAATCACAAATTTGGCTGGTCACTGGATTCACTTTAACAAATTACAGCTCCAGTGCTTTTGAATTTGGATCTTAGCGGCTAAGAGTAACAGAATGTAAACACAAGGAGTCAGATACATGAAAAGAACAACTTCCAGATGAGTGTTGTCTGATAAACTGACGGCCTAAGTTGTACTAAATAGCTCACCATTAGCATACATAAAGCCCCAGGTTCAATCCCCAGGACCACAGAATGAGGTATGCGGTTACCCACTTGTAATCCCATTGCTAGGGAGGCACAGACAGTAGAATCAGAAATTCAAGGTCATTTGTGGCTACACAGTGAGTTTAAGGCTAGCCTGGAATACAGAAGGAGGGAGAGAAAGACGGGGGAGGGAACAAGAGAGAGAACGGGCACTTGTAACACGCATTCATCTGCTAAAATGAATAAAGTTCCCTGAGGAAAAAAATTAAAGTTTCTATCTATCCCAGTGAGAAAGAAGTAGGAGTTAGTAGTCTAACTTAACCATTGGGAAAAAGAAAATCAAGAAGAAGGAGAAAGCCTGTCCTAGATGGTTTAGGAAATCTCACAGCTTGAGCTGGCCTCTCTGCGGAAGCTTAGAATGACCAAGAGAGGTGTCATGTTAGAGGCCTTGGGCATGTTCTTGACTTTGACTCTTCTGCTATGAGTGTCCTTCACACACTGTACTCCTCAGAAGGTATTAGCAGACAGCTTCTGTGAACTGGATCCACCGATGGCTGCTATCTTTCCTGCTCGGCTTTCTTTGCGTTGGCAGCCACGGCAAACACCTGAGTCCCTAGTCTCTCTCTCCTGTCAGTCAACACTCTGTAAGCTGATTCTTCAATGCAGCCCTGTGTGGGCTGGAACTTTGAAGAGCTGAATGTACCAGACCTTCATCAAATGATGCTGTATATTTAGAATGCTCCTTAGCTGGGTGGGCATTTTTATTTCTTCTTCCTGCCCACACAGCCTCACCCCAGGGCATATCCATTGTGGAAAATAAAATAGGGCTGGCCTAGTAACAGTGGTCCACAACTGGGGGCAGTTTGACCCTCCAAGAGCAATGCGTGCTGGCGTTTTTGGTTGTCATTCTAGGGGGGGATGATGTTACTGGCATCTACTGGGGAGAGAGAATGGATGTTGCCCAACATCCCACAGAGCTCAGAACCATCTCCCATAGCAAAGAGCTACTTTGAGCATGCCTTTCTCTTCAAGTGATGGGAAACTTCCAAAAAATTTAAGAAGGTTTAATGAAAGATGGGCTAGAGTTTGATTTTTGAATTTTACTTCTTTGTGGCCAGTGAAGTTGGATACTTCCTTGTATCATCCTATCATGGTCCAGTATTGAAGGGTTGGAAATGTAGCTCAGTGGTACAATACTTGCTGAATTTCCAAGCATCAAAAAAACAAACCAAACAAAGGAAAACCAAACACCTAAATGTTTTGTCTGACTCACAGTACAGTAATGTCATTTGGAGTATGTTGCTTGTAGGAGAAGAGAATAAGATGGAGGGTAGGGGGAGAGAAGACACATGATATACTGAGCAAGATGTGTCTACCACAGCACTGTGGATATTTGGGAGCAAGGCAGCTTTTCGTTGTGCGGGATGGTTCTGTACATTGTAAGGTCCCTTCTACCCACTAGATACCAATAGCATTATCTCTTCCAAAATGACAACTCAAAATGGCTGCAGACATTGCTGAGTATTTCTCAAAGGGCAAAATTGCTCACAATTATGAATCACAGCTTGCAGGGCTGCATGAAACTGAAAAGATCACTGTGTGAGGACTCAAGAGTCCTCTGACATTTCCAACACTTTCCCATATAATAAGAAGTCTTGGCCTGCTTATCACTGTGTGGGCCTGGCATGCCTCATACCTCTAAAGGCTAGGATCTGAGCCTGGGGCCAGCTTCTCAGGGTGAGGATTAAAAAAGATTGAAAGGATTGATGTACTGAGTAGCACTGTAACCCATGTCTCCTGTGGGAGCTCAGAGGGAACTATATTAGGGAGGGGGTATATTTGGTCCCAGTTTGAGGGTATGGGTCATCATGTCTAGGAAGGACATGTGGTACCAGTGGTTCTAACTGTGGTGGCAGAAGCTTGAGGCAGCTAGCCATATGGTATCCGTAGGAAACAGAGGAAGAATTTCCCATGTGGCTCTCCTTCTCCTTTTCATTCAGGCCAGGCCCCACGAATGGTCAGGGTCGTTCTTCCCTGAGTAAAACAGTTCTATAAACACCTTTCTAGACCTACTTAGCAGTGTGTTTCCATGTGACTCTAAATGCAGTCAGTTAGTTGAAAAAGAGAAACTGGGCTGGTAAGATGGCTCAGTGGGAAAAGGTGCTTTCAGCCAAGACTGATGACCTGAGTTCAAATCCTAGGATGACCTACATGGTAGAAGAAGAGACCTGAGTAGTGAAAGTTGTCCTTGGATCCACAACAAATTAATAAATGAATGTAATTTTTAAAACATTTAAAATGACAACAATAAAACAACTCAGGAGCTGGAGACATGGCTCAGCGGTTAAAAGCACGTATAGCTCAGCAGAGCTCTGACCTGAGTTCAGGCCCCAGCACCCACATGATGGTCCATCAACTGTAATGACAGTTTTTGGGTTCTAATGACCTCTTCTGGCCTCTGAGGGCTCCTGAATGCAGGTGGTACATATAAATTCACAAAGGTAAACACACACACACACACACACACACACACAAAATACAAATTTAGTTTTTTTCATTAGAAAATTAAAATGTAAAGATCTATATAATAAAAACAAGAACATGAAAAATGAGATCTCTATTGCAAATGGGTTCTTTATCTGCCAGTATAAAAGAGGGTTGAGAAGTATTTCTAAATGACTAGCACGAGAGGACACTTTGAATCTTACCTCCAGCCTTTCACAAAAAATGGGGGGGGAGGGAGGGAGGGAGGGAGGGAAGAAAGAAAGAGAGAGAGAGGAAGAAAGAAAGAACTGAGAGTGAGAAGATGTAAGTCATCCTTACAACACAAGTCATACAGGCCCCAGAAACAGTGCCATGGTCCTCAGTGGAAGTAGAGACATCATTAGGCTGAATGGGACACAAATAAACCAGAGATGGCCCTTGAAGGGGAAGTGCTAAGGATGGGCAGGATTTAAGGTGGAGCTGGGCACTGGGGAGGGAGGGATGTGAAGCCCAGGGACTCAGCAGAGAAAGAGCAGTTTCCCACTTGGCTGCAGATTAAATCTCTTGAGGAAGTAGAAGAAAGAAAAGCTGGCAGGCAATTGAGAAACATTAAAGTAAAATGTCCACAAACTTAAAGTATAAAGCACAAAGTACTTTCCAAATAAAAGTAGCATTTTCCATGTTCAGGAGTATTAGATATTAACTCTGCTTCTAATGGGAAAGACCCAGGTATGAAAGTTGATGTAACTGGAGTTGGTCTGTTTCTTCATATCAAGGTTCACTTTTCTTTTTTTTTTTCTTCTTTATTTATTTTGTATTTATCAAGAAAAACAGTAAAATGAATTTAAAATGCTGAAAAGTTAACAATAACTATAAAGAAGATAAAAATCATAAGCATGACTTATCAAGGGTGATGATGCAAATAAGATTGCTACACATATATTTACTTTGTGTTCAGCTTTCCCTCTGAATTTTTTTTTCCATCCCTGTATATCCTTATTCAAGGTCCCTTCCCCCTCCCACCACATCAGGTCATTTTTTCTTCTCCGCAACTCCCCATCCCCTCCCTGGGCAGGGAGCAGACAGTCCTATGGTCCCACTGACCCAATAATGCTTGGATCA
>PVIH01001631.1:0-225003 GCA_004025045.1 Sigmodon hispidus
GCAGAGCTCCCCCCAGAAGTGCTCCCCCAGCAGAGCTCTCCCCAGCAGTGCTCCCCCCAGCAGAGCTCCCACCACCACCATGATGCCATTGGCAGTTGCTAAACTTGAGTCACCTCTTCTTCCTCAGTGGCTAACCCTCCCTCCTCTTTCACAGAGAGGTTGGAAATTGTCTTTGTGGGGAGACATTCCTCACATTCCATTGCCCTAAAGACAGTCTTATCTACAATTGTGCTATCCACCCAGCTGGAAGAGACAGCAACTCAAGACTTTGTTTCTCTGTTCTGTAGATCCTATCTGCTCTCCATTATTCAAGGCCCTTATCCCATTGATGATCTCTCTTTTCCTGCAGCCTTCAGCTCCCTCTCAAGTACATCCTTCTGTTCCAATCAAATGCTTTCAATCTTTCATTTCTAACAAGCCTACTCCTGTCCTTTCTAGACTTTTGCTTCTCAGTCCTGAACCCTGTAAATCTGTATCTGCTTCCTGTCCTGTTACCCTCTTCTTTTTATCTCAGTATTTTGCTCTTTGCTTCAACTTCAATTATGCTACTGAAATTGATCTCCAGGCTTACATGTGTGAAGCTCAGTTTCTCAATCTCTCGCTTGATTCTCCTGAGATATTTGGGACTCTTATATATGCCTGCCCTCTTCACATGCCTTGTTCTGGATTCTAGAACATCCTGCCTGTTTGTGCTCATACGTCTTTGGGCTTATCCATGCCAGAACAACAAGAACAATGATAATGCTTTTAAAGAGTGTGAGATGAAGCAGGCACAGGAAGATGACAGTGCAGGATGACACCATTCTTTTGTGGAATCTAAAGAAGCCAATGGCATGGAAATGGGAAGAAGTAGAAGCGTGGTTACCTGAGGCTCTAGAGGTAAAGGGGAAGGCCAGCCAGCAAGTGCAATGTCACAGTTAGATTGGAGGGGATATTCTCATAAGGTGAAATGGTCGGCACAATCATACTGATATTTCAAAACAGAGGAATAGATTTTGGCTTATATTTTTGATATGAAGAAATGGTAAGTATGTGGTATACTAAATAACTTAGCCCCCAACGTGCACAATTATTGAAAGTCAATTAAAAGCAAAAGATGGTGAGAAAAAACCCAGAACAATGGAAGTTTTTTGTTCTCTTCACATAATATGTTACTCAGACATCTATCTGACTTTCATGGTCACTGTTCCCACACAGATCCTGATAGAAGGGTAAGTTCAACAATTACTCTTATGACTCCTTACAGCCAGGCCACTGAGGATTCTCCAGGATCCTCTGACTCCTCCTCTCTCTATTTTCTAAGAACCAGGAAAAGAAAAAAAGGAGGGCTAGAGAGATGGCCCAGTGGTTAAGAGTACTACTCTTCCAGACTTTAGTTTCCCGCATCCATAGTAACTGCCCATAACTCTCTCTCCAAAGGATCTGATGCCTTCTTCTGGCTTCCACAGGAACCCACACATATGTGGCTTGTACTCACATAGATACACATACATATACATGAATGAAAAATAAAAATAAACAAAATTTAAAGAACTTTTAAGATGGGTGAGTAGTAACTCCATGTTTACCATGTTCAATCTTGGGAAGGGTTAAGACCTGACCTGGAAGCCAGGAGACTGACATCCAAAATCCTGGACCTAGGATTTAGAAGAATATCTTTGCACTCAACTTTCTCATTTGTAAAGTGAAAATGACAACAGAAATCACCTCATAAAACATTACATATATCTATCTATAAAGGGATGAGAACTATATTTTATAATGTTTAACAAATGTTAATGGCTACATGATTATTACTAGATAATTTGCAGACAATGGTTCATTGCCAGAATTAAATAGCATCAATGACAACCACTTTTCTATGGGACAAGTCAGGACCTTGCATTTTCTGGTCACCTTTGAAGATAGGCATGTGATCAAATGTAACCAGACATCAATCCTAAAGAGTGCAATGCACAGTATTGGCATTATGTGGTCTGCTTTGATGAGGACAGATAATGCAAGGCAGCAGGATTCAGCCACTGAAGGAGAACTGAGTGTGCAGAACAGTGCAGAGTCCTGTCTACACCCACATGTGGCTATGGGCTTTGGCTGGGCTAGCCCTGAAGATAGTCTTGGTATTTTAATTTTCTAAGTAATCATAAGTACTGCTTTCCCCATCCCTCTCAGAGATTCTGAGAATGACCCAGAATACACTCTACTTTCCTTAAATATGGTGGGAGCTACAGCTGATAACTAATAGTGCCAGGTGCTAGCTTATTATTTAGTCGTGATTACAACAATGTCAGTTCCTTTCCAAATAAGTGCTATAACAGAAAGTTGATGACTTGCCATTGCTAGGGGCAAGCGCTCTGCCAACCTTTACTTCTCAGGTGCCCTCTCCATTTGTCTGTGAGACATCAGTAGCACCAAGGAATAAGGCACTTTCCCCTTACAGTATTCTAGGCAATAGCAACAGCAGTTGATACCTGTGAGCCAGCTCCAGAGGTAGTAGGAGCAGTATTCATTCTCTCCTCCTGGGACCTGGCTCCATAGAAAGCCACTGGGCTCCTGGCTTCCTTTAAGATGGCTGCTGCAGTCTCCATGGCTTCACAGTAGTGGCTGTTCCCTACCTACAGTGAACTTGGACTCTAGGATAAATAACATCTTCCCCCATGACTCCCCAGTGCTCAAGTCAATGTCTTCACTGCACCATTTCTCTTCTCCAGCCTTCCAGAATTCCTCATCTATTCTCTATATTACAAGATCTCTATTTAAGGTCTCTGAAAATCTTCTGTTTTTATGACTAAACCAAGAACCAAAGTATGTAAAATTCTATCATGAATCTTGGTAACATTATTTGCGGTTATACTTCCTCCAGGGAGCATTTTTGAGTGTCCTTTGAATAATCATTAATTAAAGTGATAATCCTATACTTTGCAAATAACACATACATAATTCATGATCTAAATCAAGTTTAAAGGCTGAAGACATGATGAGCTGAAAACAGCTTGCATAGGCTTGCGACATGGCTTTGACACTTGTATGTGAACTCAGTGGAACATCTCTGTCCATCTACAGCACAGAGAACACTTTCACACGTGGGTTTCTATCACTCTGTCTGGGAAGTTTAGAACAGAGCCTGCCCCCCCAATACTCACTCAGATAATGCCAGGTATATAGTTATTGTTGGTTTCATTAAGATGCTGATTTCCTTCCTAAAGTTAACAGAAGACAAAAATCAACAGACAAACTGAATTATGAATGAACCATCTTAAGTCAGAGGTGAGATAGTAAAAGGCTCAGTAGTTTTACAGGATTATGCAGACACCAGCAACAGATTTATGAAATAGCATGGGCATGACAGTCCTGCTGTAGTTTTTTCTTTTTTTCTTTAAGGGATTTAATACTATTTTATGTTATTCATATTACCTATAGTCAACACTGCATATTAAATTAAAATTGTTATTTTAAAGCTTCTGTACCATATAAGTTAAATTTTGTAATTGGGGCTAAAATAATTTTTTGTAGTATATTTATTTATTTATTTAGTTAAACTGTATGAAATACCAGGCTTGCAAGATGGCTCAGCAAGTCAAGGTGCTTGGCACCCAGGCTGCTGAGCTGTGCTCAGTTTTTAGGACATGATTAATGGGAATAAGGAACTGACTCCTGAAAGTCCTCTGTCCTGTGACCTCCACATGTATGCCAAGTCACAGTGTGACCCCCCATACATACAAATAAATAAGAAAGCATAACAAAACACATCAAATGCTCAGTTTGCTGGAAAATGTGAAGGTTACTTCAGATATTTAAGGGTTTTTTTCCCCCAAAGTTAGAGAACAGAATATTGCCACCATCTTGATGAACAGTTAGTTTTAAGAAGTGGCAGTTTTGTTAGGAATTGAAACAGAATTCTCAGATTTTAGGTCAATAGAGGATTTAAAAAAATGACAAAAAAACTACACTAAAAATTATTCTAAGTAAATCTTTTCATATAAGTTTTTCAGGTGGAAAGTCTGCTTTACATGTGTCAGTAAGGGTACTTGTATGGTTTTTTTTTTTTTTTTTTTTTTTTTTTTTTTTTTTAATACCAAAGTTTAACAAATCAAATTTTGGCACTCACATCAGAGACCCATTACAAAAACAAATAGCCAAAGTCTGAAACTTCCAGGTGTCTACCACTGCATTCCATATAATACCTAACGAGGCACAGGCAGGGTGACTCACAGCCATGTGATGTCACAACTGCTTGGGTGGACAACCATTTCACCAAATCATCAAATATCTACTTATGGCAGTTTATTATGAACTCATATCATTTTACTCTATACAACTGTCCAAGAAGAATTTTCAACATGGCCTACATGTGTAATAGCAAATAGTATAAGATTTTTAATAAGGCATTTTGTATCAACTCATTGTGTCTGAATAAAGCCAACTATCACCCCATTTTATAGATGAGGAAACTGAGACATGTAGAGTGAGCAGTTCCCCCAGGGTGACACATACGTAAAAGGGAGAGTTGGAGAGTGTAGACTTGAACCTCATGTGATCAGGTTGAAGGTCCTGCTTTAGGCTTCATGTTCTCATACATACACAACCCCCTCGACAGACTTATTTATTTAACCAAGTGTGTGTGTGTGTGTGTGTGTGTGTGTGTAAGTGGGTACACATGTGCTTTGCTGCATGTGTGGAGGTAAAAGGACAACCTTAGCCATCTGTTTTCTGCCTTGTTTGAGACAAGTTGTTTTCCTGTGTTGTTCACCATGGTGGACATTAGACTATCTGGTCCATAATTTCCAGGTATTTTCCTGTTTCTGCCTCCAACTCTGCCATGGTTCTGAGGACTTGAACTCCAGCTCTCAAGCTTATATGGCAAGCACTTTACCATTGAACTATCTCTCCAGTCCACTTTTAAAATCCAAACACAAATGTTCAAAACCATAACTTACCTTTCTTATTCAAAATGATAATACCTCTGGGTTATTGGACATTGATACAAATGTCTCCTATTATCTCTTCTTTGGAAATACATCTCATTATAGTACCTGCACACCCAGACAAATGTGTGTAAGGCATGTCAAATAAGAGGTAATAAAATTTCCCATGATATCTATTACATTTTAGTAGTGTAGAGGATAATATAGAGTTCAGATGATGGAGCTAGGCAAGAAACTATAGGAAGAATCTTTTTGTATGTTTTGGGGTTGAAATGCCAGGTTCTAAAGCAGATCTTGACTGTTCTAGGATAAGCTGCTGGATCATGGAAGCTCTAGGGGGTAGGAGTACAAACCAGACAATTACTGTACAGCATTTTTAGATCATGTCACAGGTAGATACATGTAGTGGGATTAGGTTATTACATTGTAAATAATTGTTCCACCTACTAGCTTAATAAAAATGCTGATTGGCTGAAGGCATCAGGAAGTGTTGGGTGGAGCTACCAGATTGGGAAAATTCTAGGTACAGGAAGAACAGACACAGATGCCACAGAAATGCAATGGAGACACTATGATGAGACAGCAGCAGACGCAATGTAAAGAGGCTGAAATGCTGCTCTGAGAAAAGATATTGAGCCATATGGCTGAACAAGATGGGTTGAGTTCAGATGAAGGAGTTAGCAAATTATATGCCTGGGCCCTAGGTCGATCAGCGTAAAAAGAATACAAGCATCTGTGTGATTATTTGGGCTTAAGCGGCAGTGGGGCTGAGAGTGGGTCCAAACCTCTGCTCTAGACCAGAATGTCTGGGCTAAAAACCACCTACAACAGATACAGTCAACTTCGTTTGATTGTTAGTGCTTTCATTAGCTTTATTTCCAGAGATAACTGTCCTTGGATGAGACACACAGTGAGTCTGCCTTGTAATAAATTCCACAGTATAGAATAATTAGAGCACTTATTGCTTAGAGCAATAAGCTAAGTTGTTTACATATTAAATGTTATTAGAATAAATTACCAGTAAAACAAAAATGTCGTGCATAAAGACACTAGAATCACATTAAGACAAATGAGAAGGATAAAATCTACCCCACTGCGCTTGTGTGGTTTTTTTTTTTATGCCCTTATCTTCTAGTTTATGATCTTACAGATAATTTAATGAGACAATTTCAGTTTTGTTAGGTTCTATTTCCTTCAAGGGAGGATGTAATGTCCTAAGTTTTCATTCTATGTTCAGAGTTTTCATGATGCAAGATCTCTGGGGTGGGTCCTAGGTGATAGTCACTGGTCAATGTATTAATTTCATTTTTATTGCTGTGATAAAATGCTATGATCAATAGTAGCTTAAGGAAGAAACAGTTCATCTTGGCTTAGACAGCAGAGGGAAAGAGTCCATCATAGTAGGGAAGGTATGGCATTGTTGTAGGAGCAGGAAACGATGCTCACATCTTTATCCACATACAGGAAGGAAAGAGAGAGAACAGGAAGTAAGGCAAGTCTATATAACCTCTAAGCCCACCCTAGTGGCATACTTCCTCCAGCAAAGCCCTGCCTTCCCAAAGATTCTATAATATCCTCAAATAGTTCCACCATCAGGGGACGAGGTGTTCAATACAGGAGCCTGTAGGGGACATTTCTCTTTCCAAAAATCACAGTAACCTTCACTTATTTTTGCTTTTGAATCATCAGGCCGAGAGGTGGTGGGACATGTGACAGATATTCATAGTAGTATTGTGTATGAAAGTGCGGATGGAATTCTGGAAAGACCCAGAAGCTTTGTTTTGTCTCATTCAGAGACAACTCTATGGGTCATTCCAAAGCCACCCTTCTCCCTGAGGCTTCCATGGCAAGTACAGACAGGAAACAAAAAAAAATTACTGTTTCAGTTACCTCTTTGCTGCAAATGTCAATTCTGGTATGAGAACTATGAAGCAAGAAATTTTATTATGTTGCAAGTTCAACAAGTTACTGACAACATAGGAGACCATAAAGAAATACAATCATTATATTTACAAACCACCCTAAACAGTCAGAATAGTGAACAGTTTTCAGTCTTGAAATAAGTATAGTTCCTATTGATGAAATAGGGAGAGAAATTTTCTTTTCATTTCTGGACTCGCTGATCTGGAGTGCAGTAAATAAAATGCTCAGCACTTGATCCTTAAAAACTACATATCGGGTGAGCGTCGGCGACTGGAATCTGTCCGATATGGCGGAGGTGGAGGAAACACTCAAGAGACTTCAGAGCCAGAAAGGAGTACAAGGAATCATCGTGGTGAACACAGAAGGCATTCCCATCAAGAGCACCATGGACAACCCTACTACTACACAGTATGCCAACCTCATGCACAACTTCATCTTGAAGGCACGAGGCACTGTACGTGAAATTGACCCCCAGAATGACCTAACCTTCCTTAGAATTCGATCCAAGAAAAATGAAATTATGGTTGCACCAGATAAAGACTATTTCCTGATTGTGATTCAGAATCCAACAGAATAAGCCAGTTTCAGCTTCCTGTGTCATTTCTAATTTAATGTCCCCAGAATAATAGTGTTAATCATGTCAGTGGGTGGTTGCCTGAGAGCTCAAGTAGACCCTGCCAATGATCAAGGTTAGCTCTACCCACCCCAACAAGGAGTGTCTCTAGTGATCCAGTCGGTTCTTAGGAAAACTTGGTTTTCATGCCCAGGCTTTGGAATGGAGCTTATAAGCCCACACCCAGCTTTCTTTTGACCTTCAGTTCACTTTGTCACCCTTGGAAAGCCTGTTTTTTCTTTAACTAAAAATAACTTCAAAACCTGCAAAAAAAAAAAACAAAAAAAACCTACATATCAAAGTATATGTGCACACAGTATTCCCTAATTCATTTGTAATGTCTATATGTGTGTAGTGTCACAAAATTTATTTGTAAATACTACAGTAGTTACACAGTTTTTTAATAAAGTGTATGCTGTTTGAAAAACATTTTTAAAAAATTATTTGAATTCATGATATGCTTTCAATGAGAGAAGGTGGATCTTACACTTCTAATTCCCTTTGTATTAGTCCTACAAAATGTGCTAATTATAATTAGAATCTTCCCGTCTTACTAAAGTCAGAATATCTCTACTCTTTTTCAGTATGTGCATGTAGTCTTCTGTGTGCTATGATGTGGTGATAATATATTAATCTTCCAAGGTGATAGCAAACTTTTCAGGAATTATGGAGGTTAAAGTTTGATTGGTTTCTATTTGTTCATAGTGTACAGCGAAAAGTAACATGTAACTTTTAAGTTAGCAAATTGTTGATTTCAATGAATGACTCTCTTAGACATTGTGTTATTGGAAATCTATCTCTTCTGACCTATTGTGTAAGACTGTTAAGACTGTTTACATGTATCTTATCTGTGTGGTAGACACACGTGTACAAACACTCTACATGGATACTTAACGTGTGACATGATGGGATATTCACACCAAAGAAATGTAAAATACTGGACATTATTTTGATCAATATTCTGCATATCTAACTGACTCCTAAATGAAAAAAATATAACCATACTTACATGGATAATTTTGGAAGGTCCTTCTAAGTTTAAAATTCTCATATTTCTATTACAGATTGAAATATTGTACAATTACAAATACAAGTAATAAATGCCATTAGCACCACAGAACCATTAATACTTAGTACTATGCTAATTGTGTCTTGGGGACAGTTTGTCCTGATAAGTAGGTAAGAAAGGCATTAAATAGATATGAGTAGTATTGTTATAAGTATTAAATAAGGCTGTGTTTTAGGAATTAAACACTGAAGTGGCCCTAAGATATGACTCATCTCAGCTCTCTAATTATAATGTATATTTTATTATTCCAACTTTTAAATCAGAGATAATAATGTCTGTGTTCTTACTCCTTGTCTCTTCAGGTGTGCGTTTATAAAGCAGCTGTTGATGGTGACATTGGTACACTTTATAGATGATTGTCCCTGTGCAGCCGTGTGCAGGTTAAAGTTGAATTCCATGAGACAAATGTTGAGACAAAGTCACAGCTTTTACCCTTAGAAAAGGTTTTACTCTTTGGAAGGCTATGTTAGTCACGAGGAATGGATTACATACATCAGTGTTGCAAAAGAATAAAATCCAGACTGTAAATCACACCCTAGTGATGGGGACGCCCACATGCCTTTCAGTTATTAGTTGGATGATTTCTTTTTATCTTGGTGATACTTGAAAAACTCTTTAAGTCCCATGACCCTCTCACGTGACTAATTGCTTACAACTGAATGCACTGGGCAGTAACAAGATGAATCTGCTGAGAAGATAATCTCTGTGTCTTGAAAAAGACACAGATATAAATATATAAATTACAATGTCTTGGAGAAATACTGTAAATTTGACATTTCAAGGCAGAATCTGGAAATGTAAAAAATAAAGAACAAGTTAGTGTTTAGTAATAATTTCTAGAAATGACTAGTTCATCTCTTACACATTTTTTAACTCATTCTAGAAACTACTCCCTCACTAATTACTTTATTACAATTACTTGGTGATGTAATTTGAGAGGAAATTATAAGAAATTCCTATTTTTTGATAAATTTTACTCTTGAATTCTATATTTGGCTTTTAAATTATTAATTACTTTTCTTTCCACATTTTTCTTGTGTTGGTAGATAAGCTACTTTTAACACTGTAATTATGAGACTTCTCTTGCTCTCTTTTGCTTACTGATTATGAATAAATGGATATAATTCTGGCTATTTTTTAAGCTTCCTCCTGTGCTTTCTTCAGATTTTAAACAATTTCTTCTTTAATCTTTTTTTTGAAGTAAAAATGACATAAATTTTATATAGATTTATTTTTTAAATTTTCAATTTCATTGTTTAATCTAACAATTATGAAACAATTATAGTTGGTTTTCTTTTCCTCTTTGATGGTCCACCAACCAGCTCCCAAATAAAATCATGGAAACTTATTCTTAGTTATGAATACTAAGGCCTTGATTTGCCTTGTAAGCTTTTCTAATTTAATTTAAATTATTTTATTTTGCTTTAATTATGCTTTGTCTCTTGCCTTTTTACTTTTCTTTATTCTATAATCTTTTTTCCACTTTTTTATTATTATTATGAACAAAGAAGTCACACTTTCTATCCTTGTATATCCTTATTCAAGGTTCCTTCCCCCTCCCAACACATCAGTTCATTCTCTCTTCTCCACAACTCCCCATCCCCTCCCTGGGCAGGCAGCAGGCAGTCCCATGGTCCCATTGTCCCGATATTGCTTAGTTCAGTCTCCACTCCTGGCAGATCCAGTTTTCTCCCCCACAACCTCAAGACTGAGTCAGGTGTTCCTCTAGGGGAGTGGGATCCAAGGAGTCAGTCCAGGGTGTTTCTGATCCCAAGCTGTTCAGTGGTTGTGGTTTGCAGCTTGGGCATGCTTTGCTTTTTTCTTGTGTGTGTTTGTTTGTTTGTTTAGAGTCCACTAGTGAGTGAATACATCCCCTGCTTATCTTTCTGGGTTTGTGATACCTCTCTGAGGAGGATATTCTCCAAATCCATCCATTTGCCTGCAAATTTTAGGAAATTCTGGCTATTTTTATACTTATGAAGAGTAGAAATAAAAAGACCTAGGAAGCAGTTGTATAAGTGCATAGAATGGATTTCTTCTCATGTTCCTGTGGAGAAGCTAAGGTTCATCTATTCCACTATTAAGTACAGTAAACAGCCAAACCAGAGTGGCTCAGAACTGCACAATGACACCTAGAGAAAGTCCTAGATAGATCTTTCCAACAAAGTGTGCAGAAATAAATAAACATTCACAGTACAAGCAACTGAGCACACATGCATTACCTATGATAGATAGTGGAAAGCAGTTATCCCAATCATAAGAGGTGCTGCGCTGACTTGGATTGAAAAAAAGTAGGCAGAATTTAGCTTTCATATGAACTGAAGACCAGCTAAGGCAATGCTTCTCAATCTATGGGTCATGACCCCTTTGCGATCAAATGTCATTTATCTCAGGTTCACCTAAAACCACTGAGAAACACAGATATCTACACTATGATTCAGAACAGTAGCAAAATTACAGTTATGAAGCAGCAACAAAAATAATTTTATGGTTGGGAGTCACCACAACAGAAGGAACTATAATTAAAAAGTAACAGCCTTAAAAAGGTTGTGAACCACTCTGATCCAGCTGTAAGACATTTAGCGTCCCCACCCTAAACCTACCCGAGTCATAGACTCTGAGACAAGGATGCTCACCCACTGAAAAACAACAAGCAGTCCATCTTCCATTTTCTCCACCACACAGCTTCTCCCCGTCACAGACACAAAATCCATAATCATGGATCCCAGAGAGGAAGAGGGTCTGTGCACATACTCCACCATGTATTCTTGGGACAGACATCTAGAAGCTCATTTTATAGTTCTCCCAGACCCAGGTGTCCACAACAGCTATTTGAAGTTCACAGACAAATTCTGCCGACTTTCCTTTCTCTGCCGGACTCTTCCACTTCAGGTTCTCTCTTCTATGTCTGTGTCAGTCCTTGCTTCCAGGGAAACTCAAACTAAGATCAGCCCCCCACTCCCTTTTGGGGATGCTTTATACTTGTATTCATACTCTGAAACTTAGTGCAAAGGCACCTCCTCAGAAGGGACACACCCGATTTGGGTGCTGCTTTAATTAAGACACTGTAATTGAGCCTGCCCACCATTGTCCCTTAAGTATACATGTTCACGCCAATTGTTGCTATCTAGCAAGCTCCAGCAAATGGATATAATGCATAAAGTATGTGAATGACATGAGTGAAGAGGAGAATAAATGGAGAGAAAAGAGAATGGGGAAATAAGACCAGTGTGGTAGTTTGAATGTAATTGGCCTCCATAAGCTTATAGGGAGTGGACCATCAGAGGCTTTGGTGAATTGAGTATGGTCTTGTTGGGGAAAGTGTGTCACTGGAATGGGGAGCTTTGATGTCTTATATATGCTTAAGCCAGTCAAGTGTCCAAGCTCACTTCCTGTTGTCTTTGGATGAAAAAGGAGAACTCTCAGCTCCTTCTCCAGCACTATGTCTGCCTGTACACTGCCATGTCACACCATGATGATAATGGGCCAAATCTCTGAACTATAAGCCAGCTCCAATGAAATATTTTTCTTTATAAGTGTTGCTATGGTCGTGTTGTCTCTTCACAGCAATAGAAACACTAAAACAACCAGTATCTCTTGTTAACATGAGTTAGAAGCTTTTGACTACCCCAGTGCAGTTCCCCAATACTAACCCTACTTCCCATTTTCTTAAATTGTATTTGGTGTGTGTGTGTGTGTGTGTGTGTGTGGGTGGGTGGGTGTGGGTGTGGGTGTGGGTGTGGGTGTTTGCATGCCACGTACCCATGTGGACATCAGGGGTCAGCTTTCAGGACTCTATTTTTTCCTTCCATGGTGGGTATGGGGAGTGAACTCAGGCTGTAGCCGTTTCACCTCTTGGGCTCAGAGGTCTTCTGCTTCGTGTCTTTGATTTACTTGCTCATCCCGTCAAACAGCCCTGAGATGAGCTTCTTATCTTCATTCCTGGTTAAAAGCAAAGGGGCTTGGTTAAATAAAAGTAAATGAAATTATGTCAGAAACAGTAGGAAAATGAAACTCCCAACCAAAGTAAACACACACACACACACACACACACACACACACACACACACACACAATGACCTTTGATAGACAATCTCAGGAGAAAAAAGAAGTTGCATGCATATGTATGGGCCAGTGACCAGAAACAGTGGTGTTGTATGAGGTTGGGAAGGCTCTGGGCCCTTCAGTCTTCTGAGAACTGATGTGGGGAAGGGCTCACTAGACCAAATGATGCTTACCTGCCAGGGCAAGTGTCTGATGAAATAGCAAAATGGGTGGAAGGTACTAGTCACATGGAGAGATCAAAAATACTTAAGAGTGGGCTAAGGTCGCAGCTCAGGGTAGACCCTGGTATATTCAAGACTCTAAAATCAATATTTTATATACCACAGGCTGTGACTAGCCAATGGGATAAAAAAATAAATGCAAGTATCTGTGGTGGGACTGTTCTGACTGTTCTCTGTATTCGATTCTGTAAATAAAGAGCTGTTTTGGTCTGTATAGAGCACCCTAAAAGTAGGTGGAGAAATCAGAGTAGAGACAGGTAGAAGGAGGGCAGAGTCAGTCAGTCTCCATCTAGCCCCCTCTCCCAAGAAGAACCATGTAAGGAATCCAGGTGAAGCTGAGCAACATGACAGGTAGATTACTAGAAATGGGTTGAATTAAGGTGAAAGAGCTAGCTAGTAATATACTTGAGACATAGGCCAAATAGTATGAAGTTAATATAAACATCTGAATCATTTTCCAGGGTGTGTGTGGGGGAAGTGGGCAAGGTCAGATCCTCTGGCCCAAATGGGTCCAGAAATTTTTTACAAGCATCCTAAACAATCAATATTTTTAAAAGATAGAACACAGGATTACATTAGAGAAAGAAAATTGTCAGAATGCCGATGACTGATAATCTGTGTATGTTAAGTGGTGAGTCACAATATAATGATTACTTTGTTCTTGTTTATAGTTTAAAATGCCTGAATATGGGGCTAGAGACTACCCAGTGGCTGAATATGTACTGCTTTTGGAGAGGACCAGAGTTCAGTTCACAGCAATCACTGGGTGGCTCACAACCACTGTAACTCTCCAGGAGATCTGATATTTTGTTCTGGTTCTGTAGGCACATGAATTCCAGTGCTCGTGTGAGCGAGTATGTGTGTGTGTGTGTGTGTGTGTGTGTGTGTGTGTGTGTGTGTGTGTGTATACACCTTGAAATAATAAAGCTTTACAAAAATAAGTTTTGAAAATAAAATTTGAAAGACTCTGCTCTGTATTACTTTTCTCTAATAGTATTCTTGATATCAAAAATCATAGCTCAGATAAGTGTGGTTTCCTGGCCTCATTATGAGGAATTGTGAATAGGTACAAGATGAGACATCACTCCCCCCACACAAAAATAAGTATTTTAGATAAATGACAAATGAATCTATCACTGAAGTCTCAAGATCTGTTAACTTGATAAGCTGTAATTTGGCCTTTGACTATACTAAAGTACAAGAAGCAATTAATAAAAATCAAATGTTCATTTTGTCTCATGATATGAGACATTTTAGTCTGAGATCCAGTGGTCCCACATCTTTTCATAGTTTATCAAGGGCAATGCATCATGGCAGACATTCAGATCAGAGCAAACTGCTTGTCCCATGACCAGGAAGCCAAGAAAGAGAGAAGACTGGGGCCCAGTAATCCCCTTCAAGAACATTAGTCCAATGACCTCCCACTAGGGTCCCCCTCCTAAAGATTCTACCACCTCTTACCAGTGTCATCATGGTGACAAGCTGAAATACAGGATCTCTGAGGCTGTCACAGATGTTACTACTTCTAGCGTGGGAATGAGTTAAGTATAGAGGACAGCTTGGTGTTTTCCTTTCTGGCATGACAGAGGCCTTCCTCATAATCAGCACTGCAAGGAAGACTCTCTCTCTCTCTCTCTCTCTCTCTCTCTCTCTCTCTCTCTCTCTCTATCTCTATCTCTGTGTGTGTGTGTGTGTGTGTGTGTGTGTGTGTGTGTGTGTGGTGTGTGTGTACAGATCCACAGACCCACAGTCCCACAGAAACACACAGAAGCTCATATTAATTACATGTTACTTGGCCTGTGGCTTGGGCATATTACTTGCTAGCTAGCTCTTGCATCTTAATTCAACCCATTTCCATTCATCTGTCCTGCCATGTGGCCCTTGACTCACCTATTTCTTTACATCTTGCTCCTTGGGCGGCTGGATCGCATCTCTCTTGACTCCGCCCTCCCTTCCCTTTATCTGTGTTCAGATTTTTCCCCTGCTTCTAAGATGCCCTGCCATAGGTTCAAACAGTCTTTTTATTGACAAATGCTATTCACAGCATACAGAAAGACATCCCACATCGTGTGTGTGTGTGTGTGTGTGTGTGTGTGTGTGTGTGTGTAGGTCAGTGTGCATGTGTGTGCAGAGCCTGGAGTTAAACATTTGCAGTGTTGTTCCTCGGGCATGCTCTCTTACCTTGTCTTCTTTTTGGAACAGGGCCTCTCACTTGACCTGAACTCACTATTAGGCTAGTCCAGCTACTGGTCCTCAGCCCATCTCCACCTCTCCTGTGCTAGACTCACAAGTGTGCAGCACCACGTCCAGTGTTTCTATGTGGATTCTTGGAGCCAAACTTGGGTCCCATGCTTCCACAGCAACCGTCTTCCTAACTAACTAATTTCTCCAGCCTGAGACTCTCATTCTTGATAAGAAACAAGGTGACACAGTGGGTAAGAGGGCTTCTGTGACATGGAGCAGACTCAAATTCTAATCTGTGTGCAACTTGCCAGGCATGAGAGCCCTCAGCTCTTTTCATTTGTTTGTAATAAGGAGTTAAGGATGGTCCCTACTGCATTCATTTAAAAGAATTAAGTGTGCTACAGCAACTAATACAGAATAATCCAGAAATACCAGCTGTTCCCCTCTTTGGAGCTCCATCCTGAGGAAAACACTTTTCAATTTATTGGGATGGATATTAGTTGACCATAGGAAGGCCTACTCTGAGTGTTTCTGAAAACACAATGATGAAAAGCTGTCCTGACTTTCATGGAAGCCTCAGTCTGATGTGGTTGTAAATTTACATAGCAGAAAATAAGCTTATAGATTACTAGGCTGGTCCACCTCTGCTTAACTCATGAGGAAAGTAAGAAATACATATCTAAGCAGGTTATCCACAGGTGTTTAAGTAGGAGGCAAATCAGAAGCAGAACAGGACCTACATACATGCCAATCCTTTCCTTACACTGGATTTCACTTAGAGAGCTGGGTCCTGACACCTGCTCTCTACTTGGGAATTTGTACGAATACTTATTTGTATGTATGTTTATTCTCTACTGATAAAAAGGATAACAGATTTTATAGATGATAAAAACATTCAAGATTGTTATTTTAGAATCCAGATGGACAACCAATTCTCACAGAACACTTTAAATTGATTTTTGCTCAGCAAGTATAGTCATAGCCAAACATGGTTGCAATTAGGCTATAATATCACAAATGAGATTTGGGTCTCAATCCACTGACTGGTTCTGATTGCAGTAAAATTCAAGCATAATATGCAGCACCTTGATAAATTCAAGCATCTAGCTTAGCTGAGTAAATATAGTCATAATGTTGTGTAACCATGCCCAGAAGTTTTTCATCTCATAAAATGAAAACTCTCTACCCATGGAATATTAATTTTTTATTTTCTCCTTCTCTTAGCCCCTGGTAACCACTATTCTGGTTCTATGAATTTGATCCCGCTAAGTACCTTATCTGAGTTAAATCACAAGTATTTGTCTTTTAGTTGCTGGCTTATTTTACTTTGTATAATATAGTTAAGTCTCATTCCTGTGGTAGCATGTCTTAAGTTTTCTTACCTTTGCATGGACCATTGCATACATATGACATCCACTGCATATATGCCACACCCATTTCATATATACCACAACTATTGCATATATACCCCATCCATTATATATATCACATCAATTTTATATATACTACAACTATTGCACATATACCAGATGTGTACTTATTAATATGTTGATAGAGACAGACTGTGTCTATCCCTTTCCTATGTGACTAATGCTACTGTGAACACAATTCTCCAAGTATCTCAAGACTTGACTTTCAATTCTCTCAAATATTTACAAGGGAATGGGCCTGCTAGATAATAGTAGTAGTGCTAATTTAATCCCAAATAATAGTTTTATTCTATTTTTAATAGTACTTTCCATGGTTTTGGTACCATTTTTTTGTATCCCCAACAATACATAGGTATTTCAAATCCTTCACATTCTCACATCTTCAACAGTACTGACTTTCCACATTCTAATAATAAACCTTCTAATGATATAAAGTTATCCATTATTATTTTACAAAACAAAGAAATTGTCATTAAGTCTGATATGTATGTATTAAGCCATTTTTCTGAATAAAAATTATGTTCATTAAAATAAAACCTGCTTGGATCAGCACACTTAATGTTAAAACATCATTCATTCATCAATATGAGTGACTATTGAATAAGATAGATGCCAATATTCCCCAGGTTTCCATTACTATTCACACTGTGGCAGCTACCGACACCACTTGTATTTAAACCCTATTTGCATCCTTTTCCTCATTACATTTCTAAGTCTGGATAAAGAGTATAAATGAACCAAACAGTACACATTTTAAACAGAGGGTCATAAGCCTCTGTCAGAACCACCTAGTTCTTCTACTGTAGCATAAAATTGCACAAGACAATACATAAATGCATGGTCACAGACATGTGCCAATAAAACTTTATTCATACCAGCAGGTGGCAGACCCTAGAGAACTCAAGTCTTGTTTGCCTTTTTTTCTTTTATGAATCCTCTAACCACTCTTGTATTACATACTGAACATAGAGTTGGGAAGAAATGCACAGTAGCATGCTATTTATCATGTTTATATTAATAGATTCAAGGAGACATAATCACAATGATACAAACAATAACAGAGAGTAGGTGAATAACTGGAACATGATACATTCTTAGTATGTAGTACTTTTGTATTTTAAGTTAACATAATTCAATTTTTATTAATGGTTAAGTTAAAATCTGAATCACAGTATTTCTGAGAACTTACAAACTGGTTCTCTGTATGTGTAGGCCCAACTCTCTAGTATCTCCAGGCCCCAGATCAGGTCATTCCCAGTGAAATCATTTCTTCTTGCAGCCTCAGACTTTTAAGAAGGCTTAAAAAAAGTATAAAAGATGGGTAGGAGAAGACAGAGGTATGGAAGGCTGTCTTCCAGGCGTAACAATACTGTTCCACTTTCGAATGCACAATTGTCATGATTTCCTGCTCAAGTTCTCCACAAAATTGGACCTATCATGGAGGGGTAAGGGGCTTGAGTCCCCACATCTACATGAAAAGGTACGGCTGTTAATGATTGTTGGGGGAAGATGAGGCTCTTTCTTCCCATGATGTTACCACTAGTAAAGTTCCCATACTTCTGTAAACAACCCAAAGGAAATTCACAGCCCACAGAAAACTATGGTAAAATTGGAGGGAAAACTGAATGATTAATGCAACTAGAAGAGAGACAAGAGAGGATAATGTTTGTGTTTTTATAAATATGATTAAAATAGATTGTGCAAAGGTATGAAAGCATAATGAAACCCATTATTATATATAACTAAAATGTACTAATAAAAATTACTAAGACTGTTTTACAGAATATATTCTCAGTCTGGGCATGGTGGCTCATGTCTGTAATCACAGACCTCACAAGACCATGACAGAAATACAAATTTCAAACAAGCCTAGCTTCTTGGTAACTATTTTACTTCCTTACAACTTAATTTCTACAAAAGCAACACCACCCATAGCATTTGGGCAGTCTGACCCTAAGATAGTTAAATTCTGACAAGACACGCACCAGCTCTGAACTCTTATGTGACTGTATTGCAAGGCACCTTGAGTCTAAGTGAATTTGTGTACATGTCAGAAGTTTCTAAGATTATCCCACATTTTTCCAGTTGAGACCCAAGAACTTGTTGTAAAGTCTGACGCACTCTGAGCAGAGTGAAGGAATGGCATTTCAATCTGGATCAGTGCAACTGATTTCACTTTTTCATTTAAGCATCAATTTTCTTCCCTCTGTTAGCTAATGATGCCAGTGACATGGCAGTACTCTACACCTATAAGGGTGGACATTACCATGGTGACTTGAAAACTCTGGCTAACCTAATTTTGCTAATGTAGGTCAATTGTCATCTGAACTTGAATGTGAGTCATTGAAGAGTATAATTCCATGAACCTCACATAAACACTCCGCAAAACATACTGAGGTTCTTAAGGCAAATTCAAACTACCAAGTGATGTTAACTTTGCAATGTTTACCTGCATTTCCCTTAGTCATGATCTTTCTCTCTCTCCATGCCATAAATAACTAGAAAGGAGCATTTACTCAAACCTGTTTTTCATTAGGTCTGGCCTCAGTGCCACCATTTCTGAGTTTTTCTTTCTAGAACCTTCCTTTTGACTCTAGGTTTACCAGGCTTTCTTTTCTTCACGAATATGCATCTCTGACTTGCCAATATAGACGTGTATTGAATACAGCACGCTGTGGCCCTTGAATCAACTTGAGGTATCGAGTTACATTAAAATGCATGTGGCTTTTCTTCAAATCGGAGGCAACTTTAATTCTATGACCCTTGCATTCATATTTATCAACCCATTATATTTCCCCAGCCTTTTGCTGTTTTCAGGTTCTACCTCTGTAGGTGCTTACTACCAAACAGCAAGATGTAACTCTTTGATCATTAAACATGAGGCATGAATAAAACAGGTCTTCTGTGTGACAGGCCATGTTTTATGTATTCTATAGAGGCTGCATTATCTCATGCTTTAGTCTCATGAGCATGCCAGCTTAGCCAAAGGTCCTTTGAGAACCTAACCAATATCCCTAATGTGAATACCCAAAATGAAATCTGCACAAACATAGGAGACCTGATTATTAATGTCAAACATATGCAAAAGTAAATATAGAAATCTGTACTGAGTAGAGAAATACATTTTACATTATTAGTAGAAAATCATATTTTTATTAAAAAGCCTTCGTTGATGCAACTATTTTTAAGAGTAGTTGCAAAGGGCTAGTCATCTAAGCCAAGGCTTTATTTGCCATTTATATTTCTATTTATTAGAAGGAGAAAAGCCTTGCTTTTATATCTAAGTTTTTCACTAGCAATCGTCATTTTCTTTGCTGAAATGCCTAAAGATGTGAAGAACAAGCACAAAGCATGGAGCTCTGGGTCCCAGGGGTGACTCCCAACACCTAGCAATCCATCCTGAACATTTTACCAGGCCTATTTTGGTGCTGCTCTCCCTCCACACGAAGCAAAGCTGCAGCATCCCAGGTGCTCTCTCTGAGTGCAAAGTCAGTGTAAGGGTTGACCCAAGAAGCAAATACACATGCTCATTAAATCAGGGAGTCAAGTCAGCAGGCAGTTTGGTGTATCTCCTGGTGGTAACCCCTTTACTTGTTAGAGAGGGGGGACCTGAAGTCCTGCTATATTTAGGCTTAATGAGTTGTAGTTCACTGGGGACCTAGAGAAAGCAAAGAAATATGAAAGAAAACACTACATTGTTTATTTCATGGCTAGAACACAATTTGAATAATGTAAACTTTTTTTTTCCCCGTGAGACTGTAAGCCTTGGAGATCTAGGACTCTGGCCAAATGAAATAATCCAGTTGGGTGAATTAATAATGGGTTCATGATGATAACAATAATGAACTTTTTAAAATTATTTGAAAAGAGCAGTAGGCATTTCTCCATCTGAGGTGAAAATGGAATCCAATTCGAGGTCATTTCTCATTCTGTGTTGTCAAGTGGTTGATCAGATGGAAAGATCTTTGACTGCACCATCGAATTAGGTCATCACATAAATTTCTTTAATCTGTCAGATACAGATTTAACACTGAGAACATTTTGTGATGCAGGAAAATAACATATTCTTGTGAAAACAAAAATGAGCAATCGTAATATGACAAATCATAGTAGACACACAAACAATAAAGTAAAAATGCAAATATAGGCAGTGAATAGGATTTTATACAATAAATAAAGATATGTGTATACATGAAGAAACTTTTATCTACCAGTGCTGTGTCAGAGTCCTCAGGAAGTGCCAAGCATATACCTGAAAGAAACTAAGTAATGCACTGAGAGTACCAGGGATTATTTTATTTCTTTCCTTTGACATGATATTGTAAAAATGATTTAATTACTTCAAAATCATATTTTTTTCTGTCAGAAATAAGTAAAAGTGTGTTGGGGGTGGGGGAGTGTTGTTGTTTTGAGGGACTTGCTTGTTTGTTTTTACATTACTGGAATAAACACCAACTCTGAAGAAAAGCTATGCTTTCTGGGCCGATCTCTTTTGTCATCATCTTATAGAATCAAGACCATCAGTTGCTTCTTGATATAATAGGTTTTTTCCTGCAAAAATGAAAAAGTCAGTTCTTGGAACTTCCATTTCAGTGCGGAAATTGTTCTTATGTTATCTATGGTGTAACACTCATCCTGTCCATTGTATTTCCTTCAGGTGGATTTCCCAGCTGAAAAGTGAAAATCCTACTGAGTTTGATCTCATCCTCATGTCTAGTTTGCTCTACACTGTGGATAAGTAAACTCCTTTTTGTCTAATGTGAAAGTCATTGCATGAAGTAAAGATTTAGTTTATTACAATAAAAAGTAGCATATTTTATGGATAAATAAAGAATAAGTCTATAATCAAATGAAGAGGGAAAAACCAGGTACAACAAGAGATATATCTATTGGACATTTTCTATTTGCCAAGTACACTGCATGTGCTGCTAAATCTGTACACAGCTTGTAGTAAATACTGTGAAATGCATATTATAAATGAGAAAGTTGCAACTCATAAAAGTTATGTATCTTTCCTAAATCCATGCACATGAGAAGTAAGAGAGACCAAGACATTTACATAGCACAGTTGACTCCACAGTCATACCAACAATATAAACAAGATGGATGGTAGTTAAAATCAATACCAGTTTCTAAGCTCCTATTCCATTTATTTGTTCTTGCTGAAATGCATGTCCTTTTGACATCCAAATGAAAATAAATGTAGGGGAGTCCTTTCATGTGAGCTAATAAGAAATAAGAAAGCTACGTTTTCTGTTTTATTTTGTTTTTTTATCTGTGTAAGTCTGATAAGAAGATGCATTTTCTTTGGAGATGAGCAAGTATTTCAAACAAACGTCCAAAATGTATTTTTTTTTTTTACAGTCCAGGTCTTTATTTCTTTTGTACACTAGGCCATGAATTCGTATGGAATGGGCTCCAGCAGCTCAGGCTCCTTCCCGTTAGTCCTCACAAAGTGAGCTTCTCTGGGTAGGGCAGGCTTACGCTTCAGCTGAACCCAGGTGCCCTTCTCCTTGGCTTCCTTTTTCTTCTGGTCGTTCTCCTTCACCCGCTTCAGGAAGCTGTCCCTGCTCTTAGAGTGCTTGATGTGCTCTATCCGCACATTGATTCTCTTGGCGAGAATCTTGCCCTTAACTTGCTTGCTTACTATGATGCCCACAGCATGCTGGGTGACATTGTAGACTCTTCCAGTTTTGCCATGATAACACTTATGAGGCATTCCTTTTTGAACAGTGCCCATTCCCTTGATGTCTACAATATCACCCTTCTTATAGATTCGCATGTAAGTGCCCAAAGGAACGACTCCATGTTTCCTAAAAGGCCTGGAGAACATATAGCGAGTGCCACGCCTCTTTCCCTTGGTGTTCGTCATTTTGCCGAGTTACTGAAAGATGGCTGCCGCGGCCAAAAAGCCATTTGTATTTTTCATCCACAGAATTATAGTAGACAGATTCTTGTCTTCTGGGAGGAAAATAATGGTCCAGCAAAATTTACCTATTAAATGCACAAAAATTAGAAATAATCTATTTTGGGAAGGAAATACAAAGAAGCTGTTCACTGGCTCCCTGCTACTTTAAAATACTTTTTTAGTATTTTAAAATGTATAACAGTAAAAAATGTTAAGTATATAAATGTTTTTCCTGCATGTATGCATGTGTATGCACCATATTCATGACTAATGCTCTTGAAGGAAAGAAGAAGGTGTCTATTGGGTCCCCTGAAATTGGAGGTATGGACAGATGAGCCATCGTGTAAGTTCTGAGAACTGAACACAGGACCTCTGCAAGAGTTAGAAAGTTCTCATATCCACTGAGCCATCTCTCCAGTCCCAATATTTAATTTCTTAAAGACTGCATACTGTAATGACAGAACATGTTTAGAAAATCAGAATTTAAAAGTTCTGTAATAATATGTAACTATGATTTTCTGCTAGAAAAAAAATTTCTAAAAATAAACAGTACAGTTTGCTTTTTGAACTGTGCATATTTTCTGAATGATGCACATTGTAAGGGACAAATGTCCTAATGGGGGAGCACAAAATAAAGAAGTGAACAGTTAAAACTTGAGAGGAGGCACCACATTAATCAAAGGCAGCCAGATTTTATGGAAGAGTTATATAAAAAAATTTTTTTTACTCAATGTAAATGAACTTTTACTAAAAAGCACTTGTCACTGATGAGAGACTGTCTCCAGGAGGCACAATTTCCCCAGGACCAGCAGAAACACTGAAATGCACAACTGTTCTTTCTAGAGGAAAAAAATGCTGTGTTTAATTTTCATTTCTTCTATCATTCTACAAAAACCTTGAGACATTAAGAAAAAGATTCCATACAAAGCTGGTTCTGCATAAATGAGGCTTCAGAAAGAACTATTTTCCAGCCTGTCAATTCAATTCTCCTTAATTTTAAGTTAACAGTCATGATACATCAAGATTGTTGAGCAAATCAGATTAACCTAGTCTTCTTCCTTATTTATATGAATGCTATCCCATCATAAAAATAATATTTTGACATTTGCTTTTGGCATTTTTCTAACTAAAAAGACCCTTTAAATGATGCAGAAGTTGTTTTTTAAACAATCCAACTTTTATTATTTCTTTGTTATCCTTTTCTACAATTGATTGCCAGAAAAAGAAAAAAATCACTTTAAGTGACTCTTCATGTTAAATTTATCCTCTAATGTATCAGTTCTTCCTAAGTAACAACTAAAATAATTGATTAAGATCAATGCTGATATTCTGCTGTATTGCACTGGGGTTGGGGGGAGCCCAGATTTCTCACCATTTCAAGGCTGTTTGCAGCTCATGAATAGGAGAGTTAAGAGGAAAAAACAGGCAGAGCCAAGCTTGCACACACACACACACACACACACACACACACACACACACGTGCAAAGATGCACTTTCACACTTGGACACACATGCATGGAAGTAGACATTCCTGGTGTTTGCAATAGCTGTCTAGGCCTCAAGTGCAGGTTTGAAGCCTGCTGCAGTGGTGTGCTATGACCTATGGCTGGCTACATTGAGGCTCTGTTGCGTATTCCTACCACCTTGGAATGTTCCTAGAGCTTTAGAATCCATGATTTCCTTTCTCCTTCTCAAAATGGGGCATATAAACAATGAAGAATCATGTGTGCTCACGTGTATCATGTGTGTGTGTGTGTGTGTGTGTGTGTGTGTGTGTTGTGCATACACTTGAGTGTGCATGCTGGGGAAACCAGAGGAAAATGTCAGGTATCTTTCTTTTTGGCTCTCTCCATTCCTCCATTCCTCATTTATGACAGGGTCTCTCACTGAACCCTGCTGTTCCTGCCTGCCTGACTGGATTATCTTCTCCTCTCCCAGGACAGGGTTCAGGCACATGCAGCCATGCCCAGCTTTTTACAGAAGTTCAGGGTATTGAACTCAGATCCTCCAGATTTCATAGACTCTTGCCTCTGGGCCATCTTCCCAATTGCTAATTATGTTTTAAATTCTGTACTTTTATCTGGAGGCAATTTCATAAACAGTTTAGAAGAAATAAAAAATGTCACTGTAGGAGTTAACCTCTTCAGCTTAGCTTGCTGCACAGGCGTCATCGTACCTGGCATGGGTCCACGGTCCCTGGACATTCTGAGGTTATTTATTATGAAGCAGAGTCAGGACAAACATCTTAAAAAATGAAGATGCTTCAAGTCTTCTGGTTGGGGAGCATCCCTTCATACCCAGGAAGTGCAGTCCCTGAAAGCTTTTTAAAGACTTCCTATGGCATAAAGCCACAGCATAGAGAAGGCAGAAGGAAAGGTGAGCCCTGCAAAAACAGGCTGGAAGGAAAGACTGGGGGAAGGTCTGACTAACAGCAGAAGGGAGATTTTTTTTTTTAAAAAAAGATGTCATCCTTGCTGCTTGGTGGTTAGAGAATCAACAGTCAACTGTGCATCTGATTTGTAACTGAGATGCAGCCTCTCTATATAAGGGCTGTAGCACATTGTGTGTACTATTTCATTCTGCTTTCAAGGGTTATTTTTAATTGCTTTTGCTTTGTAGTTAGGAATTTCTTTTTCCTAACATAAAAACTGAAGATCTGAGTTTTAAAAAAATCTTTTTAGGTCAGTAGTTGAGTGCCAAGGACTTGGCATCCTTGTAGGTTACAGTAAAGGAATTTTTTCCAATCAAAACTTATAACCTCACTCCTGGTCTCTGAAGAATTTAGACAAAGGAAAGTTGACAGAAGCACCTGTAGTGGCTGGTTTACTGATGTCTTCAGGAAGGAGAGAAGGGAACAGTTCTCAAGAAGATCATTTTGAACCTTGGGAGCTGCTTGTAACCGTGGGTCCTTGCTGATACTATGAGGCCTACGGGAGCATCCTGTGAGATGAGGATGGCAGGCACAGAGCAGCCTGGCAGGTGGGTGAGAGAGTTGTGTGTGGTGCATGATGGGGTGAGGCTTGTGTGGCCAGGCCTGCATGCATGCCTGCAGACAGAGTCAGGCATCTAGCTGGAGCCACACAATTGGCTGTGGAGTCTGTTGCTAACTTGTTAAAATGCACTGTTTGTAACCACTGAGATAAATATTTACTTCCCTTAACCTTTACTTGTGTTAGAGAGTTTTACTCAAGAGGGAAAAAAAATTCTACTTTGCAAAACTATCGTGAAGTTTTCTGCTACAGGCTCTACATTCAACACTTTCCAAAGACAAGAAAGCAGCAGCAACGGGCCTTCCCAACCCCCTCCACTGAGGTGCTCTGAGCATAGAGTCCCCTAAATCTCCTATGCTCATACTCCAAGGCTTCGGTGAAAGGCAGCAGCAATCAAGGGGCCTGGAAGTGTGATGCTCTATAGCCCAAGCCCATCATTTGAGAGATGCAGTTGCTGAGAAACACCTGAAGCAGTATTAATTATTTGTTAAGAGCAATTAACAAAAATGACTACATTAAATATCTTCAAAGACTTGGAAATGATCCATTCAAGTTCCCTTCCAAACACAAATATGGGCTTGTGTTCTGTACTCAGTGTCTGAAGTCTAGACTCCAGTATGAACTTATGTCAGAAAAGACAGGGCTAGAAAATTAACCTCACATATAAAAAGTTCTTCGGAAAATGTGAGTTAATGCTTCATATGTTTTGGCAGTTGCAGACAATAGACTATTTCCCCATCAATTTACATATGATTTAAATTGATATATTTAACATTTGCAGAACATTTTTTTTTTTTACAAACTATATGTATGTGTGGGTGGGTGGGTGAGGAGGTGGGTGTGAGTGCACATTCATGTGCAGATGCACATACACATGTGTGTTCACATGCTTGTGAATGCCTAAAGGGGATAGTGTGTGTCTTCCTGATTCACTCTCCACCTTATAAACTGAAGCAGGGTCTGTCACTGAATCTTGGAGCTAGGCTTCAGGGGTCTATGGTCTCTGCCTCTTCAGTGCTTGGACTACAAGCAGGCCACATCCATCATAATTTATTTACATGAATTCTGGGGATCTGAATTCTAGACCTCACCTTCACCTGGCAAGGGTTGTACCTTCCTGTTTCCTTTTTTGCTTGTTGCCAGCAATTCTTATTCTTACTCCATTTCCCCTTCTTCATCCTCTAAAATTGTGTCACTGAAAGCACAGTCCCTTCTTGGGCCATGGCTTTGGCACCGACTTTATTAGAAACCTGCAGGTTCTCAGGATCCAGTCCAGACATTTTCAATCAGAAACACCATTTTAACAAGGACTCTGGGGACTCCATGAGCAAACTACTCCCTTGGGAACAACACTCTACAACATGGCCACGCATACTGTTTAGAAAGAACAGGCAATTATTAAAGATAAGCCATTTTCTTTAATTCTAAAATTTAGGGCTGTAAAGACATCTTGGTTGACAGGTGCTTGCTATGCTCAAGCATGGGGAACTAAGTTCAAACCCTAGTCCACACACACACACACAGAGATACATACATACACACACACATACAGGCACACACACAGAGACACACACATACATACATACACACACATACAAACACACACACAGAGATACATACATACAGGCACACACACAGAGATACACACATACACACAGGCACACATACACACACACACAGCGACACATACATACACACACACAGGAACACATATACATACACACACATACACCAAAAACCAAAACAAAACAAAAGACGAGCCATGGTGATCTGCAGGGAGAGACCCTGTCTCAAAAAAAATGAAGTGGAGATCAGAAGATATACCAGAACTTAAGTGTTCAGAATCCAGATACCTAAGCTGTAAAAGCTGTAGAAGCCAAGCAGGCATGGCAGCCACCTATAATCTCTTTATCAGGGAGACAGAGACTAGTGACCAACAGGGAGTATTAATTAGCTAGCCTTGGTTGATTCAGCAAGCTCCAGGATGAATAAATAAAGTGGACATTGATGGAAGAAGACATCCAGCATCAGCTTTAGGCTCCACATGTGCACACACACATGAGCATTTATATGCACAGCCACAGGAAATGTCTTTTTGTGGTTCAATCAATATATTAAGTGTTGCAAATTTTCAACATGAATAGAATTAAATATTTTCTAGAAATCCCAACACACAGCTGCAAGTTCATGATAAAAGCCTCCACTCATGAGGACTAGACAAATCACAAGTTGAAAGCAAGAGTTCTTGATGACAAAAAGAAGAACAGCCCCTGGTCTTGCCAATAAGGTATTTTTAAAAGGATCAGCGTAATTGTTGCATCCTCTTTCCTCAAACTGTGAGTAAATCAAGTGCAGTCTTTTCTAAAATTTTCAATGACAGGATTATGCTTCGATTCCTCTGGAAAAAAATGATTTTTAAATGCTGTGTTCAGAACAAGAGTAAACTCTGGTGGATTGTGATTGTTTTTCGGAAAATCCAAAGCTCACATTTCCTCTGTTGATACAGAGGAATGACAGCCAGGACACAGCAGTCACCTCTGCCTTCATCGTGGGAAACAAAGTAGAAAACCTAAGGAAGCACATGCCTGAATCCTGTAGATCTACAGCCAAAGCAGTGATTAGATAGATGTGCCGAGCCAGGGCTTCCTTCCTGCTTCATCCTGAAAGCTGAATCCCGTGAGCTAATGCCATTTTCTATTTAAACTACATACTTAATGCACCATCTTCAATTCTTTAATGCTAATTAGTTTCAGGAGAAAAAAACAACTTAAGGACAGTAGTGGCCTGAGAGTGAAGGAACTTTGCTGATTTAGTTCTTGTTTTCAAGCTGTTGAATTTCTCAAATGTTTCACAATGAATAATTTATTACCTTGTAGTAAAACCTTTTTGAGAACAAAACAATGGGGCTGGAGAGATGGCTCAGAGGTTAAGAGCATTGACTGTTCTTCCAGAGGTCCTGAGTTCAATTCCCAGCAGCCCCATGGTGGCTCACAACCATCTATAATGACATCAGGTATCCTCTTCTGTATACTGTATACATAATAAATAAATAAATCTTTTAAAAAAAGAACAAAGCAATTTTATTACTGTATATTAAATTGGAAGGAGCTCTGATGTGTGGTTTTCTGGTCTCCATACTGCCATACAATTACATCATCTAATTCTAGAGATGCTCAACTGTAGGCCAGGGGGTTAATCAGAGAAAAACTGCCCCAAACAATCAAAATCATTCTGCAGCTACCTAATACTCAATCAGTGGTGGCATAAAACAGAATATCCAGTCCTCCCTTTTGCCTGCCAATTACATGTTCTTGTTGACTGAGAAAATTCAAAGGAGCTAAAAGTATATCCGTGCAAAGAAAATGCCGTATTCTTCAAAATAGGACTCTTACTGTTCATGCAGAAGACTGGGGTCCAGTTCCCACACTGGTTGGTCTGTAACTCTAATTTCAAGACTTAATATCCTTTTCTGAAATCAGAGAGCACACATGCGCACACACACACACCACAAAGGAAAAGAAAATTGGCTTAGTGGGGAGCATGAGAAGACCCTAAGTACTCCAATCCCCACTATTCAAAAAAGAAAAGAGTTTTGATTATATTTTTTTCTTCTGCAAAAGCCTTCAGCTTCCTGCTTCCTGCTGAACAAATTGCTGTTTTTCTATGAAAAAGTTCTAAGCTCTTAAACATGGTAGAACACATCCCATGATCTTCTCTCTCACACCTTCCACTTGTCGCCTACTCTTTTCTTGGATCCAAGCAAATTGGGCTGTGCACCACTTAATACCATTCCACACTATGCTTCCTGCTGTTCCTACTGCTTCCCTTTTTCTCAGCACTGCTTTGCACTGCCTTGCTCCCCACCATCACCTCAAACTGTCCAGAAAAGTGAGGGGGGGAATCCTACTCTTGCAAGTATGTTGGTCAGGTTTAACTATCAACATGAAACAACCAAGAATCATCAGGGAAGAGAACTTAATGAGAAGTTCCCTAGATCAGGTTGCCAGTGGGCATATTTGTAGAAGATAATTGTCTTGACTGTTAAGTGATGGAGGAGGACCCAGCCTATTGTGGGAGGCATCAGTCCCTAGGCCTGTGTTCCTGAACATTATAAGAGGAAGCTACTAAGTGATGACCTAAGAATGCCTATATTCTCTAATGTTCTTGCTGCAGATGGCATTTGACTAGATTCTTAAGGTCCTGTCTTGACTTCACTGAAATAGTAGATTTAATTTGAAATTAGAACCATCCTTCCCTATGTTACATTTTGCCAGAGCATTTATCACTATAATAAATACAAATTAAACTGTGATGGCAGTAGGTTAGGTAGCTGGTAGCCTTCTTACAGTATGCTCTCAAAAATATTTATTATATTACTTAGCAAGAAGTTCTGGGATAGATAGAACTATATATATGCTGTCATCATTATGGTTTGCTATCTGTATCATGTAGGCCATTGTTCTCAGGTTTGGGTCATTTACAGTCACAAAATAGATGCCATTGCACTAACATCACATTGATAAATCTACACCCCAAAGGAAAGGGACTCAGGTATCTCTCACATATTTTTTTCTATAAGAGAAGGAAATGTTTCCCAGAATGCCACTGGTAGATCCCTGTTAAACTGCCAATTGCAAAGAATGACCCACATCCATCTCAAGTTTCAGAGAAGACAAAATATATACATTCAGCGTTCTTGGTCTTTAAGATAGATAACTGTCTTCTGTATTAGCCAGAAGGAGGCTTGAGTTAGGGTAGCAGGACTATTCTGAAGGCAATGGGTAGTTGTTTGCAGTACTTTAGTCCATTGATGCTGAAATCTAATGACTGAATCCACATCTTCGCTGACTCACCCAGGTAAAGTAACCTCTCTTTTGGGCTTATACAATAGTGGGTGCCTTTTCTATCTTTGCTGGAGCTCCCACTGCCTACTATAGGTTTGTGTTTACCTAATTTTCTATGTGGAAGATGTGGAAGTATACCTCTTCTTTCTCCTTCATCGTTTACTCTTACTATGCCCCAGCTTGCTCAGTGACCCTTGCCAAGTCTTGAATAAATGCTTCTTGAAGTGGAAATCTCACTAATTTGGATAGCTGTTAGATCATTTCTTTTTCTATGTGGAAGAAAAAGATGCCTTGCACCAAAGTAAATCTAATACTTGTACACACTGGCTATTAATACACAGTCCACAGTTTCTTGGGAGGCTAAGGCAAAAGGATCACTGTGGTAAAAATAAGAGACAGAATGAAAAATACATAGAAACTAAATACACACACACACACACACACACATGCAGGAATAACAAGGCAAGATTCCTACTAGAGGAACAAAGCAGGGTTTTCTTTCCTTTTTGTTTTTCAAGTATTCAGACTTTGTATATATTCCATATTTACATGGTTTATTATTTTTATTTTTTTTACTTAATTTCTTTTTTCTAAACAAAAAATATAGAGTGACAAGAAAAAAAATGTAACAATGCCACTGTGTAGAATTGTAGAATGAATAGTGTTGAGATCAAAGGAACAGCAGAGGACTATATTAAATATAATTTTCAGATCCCAAGCTGTTCAGTGGTTGTGGTTTGCAGCTTGGGTGTTCTTTACTTTTTTTTTTGTAGCCCACTAATGAGTGAGTACATCCCCTGCTATCTTTCTGGGTTTGTGATACCTCACTCAGGAGGATATTCTCCAGTTCCATCCATTAGCCTGCAAATGAGAAATACAAATCAAAACAACTTTGAGATACCACCTTACACCTGTCAGATTGGTTAAGATTAAAAACACAGATGACAGCCTATGCTGGAGAGGATGCAGAGCAAGGGAAACACTCCTCCATTGTTGGTGGGAGTGTAAACTTGTTCAGCCACTCTGGAATGCAGTATGGCAGTTTCTCAGTAAACTGGGAATCAACCAACCTCCCCAAGGATCCAGCAATACCACTATTGGGCATATACCCTGAAGATGCACATTCGCACCCCAAAAGCATTAGCTCAACTATGTTCATAGCAGCATTGTTTGTAATAGCAAAAACCTGGACACAATCTAGATGCCCCTCAACTGAAGAATGGAAGCAGGGTTTTCAAGAGCTCTTTTTAGGCTGATTTTAGACTCAAGCCAGTTTGGGTCAAAAGCATCTAGCTACCAATGAAATTCAGAGACTCAATCAGCTGGAAATAGCCTCAGTACCCAGGAAGTTGGTGCAAAGTTGCTGTCCTGCCTCTGAACTTCAAATCTCTCTTTATAAGAAAAATTGTCAATTTGTCTCCACCTTAGGATTTCTGTCACTCTCTGAACCAGTCAATAAAAGCATCCTGCTCCCTAATCTTATGGTGCTACCAAGGTCTCCCCAAACCATGGCTATTAATAACACTATTGAGTCAACCAAAGCATAGCTTGGAACACAGTCCCACTCTAAAGACTGGTCAAATGCAGTTCTATCTGGTGAAGTACCAGCTTTCTGTTGGGTCTACTGGCCATATGCTAGCTGCATACTGAGTTTCTCCAGCAAAACAAAGAACTTGACAAATACCATAAACAACATCCTTGTAGACTGTGCTTAGTTAAATGCTATTTTTTCCTACCACATAGTCATAGAATTGAGTCAGTTTTCCCCAAAGTCTAAGCAACTTATCTCCAAGCAAGAGGCAGCTGACTCAATAGCTGTTCATTCTATTTGTACTGCTACATTTTAACCAAAGATTCTTAAAATGACACTATAGAAAACCACACAAGCAAAGCAATCTAATCAGTTTAGACCAAAAGCCAACTGGATGGAAAATACATTTTGTGTTTTATTCTAAAGGTTAGGTTAAGCAAAAACTTTTTTCTTGATTGGAGCAGATAGGCATCTGTTGTAAAAGATTTCTGGCCCTCTTTGGGCCAGAGGTCTGACCTGCCCATGGCAGCTTTTATCCCCCAAAGAAATGACTCATACACTTATATTAATTTCATGCTGTTTGGCCTATGTCTCAGGTACATTGCTAACTCTTTCATCTTAATTCAAACCATGTTCATTAATTTACTGGCCATGTGGCCGTGGCCCAGTGGCCTATACCTGTATTCCTACATGCTGCTCCTTTGACGGCCAGATGGAGTCTGACTGACTCCATCCTCCTACTACCTGTCTCTACTGTGATTCCTCCACCCACTTCTATGGCACCCAACACAGGCTAAAACAGCACTTTATTTACAGAACTGCATACAGAGAACAGTCCCACCACAGGTATCTGCTGATAGGGCCAATGATCTCAGTCAAAGTAGTAAAGAAGCCACTTTTGTCCTTGGAGAGCAGATTATTTGAAGACTATCCTAATTTCAATCCACACTGGGGAAAGTTTATGTAGGGCCTGGGCTTTGGTGAGGATGTAAGGTGTAACATGTTCTCACTTCACTCAGAGGCATCAGTGAAAGATGCTAAAGGCATGACAAAGCTTACTAACCTTGGAAGGCCTGCAACTCCCTGCCTCCCATGGTATATGTGACTCATGGCTGATTATGAAGGCCAAGCACCCAGGAGAAGCCTATGAATGTCCGCTGTAATTACCTACATCAACCATCCTCCAAAGGATGCAAGCCTCTAGCAAAAACTGACCATTCAAGATCACAAATGAAATCTGCACCAGTCTAGATCCCTGCAAAGTACTGCCACTTTCTCACAGGAAGAGTCCTTCTTAGCAATCACAAATGCTTTACCTTTTCCTTTAGATTTCTAAATGATATTGTGGGGTGTGTGTGTGTGTGTGTGTGTGTGTGTGTGTGTGTGTTGTATGAAGCTGTTCAAGCATCTACATGTGCATGTATGTCTGCCTAATCCCACATCCCCAGTTCTAGGGTTACAGACATGAGCCACCATGCCCTGCTTCTTATGTAAGTACTAGGATGTGGCTTCAGGTCCTTATTTATGCTTGCACAGCAAAGATTTTACAAAGTAAGCTATCGCTCCACTCCTTAAATGGTAGATGTTAGCCCTCCTCTCAACATGCGATATCTTATTCAGGGCCATAAAATATGGTTATTGTTCCTCCATATTAAACAAACAATGAAACAAAAATTAGAGCTGAAGAGATGGCTCCATGCTTATGGTGTCTTGTTGCTTTTACAGAGGATTTGAGTTCAGTTCTCAGCATTCACATAAGTCAGCTCACAAGTGCCTGCAACAGTTCCAGGGGATACAATACCATCTGGCCTCTGAGTGCACAAATGTATACACACACTCCTAAATACATCTTCCTAAAACATCATATATAGTGATTCCTCTATTTATGATTTAACATTTTTTTAAAAAGGAACCAGCCAGCTAGATGGGAAATGGTGTTTGCCATCAAGCCTGGTGAGCTGACTTCCAAGCCTGACATGCATATGGCAAAAGGGGAGAACAGAATCCTGTATGTGGTCCTCCATCCTCCACAGAGTACCATGACATATGTGCACATACATACACCCACAAATATATAGGTGTACATTTTAAAAACCGAGACTCAAAATTGAAAATAAATGACCAGTTATTTGGCTCTCAAAATCCCCTATGTTGCAATTGCTGGGCAGGAATCTGTGATTTCATTTCTTGCAGCTTACACAGCACTGTTTGTTACAGCGGTACAGGCCAGAACGATGATACAGCACAGTGGCTAAGAACACCTACTAGAACAGAACTTGAATTTCAGTCTCAAGTTGTAGCTGTACCATTTATCTAGCTATTCAAATTTGGGCAGGTTATTTACCTTCCATGGTGCCCCAATTTTTCCACCCATGATATGGTCTCTATTTTCCCATTACGAAGACAAATTGACTTACAATTTTTAGTCAGTTATGTGAATAATATAAAGTTACATATGAAACCTAAAGCTGCATACATCCATATCCAGCGTGGAGTGTCAAGCCAATTTAAAATAAACCCTTTGTGATGGCTCGGGTGTCCCAGCCCTCTCTGCCAGATTAGTGTCCCTACAACAATGGGTACTAGAATCTGACTCTATTTATTTTAAGGTCTACCCTCTGATGCTTTTATGTGTCCCCTCTCCACTCCTTCCTCCTTCAGCATCTGAAAACAAATTAGCTGACTATTTCTCTCTTGGAATGGCAAAGCTCTCAGGGGGAGAATTCAAGCCATACAGATCTGGGAAGTTTCATTTGATAAACACACACACAAATAAAACACAATCAAAAACAAAATACAAACAAACAACAAACAGGTCTTCTGTCCTCTCTTGCTTAAGTTAGGCTACACCAATATGTATGTCTGTCCTGCTCACTTCAGATCTTTTCATACCTTCTTAATGTGTGTGTGAGAGATCAATTTTAAGATCCAAACCAGTTTTAAGTGGGGATACTGACGCTCGAGTAATGGAGGGGGGAACCATGGTGGTTAACTACTATCCCCTGAAGACTGCTAGTCCACAGGGGCCTTTTCTCTTCCTCTTGGCCTTGCACTGGCTTTGCTGGTCACAGGTATGCCATACCTTAATACCAGATCTACAGCCAGAACGAAGTTTTCAGTGGTCATAATGCCTTACTGACATAAAATATCCCATCACAGGCAAGGAGGATCCTAAGCAGGTCATCAGTTTATTTGACATTTAAAGTTAGCAGGGGGAAAAAAATGAACCCGCCTGGTCCTTACCACACAGGTGAAACAGCACATTCCAGTATAAAGACATAAGCTAGAGGATTTCACAGCTATCATTTAAACTATAGGAACAATAATTTCTACTATTTCACCATTAATTACCCCATTTGCCCAATGGTAAGACCTGACAAAAATATATAGTATCTAATAAAGAACCCTTGATGAAGATTCTCAGACCCAGTGATTATTTAACTACCTAGGTGTATCACACCAATGACAGCTTCATCTTCCAAGATTCATTTGACACACTCATTCAAGAAACAAAGACACATAGGTTCACACACAAAAGCAATAGACTATTACACACACACACACACACACACGCACACACACACACACACACACACACACACAGCACAAAGCTACTGCAAAACAGTGATTTATCTCACAGTGCCCGTGATGTCCAGACAGTCCAACATCTTTAAGTTCAGAGGGTCACATAATATTAACTTGTTTTGTTTAAGCTCATTTACTTTGCTCCTTTGGAAACTTCACCCATTAAAGAGGACCCTCCCAATCAAAAGGCACTGTGTCTAAACTGCACCATATCTAGCATTCCCTTTACTGTCCTGCTACAAGGATCCTTCACTGCAGAAACCTCAGCAGCCTCCCCTTAGGGTAGCCCCAAAGTGCCTGTTGGATTCTCATGTAATGTAAGAGTCTTCTGTCTGCCCATGTTATACAGCATAAACATCAACTGCTTGCTGCACAGTGAGCCATAGGGGAGATTAAAAGTCCTGAACTATCCCAGCCTGTGATCCTCCAGCATTCTTCTTGGATTGTGGACCATGAAACAACACTCTACATACTTGGTAATTATGGAGGCCTCCTTGTCATCATGGAAAAGTCATAAGGAAAACAACTAAGCCGGGGCTTCCTGGTGTATCTGACCTACAGGAAGAAGTAACTTGTCCAATCCACTGTTCTTTGCTAGATACAGTATTGTTATAAAGTGACACTTTCCACTGGATACTAAGAGTCCCATGAGATGAGATGAATATTTTGAAAAGGCGGTCTGTAAGCTTTACTGTTGTCAAAGTCACCCTGTCATGTGCTGACACTCTGTAGGGAGCTGTTGCCATCCAATCTCAGTCAATAACCCATGATGAGGAGGTGTCATCTGCTAAACTCCATATAGTCATCCTGGCCTAGAGGATGCTTGTCTAGCAGCTAGTTCAGTGATTACATTCTGTTAGACTCTTGGGATGGTACCAATGATTTAGCCAATTATTCACCAACAGCAACTACTCTTTATTGTAGCTCACATTTTAGGGGTCAAAATTGGGAAATTCTTAAGGAATTACAGCTTACACATGTATGCACTTACTAATGCTGAAAGATGTCTTTAGACTTCACTCATCATCCTTTCCAAGTGCCTAGCCTTTCAGACAGTGGCCAAGATCTGTGTTTCTTTCAACATGCATATCATAGTACCTAAAGATAGCAGTCAATGGCACTTTTACCACTGGCCTGGTACCTCAGGCCTCATCAAATGCAATATGGCTTATTTAAACAAGTTATACATCAACTGAATGAGATGTGGTGTGTTTTGGTCATTCATCAAGCATCTCTGGTAAGTTGTAACAGTTGAGATAAATCTGTGATGTCCATGCGCTGACACTAGGCAAGTCTCAGCTGTCCCTCATCCACAGGATGAAGTTAGCGTTCAGACTTCAAATCATCACTGTTCATTCTCTTTGCTGGCAGTGCTCCCTGTGGTGAGTCTTTCTCCCACCCATTATCTGAGGTTCCTCTTCTTAAAATAATCCTAAAAGATAACTATGTGCCCCAAACCCTTCCTAGATTCTCCTAGCCAAATGAAGTTTCTCCATACTTGAAACACAGTGTGAATCTCCAGGTTATCTTCCACTCTATAGGAAAACCATTCATGTTATGCTGTTCCAAAAGTTCAAGTTTTGAGTATGTGTCTTAGAGAGAGCCCCCAGGCTCCCCCACCCCCTCAAAAAAAAACACCCTTCAGTTTAAAACCCACACCTGATTTTTACTGACCTAAATATAAGGCAGTAAATCACCTTTCTCTCTCAGCCTCAGCCTGCTCTTCAGAGGCCTTTGCTCAAAGTCTGCCTTACAGGAACCACTCGGTACGATGTGAGTTATAATCATCACTGTGCCTCACTAGGAGGTGTGAAACAACTGGATATCAGCAAGTCATTTTTAAAACTCTATCCCAACAACAGTACCTGATACGCAGAAAGCATTCAATAAATATTTATTGACTAACCTGGATAAATGATTCATGGAGCTTCGTTGAGATTTTTTAAAGCAAATAAATGAGAAGATCAATACACAGTTCACAGCTTGCATGGAATTTAAATGATGCGACACACACGTAACATCTGAAATAAAGGCAGGAGTTCAGGCAAGGACACAGCTTGCCTTGAAAACTACTTCCTATCCTGGAAAAGGTCAATTCATACCTGCCTCCTTCCTGCCCCCTCCCATCCCTCCTCCCCTTTCTCTGTCTTATTTTAAGCTAACTTAACTTCTAAATGTATTGCTTTCATGAAGAAAATCAGCATTCATGGGTTTAAAACTGCAACTAGCTAGTTTGCTTCTTATTCAAAATCCTGTCCGCAGATATTTTATTGCTCTGTAAAATTGGATATAAAAAGCCTTAGGACAAAAAGTGAACTCTGAACTCTCAAATTAGGCTTCAACATTACTTTCAGAGTTCAGATGAAGGTGGCCACTCTCTTTCAAGCATCTGTATTAAGGAAGAAAATGGCATTAAGGGAGAAACACAAGCAGACATGATGCTCACTAGAGGATTGATTACCTAAGTCACAAGACATGTCCTCTCTATGAGATGCAGTATTCTAAAACCAGCTACCAAAACAATCTTAAGGAAAGTGGCATTGGCTACATGTAAATTGCATGTAAATTTACATACGTAAAATATATGTGAGGTGAAGAGAAAGCAATTTATCTCAATCTTAAGGCTTTTCCCCCCTTGATGGTGGTATCAAACACTGTGTATCCCTGACCCCTGGAGTTTTAAATATTTATAAATTACATTTAAATGTTTTTAAAGTATAAATTAGCTTAAATATGTATTTTAAACACTTTATAGCCACATTTGGGATATATATGAATGATCACAGGACATATCTGATTGAAAAGCTACATTTTCTTTGACACTCACTGCGGTCACCTTCTAACACTGGAGACTGTCCACAGACAGGTGTTTGTAAACCCTGCCTAAAGTTGCAGCTAGTACACTTTCCCTGTGTACAAGCTGTGACCTCACAATATCCTATCATATATCACAGCTGTCTTTGGAGAAATCAACCAAAACCTAGTGAAGACAGTACTGTGTGGGAAAAGCCTACAAGTATTCAAAAAAATGGTATCTTGCTTATGTCCTTAAATTAAAACATATTATTAAATAAGTACTTTCCACAAAAAAGTCTTACTGTTGATTGTATTTTAAGTTCTTGCTCCCTTGATAACAAGTGTTTTCTGACACTGATCAAATTAAACTGAATCATAAGTAGGCCTTATTATCATAAAAGGTTGGCTAAATAGAGAGCAAGTTTAATAAAAATTTACATGTAAGTTTGTTATGTAGCAGTCATAACGTAAGGCACATTTTTATTTTAGATAATTAAAGCAAACCTAACTTCCTATAGGATACAGTCAAACGCAACAACTGAAGCCTTCTCAAAATCCACATGACAAACCTTTTGCGAACTGTGGGCATGTGTACCACAGTGCAAGACAGCTGGGGTTCTTGTCTGTAGAGCTGTATGCACAGACAGCAAACCTGTACAGCAAGTAGAGCTAGCCACAGCCTGTCAGGACATGAGTCTTAATAAGGTGAGAATGCAATGCTTCGAATTGCAGGAGCTTCCCTGTTGGGTTCTAGACCCAGGAAGGACGGTAACACACACCTGGCATAGGCATGGTCAGGAGAGCAGACCATAATCATGCAAAACTGACCTTTTCACCTGGTGATGAACTTCATGGCCATGAACACAGCCTAATTTGTTTCATTTCTCATCAGATAAACTAATTCCTCTCCAAAATAGAACTGTAGACATTACCCAACATTCCAGAGTTTCTGTCCTTCCAGTCCAAGCATTACCACAGAAGTTTCCAAAATATTTCCTATCATGGGAGTGAATAGGCATATATGAAAATGCTGTGGTAAAAATCCATTCTCCTGTACATTTTATAAAGAGTATAATTACAAAACTATTTTCTATCATGCTATAGATAAACAGATATTTTATAGTAACAACTATCAGGAAAATATTATTTCAAAAACATTTGCATATGTTCAGGGACCTGAGGAATAGTGCCTGTTACTAATTTTGAAGAAAAATCTGAAAGAATTTGAAATACTCACTCAAAACACAGTACAACTACACCAAAGAAATTGTCTTTAAAAAAAAAAAAATCGAACACGAGAATTTCCAGGGTAGGCCAGTAATAGTTTCTCAGTCAGGGTGGAGATGGGTATCTTAGAACCATGGCATCTAGAATGGCTGGCATTATGCTATGGGTGAGTCGGTCATTACCTTTTTCATTTGCAGAAAGAAATACTTACCTGACATGTCTACGAGCCCTTCTGAGTTTGAAACACTAAGAATTCATGTATCTGTAAATATATAAACCATATCTTAAACAATTTTAAGCTTGGGTTTTTTAGCCCAAGACAATGACTGGGCTGCTAAAATGTTCTCAGTTAAAAGAGAAAAAAAAAAAAAAAAAGAAAAGAAAAGAAAAGAAAAGAAAAATTGAAAAACCTGCCTTTTTAAATCCAGTCTCCAAGGAGAAGACTAAAAAGGTAATTGTGTGAAACCTTCAAGGAGTTGTTTTCTCCATCTGAGAGGAGATGGTAGCACAGGGCTTCGTCAGCTACACATTTCTGCCACACCTCTGCCGTGCTGAAACCTTCCAAGAAAGCATTAACAAGTTTTCATGCTATCCACAAATAGAATTCCTCCCTTCTCTCCTCTACCTGACCTAATGAAAGTCTGTCTTCCTGATGCTGCTCCAAAGGCTGGATGGCTAGGGGACTTCAGAGCAGGAAGAAAAAGCATACCTAGATCTTAGCCTGGCAAATCTTCATGGTATCTGTTACTGAAGACTTTGGCGAGAAATCAAGATGAAAAGCTGGAATGACATGAAAGATGAATTCCAGCAAACTGGAGTAGCAAAGCTTCTAACATCTTCAACAAAGCAAGCTTCACATTAGAACCCCAGGCCCAAGGGAGAAGGATGAAACCATGCCAGGGGAAGAAACCCACAGATTGGTTGCCTTGTGTCACAACCACTTTTGAAAGATGTTAAATTAAGGTGTAAGTGATTTTCAATTAAATACTACAATGAGCATTAATTCGCATGTATTGTCGATCATGTTTTATGAGAATTTACTAATTGTGAGTTGCCCATGTGTTTCAACCTAACCTCCCCATTCATCTTGTAGTGTGGAACTTTTCTTCCTTAAAACAAAATCAACCCATCAAATGTGTTTCAAAGCCTCCCTATTTTGTAAGAGAAACCTTATAGATAACCAATAACTTGCACTCAGGGCAGCTGAAGAGTCAGTGTCACCAGAGAGCATTAATGGGGGGCATATAGCTACAATATCCTAAAATCTTTGCATCACTAACTAGCTATGTAGTAGATATTTGAATAGCTTTTCAAATACAGAGATCAAAAGATGTATTTTCTAACTGTCTTCAAATGAAATTTGCTAACAATAAAGGATATCTGCTGAGCTCTTACCTTCTGAAATAAAGTATAATAACAGCCAGAATTTGGTCTTAAACCAGAACAATGTGTAATGGTAAAATAAAACAGTATTTAAAACAAGTATAAATATTTTAAATAAAGTCACAACTTTTCTGATTCACATTTTCTGTACTCCCACATGCATTGTGTTTCTATAGCACTTGTCTTCCAAGGAACTTAGAAGGCTTGTGGGCTTCTAGATGTCAGGTATTATGACCATACAAAATAAGACTCTACTACATCAGCAGGTCCATGTAAAGAAAGACAGTGGCGAGGGGGATAGAGGGAAGAACACAGCCTCAAAGAGCCAGGTCCAAACAGCAAATCATCTTCATTTGATCAGATTCATCACTGCTTTGGGAGATAATAAAAACAAAAAACAAATAAAATCAGTAACCTACAGAGTTTCTGAATCTTCAATACTGCAGTTTTTAAATGTTCAATTATCAGGTGGCAGGAAATAAGCCTTGTAATACAGGTTCTATCAGTACTGTATAATATCTATTCATCTATCAACTTGTCATCAATAGCTCATTTCTATTATTTGTTTTTTTTTTACTGTATTTGACAGACTAACATCTTCATTATTCTTTGAAAATAATGGCAATCAGCCAGTTTATAAATGCTACATAAACACTTAACGTGTTTAATGAAACACTAAATATCATATATTTATTATTATCCAGGTAATTAACAGAATCATAAATATTTCCCACATGTAAGAAATACTACTTCGCAAAATAAGCCATACAGAGCTGAAGACTGTAAAGCCCCATATTGACTAGACTATATAAACAATTCTAAACAATAAATAGATCCACATTGTTTTGAAAACTTAATTCAACTGCATAAAGTAATCTGCAAAAGAGCTTTGTAACTTAAGGTCTTATCTATTTATTTATAAACATAACAAAGTGTAACTTTTATTTCAAATGTAAAGCATTGCAGATATAAATCACTTCAAATGAAAACAGGTCCTGAAGTTTTATTGCTGCAAGTGTCCTATTTTAAGTTAGGAAAGAACGGTAAATTGAAGTTCCTTTATATAATGACTTGGAGACTGATGACATTTACTGCTCACTGTAAGTGGCCAGTGATGACAGACACAGGGGAGTAGAGACAAGCTAGAAGAATACAGGACAGGAGTATTAATGAAGAATTGCTCTAATTTATACCTAACTATGATTTATTCCGTATAGAGGTATATAACTCATATAGCCTTTATTTAAAAAAATGCCCTCCAAGTCTTAAATACTGCACATAAAAACCCAGTAACTACCATGACACTTGTTCCTAGATACAAATATTTGACTCTGGTTATTTCTTTAAGCCTAAATGCAATCATGATAACTTTAAAAATACATCGTTGATTTGTTTTAAAAATTTTCTCAGGACTCTGAATTCTAATTTATGACCTCTGAAAATATTGTTTAATTCATGTCTTAAAAATACTTCATTGCAGAATGTTTTAAAAAATACTTTATTTTCACATTTATTGCCATCACAACTCATACTTGGCTCTAAAATTCCATGGTGCAACTTCATTCAATTTTACTAATATTTCTGTCTTAACAACTTCATTAGTCTGTGCAAAGTGGTAGCTATGAGATGTTTATCAGAAAAGAACTCTTTGCTATTACCAACTTCAAAATGTTGAACTTGGGGACCTTTAATAGTCTGGCTCTGTAAATATTTTAATTCTATTTAAGCCCTAAAAGAACTCACCACTTTAGAACTATCTTGTCTATTTATATAAGATACTCTTCCAGTTTGATCTCAAGTCTAATAATTCATAACTTATCACCTGAACCAAGACCATTTAATTCATTGCCTTTAATTATTGTTTCAAAATACCAAACTTGAACACACCATGCTTCTTTTAAGACTCTTTATTGATTTGTTTTTTAAACAATCCAGTCTGTTGTATCTCAATGCAGTTTATAAAAAGAAAGAAAGAAAAACCCTTAGGCCAGTTTTCTATAAACTGCAATCAAATAGTAATTCAGTTTGTCAAAGAAGTTATCTTAAGTTGCATTTTTTTTAATATGCAGAACAGTAAGATGTAAGCATGCTCTTGGATGCAGGTGCTCTTGTGCACTAAGTTCTATGTAAGAGCTTGCTAAGGTCTGCAGGCAGTCTGGGGATGCAATAATTTTCTCCGTAATTTCTGTAGGTGAGGATGAAACTCACATTTATGAATAAAGTAGTTTTCTCAAAAAAATTGAGGCAGCTTCCGTTGGATGCTATCTGTGCTATACCTTGAACTGAATTAAGGTGAGTCCATGTCCATGCTGGAACTTTTGAAAAAGAAACAAAACAAAAAACCCTCGGCAGGCATCGAGGAGTACTGAAAGGAAAGGGGTAAATAAACATTGTATGCACAGTTGTTGATGTTCCTATATTAACAGAACACATCAAGAATTTTACATATCAAGGAAGCAAAACTCCTTCACTGCTTTCAGTCAAAGTCATGGGTGTGGACGGTGGAAGTGGAGCAAGACTAGAAAAGGGAAAAACAAAAAAAAAAAGAAAACAAACAAACAAATAAAAACTTGAAGTCTACACCTCATGCAGAGTTGTCCTTTGACCAGCCCTGTTTCTCAGACATCCGAGTTGGAACTGAGATTTGTTAACCTGGGGTCCGCATTGATTTCGTATCTGTAATGATACCCTTCCATGTGATCCCTGCAGGCATCTCTGATGTTATGCATCCACTTTTTTATGCCTTTACGGTTCAAATACAAAACGAGGAGGAAAATAGCGCCTATCAGAGCTAAAACAATACCTAGGAAGACATAGGAAGTCTGCAGGGACGGGGGAAGGATAGCATCACAGTCCAGGTCAGAACTGTTTAGGTCCAAGAGACCACGGTTCCTCATTTTTTCTGGGAATGCACAGGTGAGCCTGGCTTTATCTGGCACCATTTCTGTCTCTTTAAGCCAGGTCACCATGTCAGCCATGTAGCAGTCGCAAACCCAGGGATTGTTGTCCAGGAACACCCTAACACGAGGCAGACCTTGCCACTCAGCCAAGGTGGAGTTGTGAAGGACTTTGAGGGCATTGTCCTCCAAGTGGAGGCTTTCGAGATGTGTCAGGTTGCGGAAGGATGCATAGGTCAGGCTCACCAGAGAGTTGTTCCGAAGGTCCAGATACCTGAGACTAGGCAGTTGGGCCAGTAAGTCCCGAGGCAGGTAAAGGAAGTGATTGCTGCCCAGCTCCAGGCGATGAAGCCCTTGGAGAGCAAAGCCCGAGCGCAGGGCAGCTGCCACCATGCCCTCGAAGGCCACCATGCCCTCAAAGCTTCCATTCTGCCGCTGATCCTCAGGGGGCACGATGTGGTTCAGGATCAGCTCCTCCAAGGGGCTGGGGGCTGAGACGCTGGCATTGCTACCCGCAAAGGCGAAGGCGCTGAGGTTGGTGAGAGGGTTGTGGCTGAGGTCGAGGTGGCGCAGACCGGGCAGATGCTCGAAGGCACCTGCACACACCTCCTTCAGGTGGTTGCCACTGAGGTTGAGCGTCGCTAGGTCGGCGAGCGGCGGCCGCCGGGCGAAAGCGCCAGCCTGGAGCACGGTCATCTGGTTGCCCGTGATGAAGAGGTTGCGAACATAGGGAGGCAGGTCCGCCGGCACCTCCATCAGGTTGCGGTTAACGCACTTGACCGTACGCGCCGCCTCGGAGCACTCGCACGCCGCGGGACATCGCTCCGCTGGCGGAGGCTGCACAGACCCTGAGGCCAGGAAGGCCGCCGGGGAGGTGGAAGACGAGGGTACCGAAGAGCTGGGCGCAGACGCGGAGACCCAACCTAGCAGCACCAGTGCCAGCCGTGCCAACCGCAGCCGCCCGTCCCCGGCAGCGGGGCCCCGGGAACCCGCCCCAGGCATCGCGGCTCGCCTCTCCCCGGAGCTGGGACGGTGCCCGCTCCGAAGGCTCGACCGGCTGGGCCCGGCGGGCGCGAGCCGGCCACAAGCGTCGGCTGCAAACTTTCCTCGCGTGGGAGTCAAAAGGGGCGGAAGGGGATACCAAAGCCGGAACTTGGTTTACCCCACGCCGCGGGGCGTCCCCCTCCCGGAGCGGCTCCCCGCCCTTCCCTCCGGCGAGTACGCACGGCCGGTAACGACTGGGGCCTCAGCGCTCCTCCTCTGGCCGCCGCTGGGGTGGCACCTCCTCGACTCTTTGTTGGCGCCTTTCGCAGGGCAGGATCGGATGAGCGACCTGGGGACAAGCGGAAGAGAGGAGTGAGGAGCGGCGCCTGGAGTACGAGCCAAGTTGTCGCCACCCTCCCCACCCAGCCCTAGCCTCCGCGTGCGTCCTTCCCCAGAGAGGGATGTGGTCCTCACTCCGGAGCACTAAGCCGGCCTCTTCCGGGCCCACATCTGTACTAAAGCCACCTCCTGCCTTGCTCCTGCCGGGATCGCACTCTCCTCTCGCCTAGAACTTCTCGCAGAGCCCGCTGTGTCCTGCAAGCAAACTTCTCCCTTCCCCAGCTCCTCGCTCCAGGCTCCCACCGCCCCCGCCCACCACCTGCCTTCCGGGGTCCCCGCCCCCGCCGCTGCTCCCCGCCCAGGTTGGGATGAAAGTGAAGTTTCGGGTTACGCGACTCTTTCGATCTCTTGTAGTACCTTCTTGGATTAGTGGGAAAAGGAGTGCGGAGCCATACAGCTGTCGCCCACTCCCGACTACCCAGTTCGTGGCCCTCCAGCCCCCCAGATTCCGAAGGCGTCTCCGGAAAGGGGGAGGGAACCCGCCAACAAAGCGGCCGTGGGTAGGTTGGCAGCCAGGACCCCCACTCCTCTCACGCCCCAGTATGCAAAGAAACCCCGGTTCCGCCTCCAGATCTCTGCCCTAGCCGATGGGTCCCTACCGCTCACCTCTGCGCCCTGCGCTTCCAAAGCCAACTCCGCGCCTTCCCGGTTCCGGCTGCGAACGCCGACTCGCCTCGCACCCCAGCCCCTAGCCCAACCTCCACGGCTGGGAAAAACCAAGCCGGGGGGGCGGGGGAGGGCCGGGGCTGCGGGGGAGATTGCAGCCGCGCAGCCCACTTCTGCTGCTGGGTAGGGGCTTTAAGGAGGGAGCGGAGTGGTACCCGGACTGCGCGCCTTCTCCTTGCAGAGATAAACGAGCCTTGCGCCCGGGAAAGGTGAGGGGTTCCCCTTGTGTTTCCCCCTCCCTGGCATCCTTTGGTGGTTCCGTATTTTGCATAGCGTATTTACCTCGGACAGAAACAAAACCGCTGGTGGATCTCTTGGAATTCACGCTGCTTCGGGCATCGCTGGCCCTGCTGAGATAGATTTAAGCGTGACCCACATCAACGCAAAGCAGCAGTAGAAAGGAACGAGCTGCACACGTTACATCCGCCGCTGCAAACGCCGGGCTTGTGAGGGAGATCCAGAAAGACTCCTCTCGCGTGGCTCGGTTAGGCTGGCAACTAAACATTCAGGGAGTAGTTAATGCCTTCCTACCTGTACCACCCCCGCAGCCTTGGGTAGTTATGAAACTTGCGAAGAAGTCAACTTTAAGGAATGGGGGAGGGTTAGTGGAAAGGACACTCATTCTTGATTCATTATGAGTTTTTTTTTTCCCCTTTCCTCTCAAAATTAAAACCAGAGGGAAGAAAACGGCAGCTAAAACACCCCAGAAACAAAGGCAAATAGCAAAGACGTGAGTCACCCGGAAAGCTCCCTCCACCAGATTCGGAGCGTTGTGTCAGCACAAGTCACTTACGCAGGGAGCGCTCGCGGCGGGAGGTGGGCGGGCTGACCTAGGAAAGAAGTTTGTCCCAAAGTCTGTCTCCCAGGGGGCGCTGGCAGGCGCCGGATGATGGATTAGGGTACGGACTGGAATGCGTATAGAACCAATGTCATTAAATACGGGAGATGTGGACTTCTGAACGCCCTGTCACTGTTGTCTCAAAAACCCTTTATCTTCTTTTCCCCTGTCAAATAATTTTCCCCAATGTAAAAGATGTGGATTATTTCAGTCTTGTTCATTTTAGAGAGAAAATAACAGGATGGCTCGGGGACCGAACACCAGTAAAACAAAAGGGATCAAATTAACGATGTTCCCACAACATGCATCAGTACTGTGGTGGTCCAATTCTGGATCTACGGATGATTCTTTTCTGTAGAAAGAGTTTACACAAACACCAGCCAAAATGGTCCAGGAAAAAAAACGCTGCAGAGCCTGGAGACTGCAGAGATTTGTGCAAAAAGACAGTTTCATTAATTTGCATCTTCAGCACATTTATCTAAATCCCTTTCTCTTATTTTTAAAAGTGTTTTTGCAATATAAATGTAAAAAGCTTTGGGGGAAAAATACCAACTCAGAAGCTGAAGTCATGTTGTATGTGGCAATCATGGAGATGGTTATGTAAATCTATACCGAAAAAGACAATTTTACTGCCTAGTTTTTGTAGTAAAGTAAATGGCATGGGAAGAATTTTTCTGATCCTCTGAGATGGTCTTATATCTGATTGTCTCAAAGTGCTCAGGTACTCTGGTTCTTTAGAACTTAAAAAATAACAACACATGCTCTCATTTGATCCTCAAAACACCTCTGAGGCAAGATACAGTAGCATCAGGACCATTGTTCTATCCTGTGTCCTCGCTGTTCAGTTTTCCAAATTTCAAAGCAAACACACAAAACCTGAGGCTTTGAGCTAATATAACCCAGCATTGATGTCTTCAACTTGCCTAGTCATGTCACTTGATAACAGTTGCCCCGTTTACTCTGCACATCACTACCAAGGTAAATCTCACTTCAGTTTCATGGATGAGAAAGCTGGCATGAGAATGAAGTATAGGATGTTACCAAATGGAAGATGGAGATGGAACCAGTCTGAGATCTGTCTGCTTCTCAGTCCACCTCTAGGCCAGATTAAGAGATTTATGCAAAGTCCTAGTCTTTTAATATATAGTCAGCCTGCAGCCACCAGTCAGATGGCTATGAATGCATCCTACACACACACACACACACACACACACACACACACACACACACACACTTACAAACTTACTTAAAACAGATATTTGTTTTGGTAACCCAATTATATGGTTTCCCCATGTAAACTTCGTTCATTGTGCAGAGTCATCGTGCAGTGCTTCAGAGGTCTAGGATGTCTGAAGGTGACCAGATGAGCAATCAACCTGGGTGTCTTTCAACTTCTTCCCTGAAGTTAGCAACTAGCTAGGACCAGTAACAAAGTCTTTTATACTTCCTACACTTATGTACTGTGTGATCTCTGTATATTTCTGCTACTTAAATCTAGAATTGGACCATAATTAAAATTCAAAGTATTTCCATGAGAATTGAGATACACTTGGCAAAATCAACTTATTATTCTCTAAGTAGTTATCTATTGTGATTTATTTCTGTAGTTAGTAATAGTAGTACAGGGTGAGAAAAGGTCTCCTCCACAAAGTAGAGTTGCTACATTTACCAAGATACAGAGTGAAGTTTAATTTCAGTTAAACAATGATACTGTAGTGTTGCCTGGAGTTCAGTTGGACCTTCCCACTTTAATTAACCTGCCCTGGTGGACAAAGTCTTATCTCCTTGGTGATACTACATCCTGTAAAGTTAATAATAGTAACTTTCACATCTCTATTCTTTGTCAGCTTGACACCTGAACACGTTACTTTTAAGCCAGAACCTTCTTCAGCACAACTCCACAAGCTCATGGCTATCCCATAATGCAAAATGGATTTGGTTCAACTTCCAAAGTCTGTATAGTCTTTAAGAATCCCAGCACTGTTTAAAATTCCCAAGCCCGAGTTTCCTTTGAGGTTCAATCTTTTGATTCTCTTTCTTTATCTCTCACTGTAGAGGTGAATAAAAGAACTGAGTAACAACCACACTACAGCTGGAGGATATGCTTTCCCTCAAAGAAATTAGTTCATAACTTTTTAATTCACCATCGCACAAGTCCTTAGGACACAGGCAGAATTGCAGCACATTCTTTGCCAGGACATAGAAAGAACTGGCCTCTAGCCCTTGTTCCCTTCCTAAACCTTGGGGACTGAGCCTCAACTGTCTGTTTTCTCTAAGCATGCCTGTCTTCCAAATTCTTACCAGAGCACACCATTACACTATTCTTTTAGTATTTGAGGGCTTGTCTAGCCCAAAGTTTCAAACTCTTACAGGTTCTTTTTGCAAAACAGTTCCAAAGGTATAAAAATCCATGGGATCAAGTTTATCACATCAATGGCCTCAAACTCAGCTTCAGTTTCCCAGCTCAGTCATTTTTCCTGTTGCCATGATAAAAGTGCTCTAACAGACACACTTTAAAGGAGAGAGCATTTATTTGAGCTGACTGTTCCAGGGTGCAGCCACGTGTGTCCTAGGAGTCCGGGCAGCAGGAGCTTAGGTACGATGATCAATCAAATTGGGTTCACAATCAGGAAGCAGAGAGCCATGAGTGCTCTATTTGACTCACTTTCTTCTTTTTATTCCTCCTGGCCCCCTGCCAATTGGAATGGTCACAGTTAAGGTGGGTCTGCCCACCCTGCTTAACGAAATCTAGATAATCCCTCACATATGTGCTCAAAAGTTTGCCTCCCAAGCAATTTTAGACCTTGTTAAGTTGGCACTATTAACCATCATACCCTGCTGCAAATACTCTACCAAACTATCTCTCTAGCCCCAATTTTACACATATTTTAACTATGTTTCTTCTATGAATAGGATCATGTATATATTGTATACATTATTTACAATCTTTATTTAAAGATACATTTATGTCCACATATATGCTTTAGTATGTGTGCACCCACATGCATATTTTTGTAAGGGGATGAATGTGTATGCAAATAGATATTCACATGGGCTGGAGTATGCATGTAGAGCCTAGAAGACACCCTTGAGTGTCATTCATCACGAAAGTCTCTCCCTGGCATGGAGGTAACCAAGTAGGCTGGTCCAGCAATCTACTGCTCTGTACTTCCAGGGCTGGGATTACAAATCCTCCATTCTCACATGCAAATTTATATGTGCTGCTTGAAAGGTAACAACTCTACCAACGGGGCCATCTGCCTATCTTGCTTTCTTCCTTAAGACTGTAAAATACTGCATATTGTGGACTGCTGTGCTGTAACTTTGATTTTGGCTTTTAGAGACAAAAATCTTACTGTGAAACCTTGGGTACTGTGAACCAGACTGGCCTTAAGTGCCCGCCTTTGCTTCCCAGGTTCTTGATTTGCAAACATGTGCCACCATGACTGCCTTGGTCTACAGATTTTCAACAGCATCATTGCAACATGGATAACTACTTTTAAAGAAGTTTCCCGCAAGTGAGAACAACCTACCAGGATCAGTTCTATTTTGATTGTCTTAGGCATTTAATTATACTAAATTATCATACTTACTTACTCTTGACAGCTTGAAAAATTTTTGTGCATAATGCTATTTACATGCTCTGAGGCAGGACAGAGGATTTCAGAGCACATCTTCCAAAGAAGAATGAAAGAAAGATCCGAACGCCCTTACAAAGTCAATCTAATATGCTTCCGAAGGTCATTTTGTAGCCTCCAGTAAAATAGCCCTACACTAGCATTTATATAAAAGATTATTTCTACAGAAATCATTTTTCCTCTAATGACCCAAAGGAAAATCAGTGAAAGGGATATTACTGAATTATTGCTGTTAAATCTCAGGACTGCAGAGCATGTGGCAGGGGAGTCGGGGCGGGGAGAAGAAGAGGAGGAGGAGGAAGATGAGGTACTGACAATTGGCAGAGAAGTCAGAAGGTCCAACATTGACAATCACAAAGATTCTTTAAAACTACTTAATTTTGGTCTTTGCCTAAAATTAGCAAAGGAACTGATGAAGAGAACACTATCAGTTATGAAAAATATCTAGCAAAGTCAAGTGTGGAATACTAAGCAAATCTGTTACAGAACCATTAACTAACAAAACATTAACAGCCACGTGCATATAAGAAGTCAAAAGAGAGCAGGAATAATTTTTAAAAATTATTCATGGACAAGGGAGAGATATCTCAATGACTAAGAACACTGGCTGCTTTTCCAAAGGACTCGGGTTAAATCCCCAGCACCCACAGAGCAGATCACAACAGGCTGTAACTCTAGTCCCAGGGAAGCAAACACCCTCTTCTGGCCTCCAAGGGCACTGCTGGCATGTAGTACACAGACATATATGGAGAAAAAACATACTTATGCAAATCTTAAATTTAAAAAACATATATGTATGTATATAAACTATTTAAAATTAAAAGAATCTTCTTATAAGCTGATTTTTAATTGTTTTAGGAAAAATATGACCTCTCTTTTTTAAAACAACCTGATTTAAGTAACATATAAACCAGAGAATGGGTCAAAGAAGACAGATTTATCTTACTAATCGTTAAAAAGTAGAATTGGGCTATTAAAAATACAATAATAATGTCTTCAAGTTCTCTGAAAATTGAATACATATTTAAAAACAGGCTAAAAGGATGTGACAGACTGGAGTGGATGAATAACTTAATAATAGGTATTTCTTCATGGATGAGAAGGTAGTGGAAAGCAAATAAAAACAATTATGTCTTATGCACTGATTTTCAAAAGGGGAACATTGACAGTCAACATTAATTCCACAAATTCTTTAAGACTTCACCTCCTGAGACCCTTAGGATAAAAATCCCTACCCTCAGTTAACTCAGCCTTGTTGGAGAGCAGAACAGATGAGTGCAAATCTCAGGGCAGAGTGGATCTGATGGCAGGTTCATGAGGTCACAATGTCTGACTTGCACTTTGAAATCTTAGTAAGAGCTTGCTCAAAAGAGTTGGGATGTTCAATTCTGGATGCTATCTGAGGACGGGTACAGCAAACACAAAAGAGAGATGATGCACAGCTCCAGTTTGAAACAGGGTGGATCAAGCCAGATATGGAGACGTGCCTGTAATTCCAACCATCAAAAAGTATGAAGCAGAAATGTTTATTTCAAGGTCATCCTGAACTACATAACAAGTTTGAGGCCTACACTACAACAGACCCTGCCCGAAACCCAGCTCCTTTCCAGCAAGATGACCTCCAAATGGTTGGTTGATTTACCTTACAGTTCTGGGGAGTCTCAGAAGATCAGTGGGGAATGACAAGGTCATGAGAACAATGAGTTTTGACAGAGAAGATGTGAGTACAGAAAGAAATTTGGAGACCCAAGTGAGAGAGGATAAAAACATAAAAATAAAAACAAAAGCTAAAGATGAACTGAAAGACTGGGGTGGGGGTAGGGAGAAGCTAATACAGGACCCACCACCACTGGGTATTTTGGATATTTTCTGGTTCTCGACAGTAATTGGGAGCTTCTGACATTTAATGGGCAGAGGCCAAGGATATTAGAAATCACATAATTAGATAGCAACTCCCCTACAATGAAGAATTGTTCTGTCTTGAAAGAGTTTCAAATATGCATTCTTGTAGGTTAACTTCTAAAGTTTTCGCTTAGAATCAAATTCACTTCACACTCAGACATCAAGTACAGCATTGTTTTATTACACAACAATTTTTCAACGGGTAAAGCTTTGCTGCTCGCCAAGAGAAGAAGCGATGCTATTTTGTCTGGAACTTTGCCATGACTACCTCTGACAGCCATGCCACTTGCTCAGTTTGTGGTGCCAGCACTGTTCACCTGCGACCCTCTGCATCTGGAATTACTGTGATTAGTAAGTAGTAAGTGGTGTTCCGAGGGGGAAGTGTGGACTGTGTTGAGAGGCTGTTTTCTACATTCTTCCACATAGCAAGTCAACATCCTTAAAGCCATTAAACCATTGCTTATTTACAAGTGGATGGAGATTTATTACTGTTTACTGATAAGCTTATGCTCAAACATTTCTATGTTTACTATTTAAAACTTACTCTCCCCTTGTTTGTCCTTTAGTATGTGATTAAAAATTACACACACACACACACACACACACACACACACACACACACGTACATTTACAATTTAGTGAGAAGGTACATTTTCTATACTATATGTGGCTTTATAAGATATTCATTGTAAAAAGGAAACACTGGTTTTAAAAGGATGTGTACAGATGTCTAAGAGTTAGAACTCAACTCTTGGTAATTTATTCACTGTGGTTGTAAGAGTCCAGACAAATTTAGTTTTAAAAATAGAATATTATAGGAGATACTTATATTTTAAATGATGCAAATTAGTACGAAATCTAACAATTCTAGACTGAAGAGCCAAGTTTGACTATGAGGAACTTAAACATCCCTGGAGAAGAAATGAGATAGAGAAGTTATTAGTTTAAAGAAGAGCCTGTCTTACCTGGTTGGAATTATTGACTTTTAAAAGTGAATCATGGAAAAAGTTTAAAACTGTAGCAGTATTTACTGGGTGAATACATACCACTGCATGAGAGAGAGAACAACTGAGAAGAGTTGGTTATTCTTCTCCCCTGTGGACTCTAGGGATTGAACTTGGGGTGTGAGGCTTGTCCCCAACCCTGTTTACTTGCTAAACTATCCTGATGGCCCTCATATTCATATCTAATTTTTCATGCAAATTGGTTCTACTCTGACGATAGTGCTGAGGAACATGAATTTCTTTAGTTTCTGATCAAGATGGGGTCAAAGGCAAACAAGAATTCAGCCAGAACTAATAAGGGGCATTTGCAATTGCAATGACCACTCAAATTCAATCTCTTTCAACTAAATATAATAGTTGACAATACTTATTAACATACTTAATTTTTTTGTAGAACCCCACTTTGCCCTTTCAAGAGAAATTTTCTCAAAAGTCATCAATTTTCCTCAAAAGGTTTCTCATCCTGGTACACTGGCAGATACCTAAGATGTGTCCATGAGTGTGTTCCACAGATGGTGTTAGGCCAAAGTCTGAGAACAGGAGGCTTGCTTTTCTAATGTGTTGTGAAAATTTGACTCCGCAAGCTAAAGTGCGTTAGTTAACATGATCATCCTAGTGCTGTCTGAAGTGTTGGAGTCTGATACATTGAGTATTCTGTTTGGTTCAGTTTAGGTCTCCAATCTAACAGATAAAGGACCAAAGCCTGTCGTGTATTTTGAACTACAAATTTATCATGTTGCCTTAGCAGGGAAAGAAAAAAAAAAAGCTCAGGAGTATTAACTAGGAAGAGAGAGATCAAGCCAGTGTCAAGCCCACAAGCTGAACAGTGTTTGGGTTATGGCAGAGCAGACTCAGGTGCAGAGAACACGGCATAAGCAGCCTTTATGGAACTTGAGTAACAGCTGCAAGAGGGACCCATGATACCAGAAAGGCTTTAGCCAACAGATACTGATGCAGTGATATTTGGTTTGAAACCAATGGGGTACAGACACAGTCCATATTCATTACTGGGCAGGATTCCACCTGTAGACGATGACCTTGCTAATGCAGTCTGCCTGGGTGTGAGTGCTGCATGTTCACAGAATTCTACAAACACCGAAAGGCTTCTTATGTCTGCAAACATATGCACTGGGTATGCAGTCACCCTAAAATCCATCCAGGATGCCAAAACTTTGTGGTAAGGAATTCTAAATTTCTTTAGAAGACTGTTGGGCTATATCTAAGGTGAAATGTGTGCCTAGTATATTGGAGACCCTGATTTGAATCCTAACACACAAAAAGCCCACCATAGTTGTCCATGTTCTTTTATTGTTTTTTCCATGTATTTATTTGAGATTTGTACATGTTAATATAAATATCAGTACTTTATTTTTTTCTTTTTCTTGCTGAATAATATTCCATAGTGTGAATATAGGACCTTATCTTTGGCCTGTTGATGGATACTTCTAGCCAGGAGCTATCACACACAAGGCAAGGGTGAACATTTACTTTCGAATCTCTGCATGAGCATACATTTTTATTGCAGACAAATACCAGAAGATTAAAAAGAGTCTTCAGTAGATTCATTTGTAACGTGTTTGTAATTACCAGACTGGTTTCTAATGTGTTTTAACCCATTTTACATGGCCACAGATAGTGAATAGGATCACTGCTCACATCCTCTCCACCCTGGATATGGTTTGCACTTTCAAATTGGGCATATGACGTTGGTGTTACATACATTAATCCATAGCATCTGTGGTTACCCACATAAGATTAAGATAATTAAAATTTCAGTATGGATGGGAAAGGATTCCTGAAGTTCCTGCCACCTCTAGCTGAGGAGCTCCTGACAGTTGGTTGCTGCTGAGAGTCACTTTTCTTAGCGGGAGTAGCCACTGGTAGGTTGTCCATGCTTCACTGGATAGGACCTCATCCACGTACATATGAGCAGCAAGTTGGAGAAAGTGGGGAGTAACTATGACCAAGATACATTGTATGCCTGAACGATATTTTCTAAGAACAAATAGAAAACGTTTTTAATATAAAGATAAGAGGTTTTGAGAGCTCACACAGGCTTTCTTATTAATAAGAGTGCTAAGACATTTTATTTAATTCTATTACCAGTAGATTTTTGTTCTGTTTCTGGTTTTTTTTCCTTAAAAAGAAAATACTGAAACAAAACCTCTAAAGATGAGCACACAGGTTCAAAAAGAAAATACAAATGGCTTTTCAACATATCAAAAGATTGTCAGTCTTACTTATAGCAAGCATTGTAGAAACTGGAGTCATGTAACGATAATATATTCACAGGGAAAGAAGCAAAATTATTTTTTAAATGATAAGAGTTCCAACATTGGTAGCAGGGACATAAACTGTCACAATCAATCATCTCTGAGCAGTGTTTTGGCAGTCACTATCAAAATTAGAAAAGCTCAGATCATATTCTTTAATCAAGAGTTTCGCTTCTGAGGATTTATAGTTTGGGTATGTGACATGTGTGGGAGATGACATATGTACTCAGTCACTGTTGCAACACTTGAGATAGTAGAAGGCTGAATATATCCTGAGAGTGTGGGGCTTGAGTAAAGCGTGGGACATCTGTTTGTGGTGGATGACATTGGTAGCCCCATTCCTTCCGGCCTTCCTTAATGGCAAGCCTTTTCCATGTGAACTGACAGTGCCCTCCCACCTGAGCTAAAGTATAATCCCCTGTGCCTTGGTGTCAGTGTGTGATTTGATTTAATGTATAGCACGTGGCTAGATGTGATTCAGATAGCTTCTTTAAAAGACTTTCTTGGATTAGGCTGGCTCATCCTTGTGGTTTTCTGTTGCCAGGAGGATAACACTTTCAACTGTTCCATTGGTCTTGAGAAGAAGCAAAAAATATGTCTTCAAATAAGTTGATCTAGTTCAACTCAGTCTAAAGTAGAGGCCAGCAGTCATTTTGCAAAATCACCAGCATGTCCCAGTGAGGAGTTTGCTAGGCTAGCCCAGCTCACCTCATCCAGTCATCAGCTAAACCACAGTCATATGGCTTTACTCTGAAATAGCTGATGTCCTCCACTGTTGAATTCTGAGGTGGACTGGTGCGCAGCAGAGATTGTTAATCCAGTCTCCAATAGATGCCATCTACCTCAGAATTATTGGCCTAATGAAAAATAATCTACCAGAGTTATTGGTAAACTAATGGTGCACAACATTCAATTATTAGTGAAAAGTGGTCTATACACATGTACAACACACACACACACACACACACACACACACACACACACACACATCCACCTAATACAAGTTGGTTTCCTACAGATGAAAGAAATGAAAAGAGACTTTTGACTGGATCCCCTCCTATCACTTTTCTTACTGTCTTTCTTTTTTAAAGAGACCGCAGTGTTACTCAAGTTATCCTTAAACTCCTAGACCCAAACGATACTTCTGCCTCAGCCTTCTGAGCAGCTTAGACCATGTATACCACCATTCTTTATGTCAGATTTCAACTGTTTACCTGTATCGGATAATTTTTAAAAAGTGAATTATGTTTTCAAATGTGAACTCTGGATAATGTTTTGTGAATCTAATAAAACAGGGAAGAAGAACACAATAACTTGGATATTTCTTCTATAGTGAGAGGTATCCAGTGCTCCAGAAGGCCCAGGAGGGTTCTTCACTTTTCTCTGAAGTTAGGAATCTTCAGACTTCATCTAGGTATAGAAGTCTTAATTTATCTCTATCCTGGTAATAAGAAAAATATATGTAAATAACCCTAAAAACTAGTCATAGCAGCCCTAGCCACCTAATTTAAATGATGAGCAAGTAAACTGATGAGACATTTTTTTAAAAAAAAATTATTTATTTATTATGTATACAGTGTACAGTAGAGGGCACCAGATGTCATCATAGATGGTTGTGAGCTACTATATGGTTGCTGGGAATTGAACACAGGACCACTGGAAGAACAGTCAGTGCTCTTAACCTCTGAGCCATCTCTCCAGCTCTGTGATGAGACATTTTTAAGAAGGAAGGTTCACAAATAAGCATATTAGACTCTATCCAGCATCACAGATCGCCAAGGGATGAAGTGAGCTACTGCACACAGTATAGCACACTTAGAGTCAGTCTATCCTTTCCCACCACACCTCTTCATCCTCTGGCTCTTACATTCTTTCTATTTCCTATTGTGCAGCATTTCCTAAATCTTGGGAGTTGAGGTAATTGTTTGTAGTTGAATTTTCCTTTGGGCCACCAGTTTATAAATAATGACATGGAGATTTATTATTAATCATGAAAGCTTGATCTTAGCTTAGACTTGTTTCCAACGAGCTTACAACTTCATTAGCCCATACTTTTAAATCTATGTTCTGCCACATACTTTTTTACTTTCCTCTGTGTGGCATGTCTTACTTGCTCTCAGTCTGCTGAAAAAAATCCATGGGCCTACATTCCTCCTCCAAGCTACTTTTTCTCTGCCTATCCTCTCCTGCCTAGATATTGGTCGTTCACTTTTTATTAAACCAATTAGAAGGCACCTTGTGCAGAGACACATCTTCACAGTGTATAAAACAGTTATCACATAACAGATGTTGATATAGTTGTTCTATTTACAGCTGAGCCCCCACAGTCACTTATTCTCAGCCTTTGAAGAGTTAGGTCTCTGAATTAGCTACTTTCTGTTGCAATGAAAAGTTTCTTTGACAAAAGTTGGGAGCAGCACAACTCTGTGAAAATAAAAATAGATATTTAGAAGACAGTTTGACAATATGACCTTTTAGAAAAGCAACAGCAAATGTAACTGTGACTTCCCTAGCCATTATTATTTATTTCTTTTTACCATGTTTATAGCTGCAGGCATAAACTCCATTGGAGCAGGTCTCACTTCCAATTGAGAAAGCAGTTGGTTACTCCTATAAACAATCTTGCCAGTATTGCACTGGTGGGTGCATCTTGCCTGATAGTTTGATATTGTAGCATACAGGGTTCCATACTGAATAGGACCACTGATGCCTTTTCTCCCAAAGAGGCCTACATTAGCACCATATCACCAGCAGAAAGAGCTCACTTCCAGCTATCTAGCTCGGACAATTTATACACCAGGAAGTTGTGATGCTTCAGAGTATCACTTCCTCATCCTAGCAAAAGTTTTAATAAGGAGGATATTTTTGTGACATAAAACATGAAAGAATGAGAAATCAGAAAGTATGCATTCTACTTTTCTTGTGAAATCCCTCCCAACCATACTATTTTATATTTGTACCACATACATAGAACTGGTGCTGTTGTCTGCTTCCACCTTTTCTTCTTCCTTTTTTCTTAAGGACCAAAATCTAAGACTTTGCACATGCCAGTTAAGACTGAGTTAGGTGTTCCTCTGGAGGGAAAGGGATCCAAGGTGCCCGTCCAAGGTGTCTCAGATCCCAAGTTGTTCAGTGGTTGTGGTTTGCAGCTTGGATATGCTTTGCATTTTGCTTTTGTGTTTATAGTCCACTAATGAGTGAGTACATCCCTTGCTTATCTTTCTGAGTTTATGATACCTCACTTAGGAGGATATTCTCCAAATCCAGGGGTTGGTTTTTATAAGACAGGATTTCTCTGTATAGTCCTGGCTGTTCTGGAAGTCACTCTATAGACCAGGCTGGCCTCTGCCTCTCCAGTGCTGAGATTGAAAGTGTGAGACACTACCTTATTTTTTTTAAGCACACCTTTAAATTTATGTGCTTCCTTTCTCACTTATCTTCCTCTATATTACTGTCTTCTGTATTCCCTTTCTCTAGTCTTTCTTTAGTGTTGTGGAATATTTGTTTGCACTGTGAAGATGAGGCTTGGCTAAGATGTCTTCTGATCAGTTTAATAATGAGCCAGATGGCCAATAGCTAGGCAGCAGAGATTAGGCAGGACTTCTGGGGACAGAAAGGATTCTGGGAAGAAGAGAGCTGGAGTTGCCAGCTAGATGTGGAGGAAGCAGGAAAAGCAGCATGGATATGCGGTAAAGAACCTCAAGGAAGAATGTGTACTAAAAGCTTGGGTTAATTTAAGTTATAAGGACTATTTAAGCCAAGCTTTCATAATCAATAATAAGTCTCCATAATTTTGAGTCTTCTCCATAATGAGAAAATACTGCTGCACTTTAGTCTAACTTTTTGTTTTCTCTATTTTGCCCCCTTCACTGGTTTCTTCCATTATCTATCTGATTTACTGTTTCCATGTTTAGATCAGATCTTACCTTAACTTAGTTTTGCCATTTTCTGTTTCTGGCCATTGATGATGTCTGAAAGGATGTTAACAGATTTAGAATGTATTTCTATGCTGTTGTATGGCTTTTTTGCTAATGCATTTTTTCTCTCTGCTTAGGGTTAGTAGTGGGTATTGAGCCTTCCAGAGTAAGCTGATCACTAAAAAATAGTTTTAAACTAATAAGATCATTATATCCATATAAGGAAGGAAATTGCAGATTTTTTGCCAGAATGTAACACAAATAGCCTCTAATTCTGTTGTCAATGGTATTCTTACTCTCCTCGGAAACCTCACAGGCAGTTTCTTCTTTCCCTCATTCCTATCAACAGTTTGGTGTTCAGAATTCCCACCAAAATGACCCATTGGGGTTTGGAAGCCTGGGGAGTCTACATCCTTACTATGAACAAGTTCCAGAGACACATCAGTCACATGGACAAATGATCACAGCAACAACCCACTACTCAGTACCAGTTTTCTGCACTAGTTCTTTTTCTTATTCAAAATACCCAACACAAAGAACATAAAATGAAAGGGTTGTTTTGTTTGGTTCATGGTTTGGGGTGGATTTTCCTCAATTAAACCTCTCTTAGAATGCCTTCATAGGCAGGCCTATAATTGCGTCTCCTAGATGTTTCTAGACTCTATTGGCAATTACATACAATTTGTGTGTGTGTTTATCTAGTGAGTAGAAAGGGGGATGTGGAGAGAGAAGAAAAAACCTTAAGAGATGGTAGAAGGATGAAAATAGAGAGTAATAGCATACATATGGGGACACATACGAAATGAAAGGAATAAGATGTTCTTTTTAGAAGGGGAAGGAGGCAGCAAGAGGGTAAAATGGTAAATAATAATAAAGCATAGCTGCAGCAGACTTTCTTTGGAGCTCCCAAATCATGACACCGAGACTTCTTAGCACTTATGAGTGCTCCTTTATCTTATGCTTGCCCCACGAGCTCTTATAAATTAATTCAATCTGTTTCTACATTTTGCCTTAATTTTTGTTTGTTTGTTTGTTTTGTTTTGTTCTGTTCTGTATGTCCTACTCCATGTCTGACTGGCTGATGGTAGACTGACTGGATGGCTCTGGACTGGACACCTCCCTTTATTCCTCCCTCATTATATCTTTTCTTTCCTCCCCCTCCAGCCGAGATTTCTCCTCCTACTTATTCTCTCTGCCTGACAGCCCTGCCTATCCCTCTCCTGCCTAGCTATAGGCCATTCTCTTTTTATTAGGCCAATCAGGTGTCTTAGGCAGGCAAAGCATATATCTTTACATCATTAAACAAATGCAGCATAAACAAATATAACAGCTTTTTGTAACACCAGATGTGGTGGCACATACTGTAACCACACAGGTAGAAGCATAAGGGTCAGAAGTTCAAGTTCATCTTTGCAGCAAGCTGAGCCATTGTCAAGACAGCTCACTAGACAGAATCTCTGGAAACAGAAGTTAAGAAGAGCCTTCCTTAGGCTGCAGAGATGACTGAGTGGTTCAGAGTACTCCAGTTTCCAGTATCCACACAGAGCAGCTCACAACTGCCTGATACATCAGCTCCAGGGAATCCAATGTGTTCTGGCCTCCACTAGCAGCTGCCTTCACATGTACACCTGCACACACACACACACACACACACACACACACACACACACACGAGAATTAAAAATAAACAAAAAAAAAGACAAGATCCTCCCTGATTTCAGAACAAATCCCAGAGAACATTCACAAAAGCTACCTCTGAACAAATTAAATTTTATTAGATAAATAAAACAAATATAATTATAAATGTATTAAAGCATATTTAATTTGATTTTTCCTCTTACTTCATTAAAATGCAATTTGACAAAATACAATGTTACAATCCACTTTAGGCCAGAACCAATAGGAATGTGAGATACCAGAATAGTGAAAGACAAACTAAACCAAAAGCAAAGATAAAGAGAAAATAAATATTTTTGTAGAGAACAATGACATTAGAAAGAAAAATGATGCTGTCAGGATGGCTCAGCAGTCTAGAGTCCATGTTCAGATTGAGAAATGATAGGGAAAAAGTCAACACAACTGAAAGTTATTCAAAAATCACCAAAATAAACTTAAAAAGCACAAATTACTAATATAAGCCATTAAAAATAAAGACATTGCTATCAACCACATAGCTACAAAATGGGTCAGCAATGAATGCTATGTATGCAGTGTTCCAGAAAACCACATTAGCTGTATGAGAACTCAAATTTTTGAAGACAAGAGCTGCTGCTGAAGTTGACTGTGAACTAGAAAATCTGAATAGATTTTAAGAAACCTCCTGAGGAAGAAAAGCCAATTGCTGATGACTTCACCAGAGAATTTCTCACTTACGGAATGATTAGTTCCAGACCCCAGCCTTTTTCAAAACCTAGAAGAGGAAGAGAACAGAGTGTGACTCATTCACTGATACCAGTGTTTCTTCTATAACTAAACCTGAGAAAGACATCGAAAGAAAAGGAAACCACAGAGCAGAATGATTACAGATGTAAAGGCCTGCTTCTCAAATAAACCTAATCAAACCCTGAGACAGATAAGAGTGACTGTAATCCATGCCTATGCAGAATTTACATCCAGGAATGCAAAGCTGCTTAAAAAAAGAAAGAGTAAAAGAGAGAGAGAAAGAAGTCAACCATTATAAAAACAAATTATCAATGAAAAGCAGACAAACAACAAAAACAAACTGTAACCAGCCATCTGATATAGTAAGATTATTTAACAAAACTCACCATCCACTCTGATAAAGAAGACACTTTTCCTACTATAAGCGAAAGGAGATTATCTTCATCCTGCTGAAGAGCACCAAAAACAAAGCCAAAAAATTAATACCACAAATGCCACACTTAAAATGACATTTAATGCCAAAAGATATTATTTCATGGATGATTCATAGAAAAATTATGCTGCAGCCTTAAACACTTATGAAACGAAAAGTTATATTTTAAATTTCTTTATCAGAGAATAGAGTTCTGTCACTTCCTTTCCAGTCTGAATGCCTCATTTATTTTTTATTTTTAATTTTTTTTTGTCTTAGGTACATGCCTAATACAGTGTTGAAAAGAGCTGGAAGAGAGTGGACACCCTTGTCTTAGTCTTTACTAGGGAGTGTGAAGACATTTTTTCCTTTTAAAATGTCTTTTTTCATACCCACCACTACTCCCCACCCCCTTCCTCCCAGTCCTCTCTCAGCCTTCCACCACTTCATCCCCCTATCCATTCCCCAGGGAGGGCAAGGACTCCCAGATGAGAAAAATTGGCCTGGCATATCTCGTTGAGGTAGGACCGAGGTTCTTCCCCCAGTATCAAGGCTGAATAAAGTGTTCCTCTGTAGGGCATGGGCTCTGAGAAGCCAGTTCATGCACCAGGAATAAACTCTGGTCCTACCGCAAGAGGTCCCACAAACTCTCCATGCCATTTGACTGTCATCAACATTCTAAGTGTTTAGTTTCCTTCTATGAAGGTTTCTCAGCTGTCATTTCAGAGTCAGTGAGCTCCCAATACATCATGTCAGCCTTCTTTGTGGATTTCCTCCTTGTGATCCTGATCCCTTTGCTCATATACTCTCCCCTCTCCTCCTCTCCCGCCGCCCCTCTGTCTTGAGCTGGACCTGGAGCTTGACCTGGTGTTTAGCTATGGATGTCTGCTTCTGCCTACATCAGTTGCTGGATAAAGATTCTATAATGGTTATTAAGGCGGTCACTTATTTGATGAGGGAAGGCCAGTTTAGGCACCCTCTCTACTATTGCTTGGCATCCTGGCTTGGGTCATCTTGTGGTTCTTGGGTGTTTCCTTAGCACCAGGTTTCTCTCTACTCCACAATGGCTCCCTCTATCAAGATACCTATTTCTTTGTTTTTCTCTCTCCATCTGTTGCTCCCCTCCATGCAACCATTCCATTTTCTCATGATTTCTTCCCACCTTCCCTGGCTCCCTTTCTTATATAATCCCAATTTACCCAAAAGATCTTCTCTATTTCCCCTTGCCAGGGGATGTCTCTCTTAAGTCCCTCCTGTTAACTAGCTGCTCAGGGGTTGTGTGTGGATTGTAGCCTGATTTTCCTTTGCTTTACATCTAAAATTCACTTATTAGTGAGTACATACCATGTCTATTTTTCTGGGTCTGTGTTACCTCACTCAGGATGGTACTCTCCAGATCCATCTATTTGCCAGCAAATTTAAGGAAGTCATTTTTTTTTCTTTGCTGCTGAGTAGTACTCCATTGAGTAAATGTACCACAATTTTTTAATCCATTCTTTAGTTGAGAAGCATCTAGGTTGTTTCCAGATTCTGGCTATTATGAATAATGCTAATATGAATATAGTTGAGCTAATGTCCTTGGGGTAAAAATGGACATCCTTTCCGTATATGCCCAATAGTGATATTGCTGGATCATTGGGTAGATTAATTGCCAGTTTTCTGAGGAACTGCCATACTGATTTCCAAAGTAGCTGTACAAGTTTACATTCTCATTAGCAATGGAGAAATGTTTTCCTTGTTCTACATCCTACCAGCATAGGCTGTTGTCTGTGTTTTTGATATTAGTCATTCTGTAAGATGGTAGCTCAGAGGTGTTTTGATTTGCATTTCTCTGGTGGCTAAGGATGTTGAGCAATTTTTTAAGTGTCTTTTGGCTATTTGAAATTTTTCTGTTCAGAATTCCCTATTCAGTTCTGAACCACATTTTAAAATTGGACTTTTTGGTTATTTGGCCTCTAGTTTCTTGAGTTCTCTATATAGTTTAGAGATCAGTTCCCTATCAAATGTAGGATTGGTGAAGATCTCTTCCCATTCTGTAGGCTGTTGTTTTGTCTCACTGACTATGTCCTTTACCTTACAAAAGCTTCTCAGTTTCAGAAGGTGCCATTTATTAACTTCTCTTAGTGTCTGTACTACTGGTATTATATTTAGGAAGTGGTCTCTTGTACCAATACATTCGAGGCTATATCCCAATTTATTTTCTATCAGATTCAGTGAAACTGATTTTATGTTGAGATCTTTGATCAACTTGGACTTGAGTTTTGTGCAGAGAGCTAGATCTATTTGCATTCTTCTACATACCACCATCCAGTTATGCCAGCACCATTTATTAACGATATGATCTTTTTTTCCATTGTACCAAGCTGGGTTTTTTTGTTTTGTTTTGCTTTTTGTTTTTCTTTTTACTGTAGCTCTATAGTAGAGATTGAAGTCAGGGATGAGGATGCCTCCAAAAGTTCTATTATTGAACAGGAATTTTTTTGACATTCCTGGGTTTTTTGCTTATTCATATGAAGATGAGTATTACTCTTTTGAGGTCTAAAGAATTGTATTGGAATTTTGATGGAAATTGAATTAAATCTGTAGATTGCTTTTGGTAAGATGCCGTTTTTACTGTGTTAATTCTATCTAAGTTATCAGGGTGACTGTAGCCTCAAAAAAGAGTTTGACAATGTTACTTCTGTTTCAGCTCTTCTTTGAAATTCTGCTAGAATTTGGCAGTGAAATAATCTGGCCCTGGATTTTTGATACTTTTAAGGTCTGTTTCTATTTCTTTAGGGGCTATAGGTCTATTTAGGTCATTTACCTGATCTTGATTTAATTTTGGTAAGAGGTACCTGTCCAGAAAGCTGTCCATTTCTTTTAGGGTTTTCAATTTAGTGAAGTATAGGGTTCTTTTTTTTAAGTATGGCCTAAAGATTATCTGGAATTCCTGGGTATCTGTTGTTATGTCCCCCTTTTCGTTTCTAATTTTGTTAATTTGGATACTCTCTATTTTCTAGTTAGTTTGGATAAGGGTTTGCTATCTTGTCGACTTCCTCCAAGAACCAACTCTTTGTTTCATTGATTCTCTGTAATGTTCTCTTTGTTTCAGTTTTGTTGATTTCAGCCCTGAGTTTGATTATTTCCTATATCTTCTGGATGAGTTTGCTTCTATTTGTTCTAGAGCTTTCAGCTGTGTTTTTAGTCTCTTCTGTGAGATTTCTCCAAGTTTTTTATGTAGGTACATAGGGCTATGAACCTTTTCTTTTAGCACTGGTTTCGCTGTGTCCCATAAGTTTGGGTATGTTGTAGATGTAAGGATTCCCTGCAGGTAGCAGCCCGTGTCAGCATACCTCAAAGTGTGGCTATGTCAATCTGTGCTCACCCTTTCTCTTAAAAGGAGCTGCCACATGAAAAATCTATCTTTTCTTTTCTTTTTTTTATTCTCCTGAAGGATCTTCTTTTTTTCTGTTTTTATGATTTTTCATTTTATTTTTTATTTATTATGAATAAAGTTGTATTTTTTATTCATGTATATCCTTGTTCAAGCTCCCTTCCCCCTTCTGCCCCTTCCAGTCACTCTCTCTTCTCCACATCTCTCTCTTCTCTACTTCTCCCCCTTTTACTTCCTGACAATTCTCCTGAATAAACTCTAGTGTGGTGCTGGTACTGTGTGTGCCTGTGTGTCTGATTTCATGTGCAAAACCAGCAGTGGATTCATTTTCATTGAATTCTAGGAAGTCCTTAATTTCTTTCTTTACTTCTTCCTTGACCCACAGGTGATTCAATTGAGAGATGTTCAGTTTCCATTAGTTTGTAGGCTTTCTGTGGTTTATCTTATTGCTGAATTTTAGTCCATGGTGATCTGATAAAATACAAGGAGCTATTCCCATTTTTAAAAATCTATTCATATTTGTTTTATGACTGAGTATGTGATCAATTTTAGAGAAAGTTCTGAGAAGAAGGTATATTCTTTGGTGTTTGGGTGGAATATTTTGTATATATCTGCTAAGTCCATTTGAGTCATCATATGTATTAGCTCCCTTATTTCTCTGTTAAGTTTCTGTCTGGTAAACCTATCCATGGGTAAGAGTAGGGTATTGAAATATTCCACTATTATAGTGTGATGTTTGGTATGAAGTTTAAACTTTAGTAATGTTTTTTTTTTTACATTTGCAGGTGCCCTTTTATTGGGGGCATAAATGTTCAGAACTGAAACTTCTTTTTGATGGATTTTTGCTGAAATGAATAAGTAATGTTCTTCCTGATTTCTTTTGACTGAATTTAGTTTGGAGTCTATTTTCTTAGATATTAGGATAGCTAACACCAGCTTGTTTCTTCAGTCCATTTAATTGGAAACTCTTTTCTCAACCCTTTACTCTGAGGCATTGTCTGTCTTTGAAGTTGAAATGTGTTTCTTGTATACAGCAGAAGAATAGATCCTGTTTTTGTATCCATTTGTGTTAGCCTGTATCTTTTTATAGGTGAATTGAGTCCATTGATATTAAGAGAAATTAATGATTAGTGTTTGTTAATTCCTGTTATATTTGGTGGTAGTGTCTGTGTTTCTGTTCTTTGGGGTTTCTTTCTGTGGAATTATCTATTGTTTGTGGCTTTCTGGGTTTATCTAGCTCCTTTAGGTTGGAGTTTTCTGTCTAGTGCTTTCTCTAGGGCTAGATTTGTGGATAGATATTGTTTAAATCTGACTTTGTCATGGAATATAATATCTTGTTTACTGCTTCTATGATGACTGAAGCTTTTCTGAGTATAGTAGTCTGGGCTGGCATCCATGGTCTCTTAGAGTCTTTATAATATCTGTCCAGGACCTTCTAGCTTTCATGTCTCCATTGAGAAGTTGGATATGTCTCTCCATTGAGAAGTTGGATGTTATTCTGATGGGTCTGCCTTTATAAGTTACTTGGCCTTTTTTCTTTGAAACTCTTAAAGTTTTTCACTCTGTATGTTTAGCATTTTGATTATTATGTGGTGAGCAGACATCTTTGGGGGGTTAGGGTTCTGATGTTCTGAAAGCTTATTGTATTTTCATAGGCATTTCCTTTTTTAGGTTGAAAAAGTTTTTGTCTAGGATTTAGTTAAATATATTTCCTGTGTCTTTGAGCTGGTATTCTTCTCTTTCTTCTATTCCTGTTATTCTTAGGTTTGGTCTTTTCATGGTGTCACAGACTTCCTGGACATTTTGTGTTTTTTTGTTTGTTTGTTTGTTTTTGTTTTTGTTTTTTTTTTAACTTCAGAGGGTTTTTTTGACTGATGGATCTATTTTTTCTATTGTATCTTCCATGCCAGAGATTTCCTTCTTCATCTCTTGTATTCTATTAATTATTCTTGCATCTTCAGTTCCTGTTTGTTTACTCAGGTTTTCCATTTCCAGCATTGCCTCGTTTTGTGTCTTCTTTTTGCTTCTATTTCAGTTTTTAAGTCTTGCACTGTTTCCATCACCTGATTGATTGCTTTTTCCTGGTTCTCTAGTCTTTAAGGAATTTATTGCTTTCTTCCATTTTTTTGCTTACCTTTTCCTCTATTTTCTTAAGGGTTTTTTTTTATTTCATCTTTAATTTCCTCTTTAAAGGCTTCTATTACTTTTATAAGATATTTTAAGGTAATTTTCCTCTGCTTCTTCTGTGTTGGAATGTTCAGGTCTTGCTCCTGTAGAACTGCTAGGTTCTTGTGTTGTCATATTTTTTTATGTTTTTGAATACATTTTTGCACTGCTGTCTACCTATCTCTTCCTCTGTTTGATGGAAGTGTTGTCTGTGTTTCAGGGAGCTGTCTTTGTTCCACTAGGGTTTCACAGTGCAATTGGAGCTTTTGGAAAAATCAGAGGCAGTGGAGTCTGAGTCTCAGGGAGCAGTTGAGCTCTGCAGCTGGAGCTCTTTCATAGGAGTTCTTCAGAGACTGTGTGTCAGGAAGCTACTCTTGTGATGAAGCTCTCCAGAGGCTGTGTCTCAGGAAGCAACTGAGGTTAGGGGGACAGGAAATGGGTGGGTTTGGAAAATGGATTGAGGCTTATGTGGTTGAGGGTTCAATGAGGGATGTTGATAGTCAGGCTTTCATGCAGGGGTCTTGCTTGTTTGCCTGCAGCTGGAGCTGTGATCCATTTTTTATTTAAGTATTAATATCATGCTATCTATGGAGTTTAACTTCTTGCTGCTATTTTTGTTTTCATGTAAATCAATTTAATAGAATTTCATAAACACCCCTCCACTCTATATCCAGTTACTAACACTTTGTTGAGGTTATTTGGCAGGAAAAGAGTTGTGCATTCATTTAAATGTTCTGTGATGAGAATGTATACAACAGAAGGATGGAAGGAGCCAAGGAAAGATGGCAAGGAAGAAGAGAAGAGAAAAATGAAAGAAAAATAAAAAATTAGACACCCTTATTATATACATACAAAAATACCATCAGCTCCAATAGATTTGAGACTTAATTGTGAGCTACTAGTCTTGGGAAAAATAGAACTAAATCTTTATGATCCTCGGTATGACAAGCCTTTGTGGAAATGACACTGAAAATATAAGCAACAGTAAAATATATCCATTGCATTTTATCAAAATTGAAAGTTTGTATGCTTCACTTACTGCTATAGAAGTGATTTTTAAGAAAATCCCACAGCATGGAGCAAGCATGTTGAAATCATCTATCTGCAGGATATTCAAACATGACTCAACAATGAGACTACAATCATTTTAATGGGGAAAGTAAGAAATCAGCATGTCTGTAGAGAGGACATGCACATGGCTTAAAAAATGGTAAACATCATTAGCTATTAGACAGAAACCTCAGGAGATAATACTTGACCCCATCTAAGTGGGTTGTGTTTTTTAAAAACTTAGGTACCAAGTACTAATGGGAAAATGGAATGCTTGATTTAGTCCATTGCTGGTAAGAGCATTAAATGATGTTGCTACATGGGAAAACGTATTATTCACCTCTCAAAATGTTAAACATAGATATCAATAGAAAGCAATTGCATTTTAAGGTAAGATAAATAAAAAAAAGATGTCCACACAAAATCTATAAATCAATTTTGATAGTAGCATTACCATTATTAATCAAAAACATAGAAACAAACAACCCAAATGCCCATCAAATCCAGACTAGATGAACAAATATATTCTGTGTGTAATAGTATTGCATCAATTAGCTCTCTGTTACTGTGATAAGTAACAAGTGATAAGTAAGGTATAAAGAGAAAAAGTCTACTTTGTCTCATGGATGGAGGTTTCAGTTCATGCCCACTGGCCTCACAGCTTCTGGCCATGTAGAAACAGTGTGTTATGGTGGGGAGCATGTAGTAATGTAAAATTGTTCACCTCTTGGTGACCAGGAAGTAAAAAAAGGGGAGGAACAGTGGATCTTTCTCCAGTGATTTAGAGAATGTCTAGTATGTTGGTTTTGCACGTGAGAAGAAACACACACACACACTCACACTACCAAGGCCACACAATAATTTATTTAAAAGATTTCCCAGGCCAGTACAAGAGCAGAGAAACAGGAGAGGAGGAGAGACAGACATGGCATCTCTTTGTAAGAGAAGGGGTGTGCACAGGTTTACACAGCCACTCCCAAGGGCATGCCGGAGCCGTGTTGGCTTCACCACATGGAGTGCCAGGAATACTTACACAGTATATCTATCTCAAGTTTATGCTGCTCCCAATAGTTTCATGCTGGACACTAAACCTTTAACACATAGTTCTCTGAGCAGCAACAAGATTCAAACTATTACACATCTGTTACTTGACAAAATAAAAAACAATGGAAAAGTACTAATACATGCTATAACCTGAATGTATCTTAAAAACATCACAATACATGAAATATGCCAATCAGAATGGCAAGTATTACATGATTTTGCGTGTGAGAATTCTCATGAGCAGACATTTCTAGAACGGGAGTGGCAGGCGCCACCATAGAGTGCTTGCAAGACATGCACAAACCCCGGGTTTTATTCTCAACACAGATTGCTGATGTGCAGCATGTAAGAGCATAGGGAAGTGAGGTGTGTCTGCTAAAGATACAGATTTATTTGGGAGCTAATGAAATTTTTGATATTGATTGACTCTGGATATTCCAAAAAGCCACTGATGCTCACATTTGAAATTAGTAGATGTGATTACTTCAGTAAAGTTGTTAAATAATAACAAAAATAACAAGAAATGCATTGGACAAATGGGCTGTAAGATGTAATTTGAATATAGTAATGGCCATACATTCAGAACATCCTGGCCCTGCAGTCTAGAGCTATGAGACTTTAAAGCTACAGATTTAAAACAATTGGTGTGTGAAAATTCCATTGGTGTGTTCAAATGTCAACAGGTTACAGTTGGTATGGGATAAGAAGAAGATCTTGTGACATTGTAGCAGGGCTCCAATAAAGTGTAGCAGTGTTTCATGTCACCACACTGGACATGTTCAGAGCCTGTTCATGCAGATGTAGAAGCAACAGGAAAAATAGGAAGTGTGGTTTGTATTCTGATTTGCACGTGGTCTTCGACACAGGGTTTTACTATGTTAGCCAGGTTGGCTTCACAATCATAATCCTCCTGCCTCAGCCTTTCAAGTCCCAAGATTCCAGGTATGAGCTGCCATTCAGGTGTTACAAATAAGAAATAGCAAATTAAAGATGAAATAGTAATAATAGCATGTATTTCATGGAATACATTCAAGACTGATACCATGTCTAACAATGAAATTTGGCTTGCTTCTTCAGCTCTTTGGTGGTTATGATAGGTTCTGAAATTAAGCAAAAGCTTATTGATGTCCACAAAGAGGAAAAATAAAAGCACTAACTCAAAAACTGGGTTTAGAAAACATTTTAAATTATGTTCTAAATTTGTTATTATTGTGATAGTGCACACCTTTGATTCTAGCACTTGCGAGACAGAGGCAGGCAGAGTTCAGAGGCCAATTGGTCTACAGCATGAGTTCCAACAGGACAGTGGGGTGTCAGAACACAGTCAAAAGAATGATGAATAGTGAACAATGCCTAAGGGAACCGTGAGAGAGTCTCCAGGAAAAAAAGACAGAGGGTCTTTTGCCTCTGGTGCATTTTATTCCCTGAATTGTTTTTAGATATGTGATTTTATGCCTCTTGCAACACACATTGACATTTAATTTATATGACATGTCCATTCTTGTTGGATCTCAGAACATAGTTAAAGAGCCTAATCTGATCAGTGTACCCTGAATCTGAGCACGGCTTTCTGCCTTGCTTTCATGCTTTCCCAGATATAATTTATAGTAACTATGTGCCAGGCAATTATGTTTAAATTGGTCTGTCCTGAGAAAATTCTGGGAAATGTCTGCTCTGTTAATATTTAGTATGTGCTCACTGACATCTATTTACATTTTTTTCTGATCATGTTTGTTTTTCTGAACTCAAACAACCTTCCTTGGATCATTGCTGTCTTTGTCATATTCATGTATAAAGCACACTGAAACTGAAGTAAGGTTGCCTACAGCATTAGACTGCATTCTGCCCCATTCTTTCAGGTCCTCAGATCCAGGTTCAGAAGGCAAGATCTGCACATGTGTGTGGGGGTCGGGGGTAGGGAGGGTGGATCAACAGAGGAGGGCTACACAGAGAAACTTTGTCTTGAAAAAAGAAAGAAAGGAAGAAATCATTATAACATTATTATTGTGTGTGTGTGATGTGGATTGAGAGGGAGGACACTCTTGTCACAGTAACTTGGGGGGGGGTCAGAGGGCAGCTTTTCAGAGTCTTCTTCCTTTCCATCATCATGGACCCAATGAACCTCCTTAGCAGCCCTAGAATATTTTTTTACCTTTGGTCAGAATTTTAAAATGTTGAATAGATTACAAATTGTAGCTAATATGAAAAGTACAGAGTACCTCAGTATTTAAATATAAAATAGAACTGATTATAACTTCTAATAGCTTTCCTGAACTTTATTTTCTATTATCTTTTCTTGTAAATTTTTCCAACTGATTTTTAGTTAAGAAACAAAAAAATGTGAAATATTTTATTTTGTGACAAAAGATATATGACTTCAAAATATATTCCTAAGTCCTTGGAGAAGTATTGTTTTATTTCTTGGGGTCTTTTAAGGGGCCATTGTACTTCTATTTATCTGAAACCTGTGCTCAAGTAAAAATCTATCTGAAACCTGTGCCATTTAAAAGCTGAAATATGCTTAGTAATAAACTTCAATGTTGTCTTATTCCGTGTGGAATTTCGGGAAAAGTTCCAAGAGTTTTCCAAAGCTCATTGGTAGAGTGTTTACCTAGTACCATTTTCAAGGCCATAAGTTTGTTCCAAAGAGAATGTGGGAAAGAGAATGATCTCAGAGTAAATTTAGGTACTATTACAAGAAACAAATGACATCATACATAAATAATGTCTCTCATTAGAATTTTTTAGCCCTTTATGTTATTCTTTTAGATCTAATTTGGTGGAGGTGAGGTCATATTTTATGTATGTTCTCACAAATAAAGCTTGCCTGAAGATCAGAGGGCAAAGCCAGCCACTAGTTAGCCATAGGTGCCAGGTAGAGGTGACACACATCTTTAATCCCAGCACTTGGGATTTCATGTCTTTGATCTCAGTACTTGGGATCAAATCTCACCCAACACTAGAGGGTGAGACAGGAAGTGATAAGGCTGAGGGAAGAAAGGACATGGGAGGAGACAGGAATTCAGTCCTTTTGGTCTGAGGATGTGGTAGAGGTAAGAAGTCTCTCTAGTGGCTGTGGCTGGCTCCTCTGATTTTTCAGCATTTACCCCAATGTCTGACTCTGGGTTTTTATTAAGACCAATTAGGATTCGTGCTACAATGAGGGCTTATTTTATTGTTATTTGTATGCAATAGTCCCTCTGTCTATTAGATTATAAGTAAGAGATGAAGCCTTACTCTTATTTCATAACCCACAGCATTCTACAGTAGCTCATATATAGGAATTACAGATCCAATGGCCTTTGAATGTGAAATTAGTCTATCAAGATTTAGGTACAGAACTGTAGTAATGCCAAAGACATATTTAGAAGTAAATGTGGCTTCATCACAGTTTTAAATGTTCCTGATATGTAACTGAACTTGCTTTACAGGTACACTCATACTTCTCTCTACCTCATTGCCTTGAAGATTTTGTGGCTCACTGCAGTCTTCCTGGCACGTGGGCTTTTGATATTTTAACATCCTCTAGAGGCCTCGAGGTGTGCAGATACTGTCTTTGGAGAATATGCAGGTACACACTTGGCAGCCGAACACACAGCATTGAAAGTGTAAAGAATTCCAGGGTTTGTCACACAGTGTGTGCTTACATGAGACAAACAGCTTTATCAGAACAGACATCTCTGTTGTCTCAGGGATCAGGCCTTTGAGTCACTGCTCAAGAGAGCTGAATGTTAGTGAGAGGGAGTGAGGACATCCAAGAGATATGCCAGATGGCATTCAGCATGGAAAGAAAAGATCAGAGTTTTCAGTTATAGATTTGTCTGAAAATATGAGAGAAATGATAATTTATTACTGTTGAATACATAGATTGCCGAAACAAAATACTCAGTATGCCCTAGGGAAAGTGGAAGAGGCTGATGCTAGTGCATGTCTCTTTTTGCTACATCCAATCAAAACTCCTAATCCTGACCCTAATCTTAACCATACCTCTCATCAAATGGAGCCCTTTTCATTCCTTCTGAGCCCACCCAGAATCACCTTAGGAATGATAAACAATGTAGGACATGCTGAAAGCTCCCAACCACTAACAATAGCACCTCTCTACTCTTCCTAATTCCACACGGCCAAGGAAGTTTTCTCTATGGTAATAAGTAACACCCTGAAGTGAAGGAGAGCTAATGCCAGCAGATATGACCAGCCAGCACTGGTGAATGAAACATGGCATGGTAGAGCCTTCACCTCATTTTCTAAGACTGAGGAAGTAGAGGTACTACATAGTTTCTCAGATGATCCCTGTGGGGGCCTAAAGCATCACCAAGCTCATCCATGTACCTTTTACTTCACTTTACCTAGCAAACAACTCCAGTATGCTATCAGGAAAACTCAAAAGTCAGAGTAAGTATATTCTCTTACTCTGCAATGCAATGTGACTACTTTCTAGGTTATCTCACTAGTCATACCAATGTCTGGTGATGACATATACATGTTTAAGAAAGACTTAGATACAGATACTGTATGTTGAAGATTGTATACATGAGTAAGACTGAACAAACATGAAAAAAACACTAATGAAGCGCCTTTGAAGTCAAGTAAATTGCATTATCAAAATAATGAGAATCTAATCATATTTTATAAGAAATCAACAAAAAACCTGAAAGCTGCCAAAGACTATCCAAACAGACATTTACATCCATTATAATAATCAATCTCATTCTATCTGAATGTTATACCTGTAGGAACTAATTACCAATATTTTGAGGTCATCATGATTGACAAGACAGTTACACATTTTCATGATACTTTACTGACATACTTAATATCTTGGTATCGAGGTACAGATTAATACATGCATTTGTGAAAAATTTATGAGCTGCTGTGCAACTCTTCACTAAATGGAAATATTTGTAACGGTTTCATTACTAGTGAAACTTTGATTTTAAATCTTGGTGACAGACTGAGAAGATACTGCAGTGATAAAGTGCCTACTGCATGTTTATAAGGACCTCAGCTTGATCCCCAGACCCCATGTAGAACTATGTGGGACAGCACCCATTCAAAACCCCAGTGCTGAGGTGGGGTGTGGAGACAGATGTATCTCAGGGGCTTGTTGGCCAGCTAGTCTAACCAAAATGATGAGCTCCAGGTTCATTCAGAAACCCTATCTCAAAAAATGAGGTGGAAAAGTGCTCTGAAAAGGAGATTCTAGCATCAACCTCTCGCTTCCACATGTATCCACATGGGCAAACATGTCTGAACACACATTTGCATACACAGCCATATAATGTGCACCTATATGTACACACACACACATTCCACACACCATTAAGATATTGTGTAAAGACAATAGGCTTTCTCTAACTTTATACATGAGAAAAATGAACTTCAGACAGTTTGAATTGCTTTCCCAGAATCACACTTCTGACTGATATCAGAACCAGTTTGTAACATGGGGTTTTTGACACCCAATTCAAAAACCTCTCCACTCTACCACAGAGAAGAAGATATTTGATTGACTTTACAGTGACTTGAAACAGTTTGACTCTGCCATGCTTTCTCTGATTCTGCCTGCTCTCCTGACACACATCAACATTCTACCTCTTCACATTCTTAAATCTCTTTATATGCCCCAACTTCCCATATTTTGACCTTCACTCATTGGTCCAGACCATCCACTTGCTGTACTGTATATGGCTGCTCCAGGTTATGTCTGGTTTTGCCTTTCAGCCATTTATTCTCCACTTAAATGCTTCTTCTGAACCAAAGTGACAGGGCTAACACTCACCAGGGTTGCAAATCCTGATTTGGGGCCTGATTTAGCTTTGAGCTACCAGAGCCCTGCTGTTCATATCTCATGTTATTGCCCAGTGGACCACACTTTAACATACAATATTCCCTCAAATTCTTTACTAGTTTTGCTTCTCAAATTTTGTAGATTTAGACAAGAGGTTGCATAAAGCTGAGAATGTGTATTTGGTCTCAGATGCGCATCTCTAACGTCATCAACTTAGTATTATAATGGACAAAGTAATTAGGCTGAGTATAATTCAAAAAGGCAGAGAAAACCATAGCAACGAGGAAAGGAAGAAGAAGTTGAGTATGTGGATTGAAAGGAAATAGTTTGAAATGTAAATTCTTGACCTGTCTCTTATTACCTGCATAAACTCAGATAAGTCAGTCTACTCCTCATTAATTTCTCCAAATGATCAATGTAAAAATAACCATAGCTGCTTCAAAAAGCAACAAAAAAGGATTAGTAAAGAGTAACTATTGTCTAGTGGCTAATTCATTGAGAGTAACCTCTGGTGAAGAGCAAGCATTATAGAAACCTTAAAAAACAAGTAGTTATTGTGGAACTGGACCTGATTAGTGGGTGGTTATGCATCTGATCATTTAACAAAGGTCTGACGGTCTATTTAACTTTATATCTTTATTTTTAATGCTTATTTATCCACTAGCATACTAATAAATTGAGTTCAAGAAATGCTTTAAGTGTGCACTAATCAAATCCAACATCTGTACCAACAGTTCTTCTCACTGTTCCCAGCATCTGGTTATCACTTTTGGATACTTGAGTAACTCTTTGTAGCTTCCAAGAAGGAAAAAAATGCATTACTACTTTAGCTACCTTTTCTCATGCTTTATGTTTATATAAATGTATATTAAAATGAGGCAGTAGATACAGGTAGAATAATAATCTTTGGATGAAAGAACATGAAGCAGATTTGGAAATGTCTTGTTCATGGAGTCTGTATGTAGAGAAGAACCTGGGGCTCAAGAGAAAGGGATGCTGCAGCTATGGAGCTGAGTTGATTGTGGAGGACCTGAGAGCCATTGAAATCACACATAGAAAGCATTTAGAAGAAAAAGAATTCTGAATTACATCAAAACTTTTGACAGAATTTAAAAGGGCACATCAGTAAAGCCAGAGGAATATTTTAAAACCAGTAGAGTATTAGTGCCATGGAAATGATGACTGGAAAAGATATTACTTGTTGTAAAATGGCAAGTGATGTTGTGAAGTTGAATAGAATAAAGACAAAAAATCCCTTAGGTGTTATGGTTTGGTAACAATTGGCTATGGTGAGTTGGCAGAGAGAGTACATAGACTGGGCAATAGCAATGACTTAGATATCACCTAAAGGATGAAAGTGAGGCCTTCTCTGACTTGCCACCCACTCCACCTAACTCCTGGGCCACAAATTCATGCTCTCTACACCTCAGTGTTTAGTGCCAAGTTTTATGTAGTAATTCAACTCAGACTCATTATACTCATGAAATACTTATAAGAAGTACTAAACTGGCCATCTTTTGTAGTCAGGCAAGGTTTCCAGGGGTGAGACTGTGTTGCATTAGATTGAGTTGTTGGCCAAGGGGACCCAATGGAGATCTCTAAGCAACTTAGGCTGATGCTAGGACATAGTATCATGCTCTGAAAACTGACAGTGGGGCAGATGAGAGCATCCACATAGGTCATTAAATACAGAGAGGTTGAACTTATGCCGGCATGGAATCTTCACCTCTATAATCTAGTCTCTTTGGTTCTGGAAAGTACCTGCAGACTACAGAAAGAGAAATCTGGACACCAATCTAGCCACAAAACTGTTAACCTTCAATCTGTCCTGCCTGCAGAATGTGCTGGGGCAATGGTGGTGTAGAACATGAGGGAGTAGCTAACCAGTATATATTTTAACTTGAGGCCATCACCACAAGAGGAAGCCCATACATACCCGACACAAAAAGAATGGCCAGGAACCTGGGACTATTCATCCCAGAGATGTTGGGTAGGACCAAACACAAATGGCAAACAAGAGAAATAAAATACTAATTCCTAATGATATTCTGCTATAGTCATAGTTTGGAGTTTGCACCTGTAGTCACCAGAAAGGATTTCTCTGACAGAAGACTGGAGCAAATGCAGGGACCCACAGCCAGACATTATGTGCAGAGTAAGTCTAAATTGGAAGTCTCCAATGGGTCTTTACACTAAGAGATGAGGAACTGTGTGGAAAGGGGGTAGGAATTATTGTAGGCGTCAGAAGGGATGGAGTTCACCAGGAGGACATGGCCCCCAGAATCAATTGACTAACAGGCTCACAGAGACTGATGCAAAAGCACAGGGCCTGTATGGGTCAGTATCAGGTCCTCTGTATATATGTTGTGGCTGTTAGCTTGATGTTTTTGTGGGACTCTTAACAGTGGAAGCAAATATATCTCTGACTCTTTCTCCTGCTCTTGAGACTCTTTTCCTCCTATTGAGTTACCTTGTCCAGCCTTGATATGAGGACTCTTGCTTTGTCATATTGTATCTTGTTTTGTCCTGTTTGATTGTTATCTCTTAGAAGTCTGTTCCTTTCTGAAAGGAAATGGAGCAGGAATGGATCTGGGAGACAGGAAATTGGAGGTAATTAGGAGGAGCGGAGGGAGGGGAAACTGTGGTTGGATGTATTATATGAGAAAAAAAATCTATTTTTAATTAAAAAAGTAATACATGGGAGGTGCAGCATATCCTGCACAAATTCACTTAACAAATATGTTTCTATGAAAAAAGAAATTGTTACAGGAAGTTGAGAATAAAATTGTAAATTAGGACAGATAAGCTTCTCAAGTAGGGAGGGTAAGATGACTCAGGCAATAAATATGCGTGTCTGGGCTCATTCCACAGCATCTACCAAAATCCAGGTGTAGTGTCATATGCCTGAATTGGAATGCTGGGAGGATCTCTGGGTGTATCCTAGCCAAATCCATAAGCCACATATCCTAATAAGAGACCATGTCTCAAAAAGCAAGGAGAATGTGCCCAGTGTGGTGCCACATGCCTTTTATACCAGCACACATAAGGCAGAGGCAGATAAATCTCTGTAAACTTGAGAACAGCCTAATCTACTTTGCAAGTTCCAGGCCAGACCAGGCTTTATAGTAATATTCTATCTAAAGGCAAAACAACAACCACACAAAATAACACACACACACACACACACACACACACACACACACACACACACACAAAACCCAAAGTGGATGGCATAATCTTTATGGCATGCAAGAAAAGACATAAGACATTTGCTTTGCAAGAAACAGTATCCAAAGAATTTTTTTCTTTTATTTCCCCCTAGAATAAAGACTTTTATAGTTTTTAGGCAGTAGCAAAGGGCCCAGCAATTGAATAAAAATAATACTATTATAAAAAGTGGAAAGTTTTTTATTTAGAGAAGATTTTCTCATAAAGGATAAATTTCATAGAGAGATAATGTGACAAGTTCAATAAATCAATACAGAAAGTAATATGTGGACTGAAACAGCTCTGGGTGAATCTAATTTATGAATCCACCTACAAATTGTTGGAAAGTGAATGTTTCCTCCATTGGGTGCTTTCAATTCTCAGTTCTTTACTCCTTCTCAAATGAATGAGAATTTTTAAAAGAAGCGAACAGGAGCCTTGACAGGTTTGCCTAGATTGGATATCACCTTTTTCCAATAGTTTTTCTGATTCTATGAGAATTATAAAGAGGATGGAAGGAAGAAAGGGACAGACAGACAGACAAACAGATGCACAAAGGAACAGACAGAGACTACTGGTCAGATAGTTCAGGCTCTAGCAGACCTCTGGCAGCAATGGCATATACTGAAGAAGCCAGACTACCTTTGACCACAAAATTTAAAAGGCCTCTTCTAAAATGGGTGGAGATAAGTGGCGACACAGAAATGAGAAACTGGGAGTAGAGGATATCTTCATCTCTAGCTTGGCTCAAAGCCCACACCACTCCTAACGCACTAATTTAGAGAATGTGTTGATTGATTCTAATGTCAGACATGAGCTTTGCCAATTGTCCTTCTACTTGGGAAACTGGAAGTTTAGAAAAATTGGAAAGCTTTCTTGTGATTTTGATCACAGCTCATTCTGCAGGCAGGAGAAGGGGGCCCTTAGTTGATTCTCCAGTTTCTCCTCTATTACAGCTTTCTTTCTCAGATGAACTCTGGAGTTCAGGTCCAGAAATGAAACAAGAAGCTGGGGGAAATGAGATTTAGGTAGAAGCAGAGAACAGCATACCTCATTTAAAGCCTCTCTGTTGAATTCTCACTGTCTTCTTGGTCAGCTATTGTCATCAGGAAGGAATCCAATAGGCCAATTCCCCACTGTTTGGGTAATGGCTGATAATAGTTTATTATGCTATCCCTTCAAGCTATTTACATGGGAGGCAGAGAATTCACTAAAGCATTGACTCTGATGATAGGAATTTAAAGTACCTTGGAATGCTCTAGGAAAGATGCGCAAAGAACTCCAGGAGGAGCTCTGAGTCTTTGCACACTTCCCCAGATATACCACATAAATAGCAGCCTACACTTAGCTTTGGCATTCCTTGGCAGGCTCCAAAGCTAAGGATACTAAGAATAATGATCATGTGACAAAAGTCCTAATCTGAAACTCTGCCTTGTGGGAACGTCTTCATGAACCAGAGAATCCAGTTAATGCCTCCTTCCTTTGGGTGACCCCTGACCTGGGTTATTTTTGACAACTAGGTGCATCAAGTCCTGGTCTCTTTTGACACTTGTTAGCTAAAGTATATCTCCTCTACAAATTTTTTAAATGAGAAAAAAGAAAAAGAGGTGATATAGAATTTGTATTCTATAAAAGTAAATCCTCAGGTCACTTTCAGAAAATTAAAGGAATTTCATTGTTGAGTAATGTAGCCTACAAGAGCACTGAACAAATATGGGTTCATTGAGTGATATTATTTGTAGAAAACACTATGCTCGCTATTGTGTAGTAATACAAAAGAGGAAATGATAGCAGTTACCTAGGGAAGCACAGTTGCAGGAGAAACACACATGTGATCCAGCATCACTGTGAGTGTGAAAAGTAAACTGTGGTGGGAGACCCCGACACCCACAACTCACTTTCACACAAAGGCGATGGCACGCTCTGGCCCTTCTCTTTGAGTAGAACACTGCCTTCAATAACAAGGCAAGTTGTTTGCTTCAGGATTTTATTTGCTCCTGGAGTCAATCTATGACATTAAGAGTTTCAGGGTAGGAGGTAGCGAGATGGCTGGGGCTGGAGAGATGGTCCAGAGGTTACAAGCACTCTCTGCTCTTTCAGAGGACCAGGATTCAAATCCCAGCACCCACATGGCAGCTCACAACTCTCTATAGTTCCAATTCTAGGGGATCTGACACCTTCACACAAAACGTAGGCATATAAAATAAAAATAAATAAATTATGTTTAATTAAATAAAAGAAAAACTATTTTTAAAAAGGAACACCAGGATAGCAGAGCTTCAGAGGAAAGTATCTTAAAAGTTATGTAGCAGATGTGTAGTTCAAATGAAGAGCAGAGAAGAGCCAGGATAAAGCATTCCAGTTGGCAGCACAATGGGTTTAAGCATAATTCCATGACACCCTCTGTCTGTGGACACTCAGGTCACTCAAGTCATAGTCAGTTCTTCACATGAAAAGCATCTTGAAGTGTTCACCACTCCCAATTATCTCACATGTGTGAAATTTATACATGGGAGCTATTAAAATTTCTACATTATTCTCATTGACAGAGATTGAAAACAGTGGGCTGAATAAATAATTTGTGTTGCTGCTATACCATAGAATACCATGCAGTGGATAGATGATGCTGCTGTCTGCTGATATGGAAAGATCTATGCATATACTTCCTAAGTCTGCCGCAAAAAAAGAACCACAAACTATGTGGCTAAAATAACAGGAATTCACTATCCATTTTAAAGGCTTGCAGGGCCTTTAAAGATGTTGGCAGGGCCATGCTCCTGCTGAAACGTGGAGCAGAGAATCCTTCCTTGTCTCCCCCTTGCTTCTGGCAGTTCATCAGCAAGCCTCACAGTTTGTCTCTGTCATCTGTCAGCATGTGCCATCTCCCTGTATGTCTCTGTGCCCACTGCTTACAAGGGTACCAGTAACATGGGACAGAGAAACCACTGCTCCAGTATAAATTAATGTTAACTAATTGTATTTACAGTCAACAGATTTCCACGTGATGTCCCTTTCTGAAGTACCAGGAGTTAGGGCTGCAATGTACCTTTAGGGAGCTACAGTTCAGCCTGTAAAATCACTAAGCTAAAATAGATAGGAACCTGCAGGGCAAAAAACACAATACCTGTGTGTTTAAAAAAAAAAAAAACAACTGAAGAATGCACACAGGCAAACCACACACATGTGGATGCCCACTAAAATGTGTCTACTGAAGGATTAAGGATTACTCAAGTGCCAGAGGCGTCCAAGCAAAGCAACTGCACAGCTGCCAGAGACAGCACAGGAAAATCATGTTTTTTTTTTCAGCCACTGCTTTTCCGTGCTGTTTGAATTCTGTGCCAATTTTTTCTTTCAAAATGCTCCCTGTACATCTATTCTTCAACTAAATCTATTTAACATGCAGTTCTATCAAATATTGGGGGAGGGTTTTCGACTTTTTTTTCTTTTTTTTCTGAGCTGTTTTGGCAAAATGAACCAGGGAATTGATTAAGTCTGATGCTATTCTAATAGGCTGAGTGCAGAGAGAGAGAGAAACCAGGATGAAGCTGAGAACTGACTCAGGTATTCTATGGTCAACATCGGAAGCTAAGCAGAGGCAGGACAGTATGGAGTTAGGATTTCCCTACAGAACAAACACAGGCATAAGACCAAGTGGAGGTCAGGGTCAGAAGTGGGCAGCAAGCCTGCAGCTATGGCTCATACACAGTGTTTTCTAAACCTGCCAGTCCTGAGAATCAATCATCTTTTCAGCAACAAATGCTTAGGCCCTGTGGATTCGGGCTCAGTAAGCATTCTACTCTTGGGTGAGGGCTGCTTTTTTCAATTCGCAGAAAGACATTTTGGCAGACATTGAAGGTTATAAAAAAGAACCCCAGTAGAGGAGAGGACACTTAATTATTGCCTTTGGTATTAGCACTTTCTCTACCAAAATCTGCCTTAAAGCTAACCCTGATCCAAAAGTGTGCACAGTTCAAAATGCTGGGATGGCCCAATGCCAAATTTCCCATGGGTGTTTTGTCCACATTTTTGCTCTTTTTCGATAACTCTGGTACAAAACCTTTTCTCATACAGGATTTTACTTTTTGCCCGACATCATTTAGATCAAGTTGGAAGATGGCCAATTTGATATTCTGAGGGGTTTAAAAAAGTAATCCTCAAATACTAGGTCTAGAGTGTAATTTTTAATAGGGAGAAAAAAAACTAGGTCTTTAAAATGCACATAATTAAGAAGCATGCTGCTGATAAGGAAAAATATCCAAGCTCGATTTTAATGTAACTTGCTTTATAATAGCCCATTGCTTATACATTATCTAAACAAAACTGGTAACAAAAATAAATTTATAAAATACTAATAATTACTTTCTTCTTAAGTATTTGAAATTTGCCATAGTTAAGACACTAAGAACTCTTGATATACAGAAATTTACTTAATACATTGAGTCCACAGTTTGTAAAATGCACCTCACTTCATATATCTTTCTTATATTTTAGTTATTGAAGAATCTTTATATAGCTGGGATTAAAAGGAACTGTGGCCTCTCTTCCCGATGAGATATTGCTGTTTCTAGATTAATTTGTTTACTTGGGAAGCATTTATTGAGCACTCAGTAAAAGAACACAGCAGACAAATTTTTTTCCATAAAAATGTAACATTATGAAAATTTATTTAGTCATCAAGATTTCATAAAAATGATATTGAAAGACAAAAAGAAGAAATTCAATTATTAAAGAAATAGCACAGTCAAGTTTTTCAGCTATGAGAAATAAGTTTCTAAACTGAAGTAAATGTCCACTATAATGAATAATTCATAACATGTACTAATGTTATTCTGTGAAATAATAGTAACTATTATTCAATATATAATTATCAATTATTATATCAATAGTAATAATAGCCCTTATTAACAGAGGATTTGCTTTGTGTCAGGCACTGGCTAACACACATGATGGACCTGTGTTCGGTCCCTGGCATCCACATGGTAAAAGAAGAGAACTGACCTGCACGAATTTTCCTCTGACCTCCATATATGTGCACTTAAATACTGATACACTTACATACACATATAAATAAATGTAATAAAAATGTTTATCAGTTGATGAGGTCACATCACATCCATGCATGTAGTTGCTCAATGCAACCTAATACTTATATTATGTTGCTTTATATTATCTATTCACATGCACAACTGTAAATTCTCAAGGCAAAATAAGTAATTTAATTACTTATTTTCAAGAGAAAAGCTTCCCAGAATAAGACATAAAATTTAAACAATTGTTCTCAACTGGGGCAGCACACTAGAAATATGGGGAATTTTTAAAAATTATGATGTCAGATACAACAAAGTATTTAGGAGTGTAGCCTGAATTTTATATTTTTGGTTGTGAGCCTAGCCTTTAATGGCTGAGCCATCTCTCCATCCCTGAATTTTAAAAATTTTTTCTTGATTACAATGTGTACAAAAGAATGAGAATTATTATTTTAGATCATGTTTAGCTTTCATTCCCAAGCCTCCTTGGCGATCAGAAGCAACTTGGGAGCTTCCTATAACTACATACCTTCTACTCCCAAACTCAGTGGTGTTGGCAGCAGGGAACTCACACCACTGCTGCTGAGTTTTCTCGTACAATGGATTAGACTGAAGATATAGTTTTTCATAGCTTATTGTAGGTGAGCCTGCTAGAGGTAATCTTTTGTTTAAATGGCACTGATGAGCCACCCTTCAACTCTGGTCATTTTCCATTCCCTGCAACACCCCTCCCCCACTCCCACAAGTCGTAATTTCTCCATGGGATGGAGATTGGGAAGTCTTAACACGATAGAATCTATGGTCTGAGACCTGGGGTATGAAACTGAGTAACACTGCTGAGATGCCCTAGGAAATGTTATAGTTACAAACGGTTTTTGTATTGCCTTTTCACCAGAAACAGTTAATGCTAAAAGGTAGTTTGACCCAGTACCTTAAATACTGTTTTTATCCCAAATAAGCATCTATCAGTTGTTCAATATAATTACAAGCTTAAAGAAACTTTGCTGACAGTGTTTCATATTGTGTTATAATTCTGACTTCACAGTTAAGCAAGTAGGAGTTAAAGCTTGTTCAGAGCGGTCAGCAGAGGCCCCTTTACCTGGTTTCTACACTTGTGCTTTTTGGACTCCAATAAGCTCAATTCTTTAAGGAAACTTCCTTTTTCACATAAATAAAAATAAATACTAAAAATAGATATAATTACTGTAATTAATTTTAGCATTTATAAAGCTTCTGGCGGGGCTGGAGAGATGGCTCAGCGGTTAAGAGCACCGTCTGCTCTTCCAGAGGACCCGGGTTCAATTCCCAGCACCCACATGGCAGCTAACAACTGTCCGTAGTTCCAGTTCCAGGCAAAACACCAAGGCAATAAATAATAAATAATAAATAATTAGTAAATAAATAATAAAGTTTTTTTTAAAAAAAAAGCTTCTGGCAATCAAAATTTAGAACTATGAAGGAAGTTGACATTTGTGTTTGTAAAATTTTATGTCATGACTTCTACAAAGAGAATCAATGAGAAAAAATAAGTTCATAAACAAATGCCTATGTTTCTTATTCTAATGACCATATTTCTTTTTGAAAAAAAAAATGCCAGGCTTCATGTTTTAAGTGTGCAATTTATTTTCCAATGAATATTTCTCTTGCAGAACAAGAACATCTGGGATAGTGGTTATTCTAAGAAACCAGGCCAGTATAATTTGTGTAATAATTTTATGTGTTACTCTTGTTCGTAATTTTTTCCACTTGAAAATAAATGGCCATGTTTAAAAATCTATAAATTTCCTCCAAAACTGCAAACAGTTCAACTTTGAAACAGATATTTTCTATCTTATAGAAATGCCAAACAGTTGGACAGAAACAGAAGAAGGAAGCAAAAGTTGTGCTTCCTCTGTGGATATTTACCATACATGTCTGAAAACAGTGACTGTGTGTTGGCATTCATAGTGGTTCTAAGGTGCGATTACAGGCATTTAAATGCATAAAAAGAACACTGTTTAGACCAGTAGTTCTCAACCTGTAGGTCAGGACCGCTTTCACATGGGTCATATACCAGATATTCTGCATATCAGATATTTTACATTACAATTCAGTCAGCAACAAAATTACAGTTATTTAGCAATGAAATAACTTTTCATTGCAAAGTTAGTAGCAATGAAAAGGATTTATGATTGGGGGTCACCATTAGCATGAGGAACCATACTAAAGGGTCTAAGCATTAGGAAAATTGAAAACCACTGGTTTTTAGACCATGCAGAGAAAACTCACCTTTCTCTAGCTGTATGGTGTAGTGGGATGTTTCTCTCCCACCCTCCAGTTCCCAAATGCCCAGCAGCTGCTTCCCAAATAATTGATTCAGTGGCTTAATATTACTTCTAAATGCTTGGCCAGTAGCTCAAGCTTATTTCTAAATAGGTCCTACACTTAAATTAACCCATAATTTTTATCTATGCTTAGCCACTTGGCTTGGTCCCTATTTTTAGTCAACTGTTAATCTCAAAATATTTTATATTGGTTTGGATTTTAGTTTATAGACACAAATTTGAGGTCCATTTTTATACTGTATGTATACTTCTACTTTTGTTTAAAGTATTTTCTTTGTAACTCATTTAAAATTGTAATGTATCATTAGAAATACAGATTGTCATCTACAATAAACAAACCTATAGTCATGTCAGTTAAGTTTTCTAGATATACAAAGACATATTTCAATTAGGTAGGTAATCTTCAAACACTTCAAAGATCTACAGAATATTGCATTTAAAATGTTTTAAGAGCTTAGATTTTTTCTGGACAATGAAATATGTCTGCTCCCAGTGAAACCAATTACTTCAAAGAAGATGATAGACATCAAAGAAACTCATGATGTTTGCTTACAATGTAAAAAGGCTAGCCATTTGGATAAAAATAACTGTTCTTTCCTGGACTGCTTGATAGTATGCTATATAAGCTAGCCATGCAGGACCCATAGGAGGGTGACCACTGGAGTTTGCCAAATCAAAGTAAGTTAGTCCTTTAGGTTCCTGCTTCACAGAAGATATTGTCAGACATTCTGCAGCACATAGACAAGCAACTGATGAACTTTACCAAAATAAGCAGAATAGTTCTTCAAGTTTTCTGCTTCATTAAAATGTATGTCAGAGACTCTAGGCCTGTAGGCTGAAGTTAGATTCTCCAATGTTGCAAAGGAACTTTTGGTGATTGTCCAGGCAACTAGATGTCTGTCATTTCTGAAATTTTAAAAGTTGCTTATTATGCACTTCTGTTTATTCAGGTAATATTATATCATTCTGGGGTCTTTGATGGAGTTGAAGACTACATGGTTATAATTATAGTTTTCCTTAGCTATGAGAAAAGATAAATTAGATATAAAACTTTAGACTCACAAAAACAGAATAAGTGATAGAATATTTTTTCAAATACAGATAAACCAGTTATTGTAACTTAATTCTTGCTTGATAACTTGTTATATGTAATTTTGCTATTAAAATGAAATACTTCCTTTTTGATTAGACAGCAAAGGGAAATGTCATGGCACGTTCTTTCTGTACAGTATGAATACATGTTGCTAACATTGGTTAATAAAGAAGCTGATATGGCCTATGACAAGGGAGGACAGAGGGAGGCAGGAATCCCATCAAGAATACAGGTGAAGAAAGGTAGAGTTGTGCAGATTTTGCAAACCACCAGATGAGCAAGATGTAATAGAACAGCTAATGCCATGAAGCCAGTGGAAAAGATATAGATTAATAGAAATGGGTTCAGTTAAATTATAATAACTAGTTAGTAATGAGCCTGAGCCATAGTCCAAACAGTTTATAATTAATGTAAGCCTCTGGGTAATTATTTTATAAGTGGGAGAGATTAATCCAGAACTTGGGGTTAGCCAGGACCAAGAAACTTCCAGTTACAGTATGTTACATATTCTCTTCTGCCTTTGTTACTATCAACCTCTTCGTTGTGTTTAAATAGATGGGAGTTAAATGCTGAGAAAGAATCAGAAACTCCAGAGTCCCACAAAAGGACACGAGGACATGTCTAATCAAACCTTTAGATATTATTTCTAGCCCTTTCTCCATCACAAACTTTATCTAACCTTACACTTCTCAGAGCCTCTGTCTCCTCATCTATGAAATGAATGCCTCAGACTAGGATCATCTTCCTTCTCAATCAGAATGCTCCATAGCACTGTGTTTCTACACTTCTTAAATTTAATATTTATTCTATGTAGAATATGTAAGACATCAAGATTTTTGTGTAGTTCTTTGGAGAAAATTATTTTACTGCCAGTAACAGAGAATTCTTTTTCATTATGCAATCCTCAAAATTCTTCATGACACAAACATCTAGGATGCACACCTAAAAGACAGAAAGTAGGATTCTGAACATTCTACTAAATCAAAACTTAGGATAGAAGTAAGGATTCCATAGAAATTCTTCATGGCACAAACATCTAGGATGCATGCTTATAAGACAGAAAGAAGGATCTTGTACATCCTACTAAATCAAAGCTTAGGATAGAAGTAAAGAGTCTATAGAATATGTGAAGCAAAGGACAGTTCTAAAAAGAAAATGCATATATGGTAAAAAGGACACTGGAAAGAATGCTCAGTCTCTCTAGGCTTGAGAGAAATGGACATCAAAACTGCAATGCCATATCACCTCACACTTTTTAATTGGCTATTATCAAAGAGAAGAGGGGACTAGAGAAATGGCTAGGGTTAAGAACACTTACTATGCAAGTCTGAGGACCCGAGTTCAAATTCCCAGAGCCCATGTAAGAAGCCATGGCTGCATGTGTATCCCCTCAGCACCATGGAAAACGCAGACAGAAGTATTGAAGTGTGGCTGCTGGCCTACCTCAGTGAGAGACCCTCTCCGAAAAAAAAATAATCAGAATTCAATAGAGCTGGATACCTGACATCTTCTTCTGGTCTCCATATACACATGGATATGTGCATTCACACTCATGAGTAAACATACATTCCAAACAAAGATGAAAGCAAGAAGTTGGAAACAAGAAAGTCTTACACACTGATAATGGCTTTGAAAATTAGCTCAGCTGTTCTTAAAAATAGTACTGAGGCTCTCCTATGCACACAGTTACACAAAAATATTAAAATGAAACTACCATGTCCCCCAGAAATTCTACTTCTGGGTATGTATAAAAGGATCTTAAATTAGCATATCAAAGAAAATATATCTCATATTGTAGTCATATTTACAATAGCCAAATATGGAGACCTCCTGAGTGTGCATCAATAAATGTGTTGACCTTTTAAAATGAGATACACACTGTGGATTTTATTCATGCTTTGGAAGACAGCAAATTTTGCCATTTGTGACAACAAGGATTAGCTCAGAGATCATTATGCTAACAGGAATAAGTCAGATACAGAGAAACAAATTCTACATGAACTCACCTATGGATGGAATAAAATCAAAAGCTCTTTACCAGAGTCTGGAGGGGAGGGGAGAGATAGAGAAAGGGGAGATGTTGATCAAAGAGCACAGTTGCCATAAAAAAGAAGAAAGAAGTTAATGGTGTTTGATGTGGGGATGTCTTTCTGTATGCTGTGAATATCATTCTTTAAATAAAGGAACTGTTTGGCCTGTGCCAGGTGCCATAGGCGGGGAAATTGAAGTATATGTAGGAAGAGGGTGAAGTCAGATACAGATGATCCAGCCACCAAAGAAGAAGCATGTAAGGAACATAGGTGAGCCATGGACCATGTGGCAGAACAGATTAATGGAAATTGGTTGAACTAAAATGAAAGAGCTAATTAGCAATATGCCTGAGACATAGGCCAAATAGCATAAAATTAATATAAGCATCTGAGTCATTATTGGGGGAAAACGTGGCTGTGGGCAGGTCCAGATGCAGGTCTATGGATCTGGACCACCATAAGAATGGGGCCAGAAACCTTGTGTTACAGGTGTTTTGTTGCACAGCAATGTGATTTCAGTTATAGCTAAACAATAGATCTTACAAAGAAATGGCAGCTGTATGGGGTGTGGCTATGTTAACTGACTTGGTTTGATCATTCTAGATTGCACATACACTTCAAAAGTATTACAACATTATTACTTTTCAGTTTCTAAGGTGTGTGTGTGTGTGTGTGTGTGTGTGTGTGTGTGTGTGTGTGTGTAATAAATTCCTTAGGGATAACCTGTTTCCTCTGAGGTTTGAGAACAACTGACAATCTGAAAAAAAGTCTGTGGAAAGAGAAGATGATGGAGACACTGGAATAGTAGGATAAATTTAGTTTTTTCTCTGTTACTGTGTTAAAAATCCTCTGACCAAAAGCAACTAAGGAGAGAAAAGAACTTATTTCAGCTGGTCATAGATCGTCACTGGGGGAAGGCAGGGCAGGAGCTCATGACTAATGGGCAGAGAACTGCTTACCATTCATTCTACACATTACCAAGGAACTCCCAGCCAAGAAAGCCTAACAAAAACCATTGAGAAACACTGCTTCCCAGATCGCTCACAGTCCCATGCTTAGCTCTTTCTTGTACAAACCAATCTGGAAATGGTGCTGCCCAAAGCAGGCTAGGCCCTCCTCCCTCACAATCAAGATAACCCCTTACATAGATGCCCATGAACTGAGCATCTCTTCACTTGACTCTCCCTTCTCATGTTCTCCAAGCTGTGTCAGGTAAACCTAACTAGAGCTCCACCCTCCTATTAAATAAGAGAGAAGCAAGCAGCAGGAAACTGAGGTCAAACAGGGAGAAGCTCTGGTCCCTCCTCTTCAGCATCTCCTACCTGGGCTGCACTGTGTTTACAGACTCCACTCTCAGTGGCAATGAGGATTGCTTATGCAAACATCCCTTGCAGTCACTGCGTTACCCCACCGGATATGCCAGCTTTGGTTTTCTCTGATGTCCGGCCCCAGGAAAGAAGCTGAAGTTGTGTTTCATGAATGAGAAAATAAAATTCCTAGAGAGGCAGAGAGAGAACCTAAGAACATGGGGTAACTTTAAGCTTTCTGAAGATTTTTAGAAGCATGGAAATAAACCCATTGGTGAATTCAAATATGTTCATGTCATGGGTGGTGTTTTGCTCAAATTTGCTTTGTTTTGCTTTGCATGTGTCTACAATTCCAGTATGTTTAGGCTAGTTCATGGATGAGACGCCATGAAAAAATACATTCTTTGTCACCGTGATTGTTAGTGAGTTTATATTTTTATGCTAATGGTCTTGGGAACTTATGCAACAACATCATTGTTCTTTTTACACAGACATGCAAACAAAGTAGAAAAGGGAAAAAAATCTTAGTGTCTGATATCTTAACTTGTCATCAACTGTCAGACCTGCATTTTTTTCAAAGGAATTTTGAAAGTAACAATAACAACAAGTGTGGGTGTTTACAAAACCATATTAGTAATTCTTTTTTCATATTAATTGACAATTTATTTCCACTAAAAATAGTTACAACTTAGTGAGAAACTGTAGCTCCTACACAAATTTCTATTGGAGAAAAATCAAAATATTTGACATAATGAGCCAAATAAATAAGTGGTTCCTTTCAAAACTGGAAACTGTAGGAAGATGTCAGAATTTTACCTTAAGTGAATCTACATTTACTTGGCCTTTAAAAACAAAATAATGCTGAAAATTGCTGTAGGTATGGGAATATCGTCTACAAGTTTGTTTTATCTGTATAGCTATCCAGATCTAGGTCATGAGATATCAGGCCACAAGTTGATGGCTGGCTGCAAAGTAACAGTGTTTGAGTTTTCCTTTTGCCTTGTGCTTTTGTGCCAACCACCTTCTATTTCAACTGACAAGAATGAGTCCTACCATTACTTGCCTAATGCAGAAGATTGGTCCACTTTTTCTAATTTGACTGATTTACCTATTTTTCCTACAGTATAGCTACAAATTAGTAATTCTATATGTTTTTAGGATGGAACGAGGCACAAAATAATTATGTACACATAGTATTTCATTGTCCAAATGGAACATCCATTAATAACCCATTTCTTAGAATGGGGACATGGCTCAGTGAGCACCTTTTTGTGCAAGTATGAGGATCTGAGTTCACATTCTCAGCATTTGCATTCAAAGTCAGACATGGTAGCCCATGAATAATCCCAGCATTGGGAACAAGAAGATCCCAAGGGCTTGCAGTCACCTGTCTACCAAGCTGGTGAGCAATAGGTTTTCTGAAAATTTCATTCACACAAAAAGGAGAATGGTAGTGGAGGATATTGAGTGTTGATTTTGCCCCCTTCTATTGCACATTGTTAGAATTTTGTGCAGATTTGATGTGACACAATACAAATTACCCAGTTATCTGGGGCCTCATGGGGAATGGGGCAGAAGGCATCGGCAGATAGCAGGAGACACTTAGAAGCTGTTTTTATGTAGAAAGGACTTTGTTGTTAGAGGGATATGGTTATAATTAGTAGGCTATGATATCAGAGAGATTATGATAGAGAAGAAGGAGGAGAGAGAAAAAAGGAGAGAGAGAGATTCAGAGGTGGGAATTCTTCTTTAAATGGGGCTTGATGTCAGAGCTCAGAGGAGGGCATGGCTTTAGAGACTCTTGAACTCTTGAAAATGCACCTACATGTGTACACATGTATTTACAGAAACACACTATACACACATATATATTTTGTAAATATCCATGTACATCCTAACTTCTTAATAGATAAAGGCATGAAATTTTGGTGTGATGGATGGATAGATAGATCTTTATGGATTGTTTGAGGTGGTGGTCTTGGTGGTAGGTCAAGGTAAGGCTTAACTCAGGGTTTTAAGATAACCATAACTTTCATTTATTAAATTGTATTTTATTTTGTGTTGCAATGTAGTTTATACATTAAATAACACTATAATGGAATTATTTGATATAGTTTTTTTAGAGAAGAAAAAGGAAATTCTCAAGTGTGGAAAAGAAAGAACAGGAAGAAACAGTCTTCTCTAAGGACAAGCCCCAGATAGATTATCCAATCCCAAGCATTCAGTCTCAAACACACACACAAGAGCAACATTATAACTTATATTGTCTCATCTCCCACAGCCCTGTAGCCTTTATAACTAAATTTAGGTCATTGCAGACTCTTTTCCTTGTATCATGTCCATCTGTCTTATGAATCTAATTTAACATAAAACAAAGGAGTGTTTTTTCCCCATAAGACAACTCAATGGGTAAAGTTTCTTGTTCCCTGCTGACCTGAGTTTGGTCCTCATGGTAGGAGAACACTGCCTCTTGAAAGTTGTCTACCGTTCTCCCCATATGCATCATGACATGTACCCACTTCCCTCAGAATAAATGATAAATCAATGTAGTAAATGTATCTATTTTTTTAAATCTCTGAATATACTTGCCTTCCAAGTCTTTGCTTTCACATTCTTCATGTCCAGGAGTGCCTATAGAAGAAATCTTAAAAAGATTACATGAACTATATTTATCTAGACCTTAATCCATTAAGGTCTGAGATAAATGTTTTACATGAATCGTTTCAAAACAAACCTAAGGATGCAAAGTACAACGGCCCCATTTTAGAGAGATGTGTCTGGAGAGCACGGCTCACCTTTGAACCACACAGCCTGTACTTAGCAGAGTTGATAGCACAACTCTGTCCTGTCTGACGCCAAAGCCTTTGTTCCTAACAACCACCTTGGCCTGAGAAACTATGAGGAGGTGTCAGAATGAGGGTGGAGATATGGTAGATCATACAGATGTGAAATGTTTCCACCATTAGGAATTCATATATGACAATGAATTTAACCAAGACAGAGATGTTGGATAGTAGCAAAAACTGAATTCAAACTAGCTTAAGTCAAACAGAAAACCAAATAAAACAAACATAATGTATTGGTTTATTTACTGTGATGGTTGTTAGCTTCCAGAAGAGAGCCAGTCTACCTTGGTGTTAGCTTTGTTATGTAGACTGGCTGTCTCCCTGATAATGATGATGATAACTCCTGGCATCCTAGAGTCACATAGTTTTTGTAGTTCAGAACTTAAGTAACCTTCTTCCCCACGCACTCACACCAATTCTTAAAGATCTTGGATCATGGGCTCATTTTTGGATTAATTACTATTGAGGGTAAGTTCAGTTCTCTTGTTGGATAGCCCAGGAAAAGAAAAATTACCTTAAGTTTAAAAGCCATTATTATAGGGGAAAATGAAGATGAACTATGATCTGAAATGAGTCTGGTAGATTAAAAACAGTCTTGGAAACTCTCCTGACTGTGATGATATATTTTATACGTAAAATCAGTCTGGAATATCAGAGAACAGATCCACTCACACTCAAGCGAGGAGGGTCAGAGAGTGGTAACTCATGCCTTTAATTCCAGCACAGGTTAAAAATCAGTGATGAGCTACACCTTTAATCCTACAATTCCAAAGACAGAGATCTTTCTGTGTTTCTGTGAGTTCAAGACCTAACAACTAAATAGTAGTAGCTCACATCTTTAATCTTAACTCTAGAATTATGATTCAGAGTTGAAACTGGAAGTGAAACAACTGGGCGAAGAAGATATTTAAGGCAAATGGTGTGCTATTCTGTGGAAGCAACGAGCCAGGCTGAGGACTCTTGAAGATAGCTTTTACCCTGAGAGGATAGCTGGGTGAGGATTAACTGTGGTCTATTTCCTCTCTCTGACATTCCAGACTGATTTTAAGTATAAAATATATCACCACACTTGACAAATTATCTGTCTACTGAAATGCCTTCCAAGAGGAAGCAACATTGTTTTTCTCATGCGGATTCTTCTCTCCACCCTCCTCCCTCCAACTAGTGGTGAGAAGACATCTTACATTAAGAACTTGAAGCTAGGGCTCTAGACAAGCTAACCCAGGGAGTCCTTGCCCTTCCTGTTCTTTCCATATCCCTCTAATTGCCTAGAAAACCAATCTTTTAATTCTTTCCAGAATGCTCTGCACTTCCTTCTAATGAGGAATTCTTACATTGCATCTTAGGTATTTAAATGTGTTTCCTCATTTTTTTCCTACCTTCTATCAGTAACATTAATGTTCTTAAGCTTACATTTACTGTTTGTGTGTTAATGGGAGCAATTATCAGTCTAACATATAGTGGTAATCAATAAATATTGGCTAAGTGAGTGAAAACTTATTATTTGTAAAATGGTAATTCTCTGGTTTGGTAAAGGACAATAGAACAGAATTCAGAAAAACATTTGTAGAATGCAAAGCATCACAAACATTCCACTATATAATCATACACTTAAGTGCATGTCATAATAGATTTTTGTTATGAATGTAACAGAATCAAATGTTTAAAGAGGCATACACTGCATAAATTTGGTTGAATTTTGGAATCAAACATGCCCAGGTTTCATTGCTAACTATTTATTCTGGTTGTTATTACTACACAATGAATGCCTGCAACAGTAGTGATAGGATGCAACAACCAGGTAGCATTCATAGAATCTTTCATGTTCTTGCTACCTACATAGACATCAAGTTGGAACTGGACTGGAAGCTTCCTCCCTCATAGTCAGCTTTTATGATGCTGGAAAGTGCTGTGGAAACTGCAGAAGGAGAAAACTCACTTGGCAACATTTAATAGCAACCTAGTAGACATTAGCCTACTAGTGCAGTGATGCCATTACTTACACAGAAGTAACCAACCACTTTCTTGATTAGATCTGAGGCCCACTACACAGAAAGATTGCACACCTGATACTAGTCAAAGACCATGGCTTTGAATATCAAAAGCCCCCAAGGGGAACTTACTACTGTTGTTTGTTAATTGGAATGATGTCAAGCTTCCCTCTAGATATTTGTGTTTATATCCACAGATTCATACTATCATAATCCTGGTCAGAGAAACTTCTGTTTCCTGCAGGCGATAGTTGATGAATAGACCCATAACTGATCAATATGCTGAGAATTAGTGACTCTTAATTACTCAGTCCTAAATAAGGCTCTGAAGCTCTTTTCCTCCCTTCAAGGCCCACAAAACATCACAGACGAGAGAACAGGAAGAGTTTAAGAGCTAGATGGAATACATGAAAGAATTCCATAAAAAATCTGTTATTCTTAAAATGGCATGGAATTTACATCCATGAACTTGGAACAGCAGTATCTACCTGGACAAGACTGGTTTTAACAACATTTCATCTTGGGTGAGGGAAGACTCATAAAGCTCCATCTCTCCCTGAGGAGCTATAAGCAGTTAATAATTGAAGGAAAAGAAATTATATTCTTCATTTGTGTAGCCACTGGTATGCACCGACTTTATTCATGTAAATAACCCCTCACTCATACTCATGCAGGCAATCCTTTTTAATACGGTGGGTCATATATATACACATTAAAAAGGCATAAATGTTGGGCTGGAGAGATGGCTCAGTGGTTAAGAGCACCGTCTGCTCTTCCAGAGGACCCGGGTTCGATTCCCAGCACCCACATGGCAGCTAACAACTGTCTGTAGTTCCAGTTCCAGGCAAACACCAAGGCAAATAAATAAATAAATAAAATAAAGTATAAAAAGGCATAAATGTAAGACAGTTTATATGTTACATGGGAGAGAAGAATGTATTTGGTGGAAGGGAGAAAGAAATGAAAACTTTTATTAAAGAACATTGTGTGTGTGTGTTTGTGTGTGTGTGTATGTGTGTATGTGTGTGTGTGTGTGTGTGTGTGTGAGAGAGAGAGAGAGAGAGAGAGAGAGAAAGAGAGAGAGAGAGAGATCATGAAAGAATGATTTTTTTTACAAAAAGAAAAAATCTTTCATATTGTAATCAGACATGGATATAATGTTAAGGTATGTTACTTTTGTTTGTGTTGCATTTGTAAGGCTATGTTACTGTGACTGTCAAAAATACCTAATGGTCTAGCAAAGAACTGAATGGCCAATAGTGAGGCATGAGAATGGATATGGGTTGGCAGGCTGAGATTATAAATAGAAGGAAAATCTGGAAAAAGGGGGCAGAAGGAGCAAGTGAACAAGAAGAAGAAGAGGCTAGGGGCCCGTTGCCCAGCCACCCAGCCACCCAGCCACCCAGCCACCCAGCCACCCAGCCATGGGGTAAGAATTAAATAATTAAAGTAAGATATACAGAAGAAAAGGGAAAAGCACAGAAGCAAAAGGTAGAAGGGATAATTTAAAGTTAAGAAAAACTGGCAAGAAACAAGCCAAGGTTGGGCATTCATAATTAAGAATGATTTTCTCTGTGAGTGATTTGTTTAGGAGCAGAATCAAACATTAAGCCCCATAGTGTTGGACATTTAATTGTCTCACTCCCATGACTGATAATTGATACTAAACTCTTGACCAGAGTGCCGTACATGTGGCTTCCCTCAAATAAAGGTCTAAAGAAGATAAGATTTCTTATACACCTCTTGGTTTCTAGTAGAAAAGACATCACAAAAGACCAAGGTGGAAGCTGCATGACCTTTTCTGACCAAGCTTCAGGAGCCACTCCCAGTGGATTCTGTTAGCAATGAGTGAATCACTAAGGTCAGCTCAGTTTTAAGAGAAAGGAACATATTTGAAATTCACCACACAAGCCCTACCACCCAGCATTTGAGTAGGCAGAGGAAAAATTATTCTTTTGAATTTTTCTATCTATAAAATGTGATCCTTTGAGGATTAAAGGAGATTATGAATGCATTTATCTCAGTAAGCTCTCAAATGTTCTATTATTGAGAAAAGATACATGGGGGAAACCCCTGGAACCAAGAAAATGGCATCCATGAATTCTATCACTCCTGCTATTAGAGAACACATTGCTATCTTTTATTTTTATCCAATAATTCCTTGCAAACCTCTCATATTCCATAGAAGCATATTTGTAAAAAAATAAATTCTAAAATATTTTTAGACATAATCATTCCCAGTTCCAATCAATTAACCCAAATGTGAGTTTGCCGAACCCAGTTCATAGGTTTGTAACTATCAAGTTTTTGCCCATATCCGTGCATTTAGCTCTATTATTAGAAATAAGTGTTATATGCAGCATTGTAATTCTGTCTGGAGTTAAAAAATTACCAGAAAATTATCTTTTAGTTATTAAATCATAAGATGTTTTATTAGGCAAAGAGACAGCAGGAGAGACTGTGACTTGGTCTTCATATAATACAAAAGCAAAAACTTGAGAGATTATCAGATTCTTGGCTAAAATGTCACACCGAATCAATAACTAGACACACAATTAGTGAAGAGCAGAAAAATCATTAACATGGGTGTGGACAATCTTTCTTATTATCAATCTTTGATCACTTCCTTGCAGGCAATTAATTTCATCTGGCAGTGCTCAGGGTTTCTCACTTCTTGGTCTTTGCCTTTCACAGACCAAGAAATATTTGATCTTAGCACAAAAAAAAATTTCCACAGAAATATATTAAAAGACTTAATCAATAGGAAGCACTGTATAGTGTATCTGTCTGATACAGAAATGATTCTGCACAGAGATTTCAGGGATCCCTGAGAAGTCTCTACCCTGGAGAGCCATTGCTCCAGTCCTTCTCTGGCACATTATCTCTCTTCCTAAGAATTAATGACAGGCCTGGGTTGCCATAACTTATATTCAGCATCCAGGGTTTCTAGAACTTTTCTTTATGTATGGATCTTGAAATTGACCAAATATTTCCTCTTGGCTCTGTTTACACTCTGTCATTTCTGGAGGCCTTTGCTCTGTTTCTCAAACATTACTTCACCTTCCAGAAGGCTTCCTCTGCACTAGAGAAAGTTTCCTGTGGAATGCAAGCATCAGGAGGATCTCTCTCTCTCTCTCTCTCTCTCTCTCTCTCTCTCTCTCTCTCTCTCTCTCTCTCTCTCTCTCTCTCTCTCTCCTCTAAGGGAAAGAGAAGGGTATACTCCTTAGCAGTGACCATCATTCTATTTCTAAGACAATATTCTTATCCTGGTCACTGTCGAGTTTCTCCGCCTTGGATCTTTCAATGGTCTTATTTCACTTTGCATTCTCCCAGTGTCTTGCCATCCCTGTCAGTTGGGGAGACTCTCCTAACCCCTAAAGCATCTTCTTTGTTACTTTCTATCCAGCCTGGCTCTTGTCTCTGAATGTGGGTGATAAATAAAGATCAATGTTCAGAAAAGCTGGGAAAAAAGATAAATGTTCTCTGTGCATCTACAAAGTTGGTGTTTATCCCAGATTGAAAGCATGGGAGTCTCTGACCCTTTGATGTGTTTGTGTGTGTGTGTGTGTGTGTGTGTGTGTGTGTGTGTGTGTGTGTATGTGTGTGATTTATTGTATAGTGACTGACGTCAGAAAGAGACTTGAGAGGGTTCTGGGAAACTGGAGTTCCGTTGCAATTTGGTTTGAAGTTGACAGGCAGCTCCCACAAAAATCCCCTGGTTCTGAAAAAGGTGGCCTGCCCAATCTCTTCGTGGATGCTACCACTATGTGAATAAAGGCAGAACAAATGCGTGATAACAAAAGTCAGTGTATAAATTATTCCAGCAGCAAAATAAATCAGAGCAACCAAGAACACTGCACATAAGGTTTCAGTTAGAATAATCCACCCATTGTGATTCCATATCTCTGCAGTGAGCCAAATCTTTGTACATTTAGTCATTTTATAATAAATAATTTCTACAAAATTTTGAATTATTTCACTTTTCTATACTAAATGTCTTCTGGAGAATCATAAGTATAAATGTTTATAAATTTTTCTTCTGATATTAATAAAATTAAACATGCATGCCCAAAATATCAATGTCCAACTAATCTCACTGTTTAACAAATCAGCCATATTACAGTTTAATTAAATTTATAATTATCTTTAGTTCATAGTAATTCATTCCAGAACAGACAAAATATAAAAGTAGATATGAAGTATTAAGGGATCATTTACTGCACTTATTAAGTACATATCAGTAGTAATTCATTCCAGAACAAACAAAATGTAAAAGTAGATATGAATTATTAGGGGATCATTTACTACACTTATTAAGTACATATCAGTATTCAATCATCAAATGCACAAGGCTGGATTCTCAAGCCTTGAATCAGTGATTTTATCATCACAGAAGCTTTTGTGGAAAGTGTTAAAGGCAGAACTCTACATGTAATTGACTGGGTTTTTTTTGAAAGAAGCAGAACTTTCAAAGTTATTCCAAGGTTATCAAAGTAAAATGCCTCTTTCATCTTTCAAAGTTTTTTTAATATAGAAACGAATACCACACAGTCTATGGTAGTGAAGCAAAGACTATAGGCTAATTCAAGGCTCCTTTGTTTCTCTTCTTTAAAACAAAATCATAACTAGATAAATCACATGTTATTTCAAATCAAATTGTGTGTACATGTATTGTGTACATGTGTGCACATTATATGTGTGTTTGTGTGTATGGCATTATAACATATATTAGCATTTCCTTTTTTCTAAATACAATTCTTAAGCAAATAAAGAACAATATATATATATATATATATATATATCAAGCACATGGGAAGAATGCCTTAAATATTGAAATAAGTGAATTATATTAGATTTCAGATGTGACCTGGCATGAGGAATTTCTTTCCTGAGTACCAATAGACCATATATGATTATATTCTCACAAACATCATTAATAAATATAAACAGAAGAATTGATCCTGTGAACTAGTATGGTCTCTCTATGCATATCAAACTTAGCATGTCTGAGAATGGGAGAGTTTGGGGCAATGAGTGTGATGATGGTTTAGTAATAAGTAGTTCTTCTTGCTCACTGCCTCACCATCTCAATACACCCTTAGACACGGTTCCCCAGGCTGTTGCTGTCTCCCCTTGAAAAGCTATCACTGTCCGAGCTAGAAAATCCAGAGATTCAGCTGAGCCAAACGACAGAACTGGTGTATACCACATGTGTGCTATGTGACCTTGAGTGATATTTCATCCTTCTGACCTTTAATTTTCTACTTCATAAAATGGAGATGATCAAAACTGGAAGAAGTTTGCTGGGAGGATTTAATAAAAGAATGAACATAGAGTTGTGACTTGGTGCCTTGGAGTTACTCTAATGAGTAATAGCTCCTTGGATCTAACCCCTTTCATGTCTACATCTGTCTTGTGGAACACTGATGAGCAAATACCCTCTGGACTTTCAACATGTTTATTTATTCCCATATTAGTCACACACAGTGGACCAAAGTAGAATTGCAGCTTCTGGTCATCCAAGAATGAATGAGATAGAGATTGTTCAAACTGCCCTCAGAGTTACTGAGAAGGTAAAATCTATGGAAATCTAGTAGCCATTTACTCCAAAATAAGAGTAAATGAAGGAAGCCTCCTTAAAAAGTACAAACAATAAGAAGGAAGGAAGGAAGGAAGGAAGGAAGGAAGGAAGGAAGGAAGGAAGGAAGGAAGGAAGGAAGGAAGGGACTCTTGTAGAGAAAACTACTAACCACTAGGTAGATGCCAGAAACACAGATAGACAAGACTCTCTAGTGTATGGTTCTCAACCTGCCTGATGCTGCGACCCTTTCCTCGCACTATGGTGATCATCAACCATAAAATTATTTCATTGCTACTTCATAACTGTAATTTTGCTTGTTATGAATTGTAATATAATTATCCGACATGCAGAATATCTGATATGTGACCTCCCAAAGGGTCACAGTCCATGGGTTGAGAACCACTGCTCTATTGGAAGAGATGAACAAGAACATTGAATACATGCCTAGGAGAGTTTTGAGAGCAGTGTAAGCATGAAAACTGAGAGAGAAGGGTTGGATTTGACCGATGATCTTAGCTTACATGGTGTGTAATCCTGAAAATCATTCTTTGGAAATTTCTCAATTCTACAAAAATAAGATCCTAGCTTTGGGTCACAGAGCAGGCTAGTTAATGCAACCTGGGATAGCATAAAGTTATTGGGATCCTGGATGAAGAAAGACATTGGCAATATTCATTAAGTGGGGGCTTCATCACACAACAAGATTAGGAAGCACCATGGTGCATGTGGAAAATGGTTCCTAGAGCTGTATGGAGAGGAAATGATAGAGATATGTCTGAGCATTCGTTATCTGAAAAAAGAAGGCTGACAAGATTACTACCTATAAGGATCTTCCATCTCCATAAAAACAAACAAACAAACAAGCAAAGAAAAAACAAAAAGAGGTGAATGCACACACTGTAAAGTAAACGATAAAATGACCATAGAGCAGTCAGGTAAAAGTTGTTGGGATTTGGTGAAGCACGTTGCTTGGCTGCCCTGAAGGAAGGTGTTCTTGAGGAACAGGAGAGTGCCAAGACAGATTCTCATGAAAAGCCAACCCTGATGTGCTCTACGGGAGGGAAGCAGAAAATACACCTGGCACCTCACGCTCTGGCAGAACAGCTGAAGTTATGATGAGGAGTGAGTCATTCCCCCAATTTGACGTCTTCTCCCTCAAAATTTTACTCTCACCAAATATTTTCCTGGAGTCCTGTAAGATATTATACCCAGTTGGAGTTAGTTAAACTCTGGCTATACTTCTCTTTTTTTGTAAGTAGACTCACTACCTCTTTCTCTGGTCGTCCTTGGTCTTCACAATGTCAGTACTAGCTGAACTGGACATAAGCATATTAATAAACATCTTCAGGGTGTTTCCTCCCCACAACATTCGTTTTTCAGGAATAAATATGGTGGTCTGAGTGAGAATGGCCACCATAAATAAGTTCATATGTTTGAAAACTAATCCCCAGTTGGTGGAACTGTTTGGGAAGGATTAGGAGGTGTGGCCTTGTTGGAGAAGAATATGTCATTGGAGAAAGGCATTGACATTTCAAAAGATTCTCACCATTTCCAGCATTCCTTCTTTGCCTACTGCTTACCTTCAAATGTGAGCTCCTGGCTACTTCTGAAGCCATGCCTTTGCGTCACCATCATGGACTCTAACCCTCTGAAACTGTAAGTCCCATTAAACACTTTCTTCTACAAGTTGCCTTGGCAGTGGTGTTTTGTCACAGCAATTGAAAAGTAACTAAGATAACAAGCTGATAGGAATTGATGACAAAGTTGGTCTTGTGTGTTTTTCCAGTGCTCTGCTTCCTCCATGTTGCTCAGCACTCTCATAAATTAAGTCACACTGCTGAGCTGCGCTCCCCTTTGCCTCCAGCTCTCCCTGCCATAAAGCACAGCATTCACGTCTCATTTCTCAGCAAAATTATAAGACATGTTGAGTGTATTTTCACATTAATAATATTTTAGCTAACAATACTTTGAAGAGTCTACAGACCATTTACCAAGAAAACTAAATTATTTTAAATACTTGTGTCAAAATTAATGAGCCAAAGCTTCTCTAAAGTGGTGAGCTAACATTTTATTGTGGGTAAAAGCACAATTCCCCAATCTCTGAAATTCAGTCTTTCATATTAGATTCTTTCTTAATTACTGAAAGTAAAGTAAAAAAATTTAAAAATGTCATGTTCTGTATTTTTCCATAGTTTTAGTGGCATCCATGCCCTCTCTAAAGTAATTCAAATGATTATGAAGCCCTTTTCCAATGTAAATGCATCTTCAGAACATCATGGAATTATTGCAAATGGGAAGTAGAATTTATGTTCTTGTCATCAAAAATAAATGTGGAGGTTAACCTAGCCTTTGTTTTCGCTTTCTTTTTACCTCTTCTAATAGGTGCTCTTGGTAGCAAGGTATTCCCAGCTGCTGAGAGGCACACTTTCTGTCTGAACAGCAGGCTGACCTTTTCAGAAAGGAGCCAGTGTTTGTAGGCTAAAACACAAAGGAAGAAGAAAGAGTTCACTGAATGACTGGGTGCAGGAAGACAGGTCATTAAATCAACAGCTCCAACTGTTCTCCACATTGCTCCATTCTTCCCTGGCATTACTAGGCTGGTCATATTGCTGTTGTAGGCATGAAGGTGGCCTTCTCAGGCTCTTGGCCATCCTGAAATTTTCCCTCTGTGCCTGTTATTGCCTGGAGAAGGGGATGCAACAGCTGGACTGTTCCTGGGAAACACGGTGGATGCAATGCAGTCAGCCTGCTTCATGAAGTGACTGACCTGAGTTACCCTTCCCCGCCACCCGGTCACATCCATACTGTTTTGTGGGCTTATAACCAGATGTCCTCAATTTCCTAGGCTCCAAATACACTTAACCTTTCTTCCCTAAACTTTTCTAAATTCTTTACCTTCCCTTTAACTTAAAAAAAAAATAAAGCCACAGACTCTGCACTATCCATAGTCTGACTTTTCACCACAGTTTTGGATGCCCCTTACAAATAATCTTTTTCTTTTCTGTCCTTTTTAATCTTACAACTTTGCTTTTCAGAAACCCACCAAAGATTTCTGGGTGTGATCTAAAAGAAATATTATAAGGCAAACTGTTTCCTGGTCCACACACTGTGGAATTACTTGCATATGTAATCTCTTCTCAAGACGTCTGCTAGCATGGGCCCTTTCATCTCCAGTCCTCGTGATATAACAAAAGAATGAATTATGGTATTACTGATGAAGCAGTAAAGCCTCCCGTATTTTGAGACTCCAGAAGTTTTAATGGGAACTAGAGAAAATTCAAATTATACGTTCTTTCATGAATTCATTTCTCTTTCCTGTTTCCCTCTCATATGTTAACTACTTTCTTGCCTTTTTGTTATTCAATTTCCTGTCATGTAACAACCCTAAAGCTGCCTTTGAACCATTCTCAAAGCCAGTCAGTGTTCATTGATAGAGATATAAAATACTAATGTATTCCTTTGTAAGGTGGTTAGGTTTATCAAAGATTTATTTAAATTAATAAACCACTAGTTTCAAAAAGAAGAAATGGGTTGCCTTAGTGTTTTGTGTTTATACAGCGCCATCTAGTGGCCAACAAATTTTAAAACCTGAAGCCATTGGGTCTGGATTAAAATCTCCAAGGTGTTAATTCTAGAGCTCTGGGGGATTTTGGTTTGTTGGTTGGTTTTGTTTGGTTTGTTCATTTGTTTTGTCTGGGACTGTTTTTTATTTTTATCTCATCTTGAGGCCTTTTTTGTCATCATCAGGAGTTTTAAAGTTTAATTTGCTTTGTGGAGCACAGAATAGACCAGTCTATCCCAAATTGTTGCCTTTGAACATTGGACTTTTCTATACTTTTACTCTTGCCTGTCACAAGAAAATAAAAGACATGCTTTGCTGATGGGAAGAGCTACCCATCCAAAAACACAAAAACCATCACTGCACTGTTCTGTTTTTAACCCTTCTGACTTAAAATCTGTCTTCCTTAATTTTACAGTGCCAGAGTCTTTAAAAGGTGCCTCAATTATATTTATTAAAGAGATACAACTATGAGAATAATAACCAGGTTTTAGATGCTATCTCACTATTAATAAGATGAAAACCAGTAACAATCTTCTCCCTGTCCACATGGAAAGAAAGCACTGAAGATCTTACACAGACCAGAAACTTCCTATATGATTTGTGTGTCTTAGAATCCATTTGCCCATTCAGAGACATCTAGCTTATCCTTGAAGATGGCTTTGCTTTGATTCCAAGATACTTCCAGGAAGAGATCTCTCTCTCTCTCTTCTGTTTCTATCTCCCTGGCTTCAGGGGTTCTAAAACCCTACTAATTTTCCTAGGACCTCTCTTCAGTTGGTTCTCATCAGCCTACCAAATCTGCAAGTGTTGATCACCACACACACACACACACACACACACACACACACACACACACACACACACATCCATCCTACTGGTGTGTCCCCTTTGCTTCTGGAGGGCCAGCCTTTCTCAGGATCTATTTCATGATCTTATGCCTTCCTACACTGTGTCATGGTCTTTCGGATAAGGTGATAGACATGAAAACAAATTAAAACATGAAACATGCTGCGGAAAGTCAAATGTTTTGACTAGTAGGAGAAAATTAGGAAACAACTTTTAGACTTCACATGATGTCTGTTGAACTTCCAAGTACGTTCTATCAGCTCAATCTTTCTCAATCAATTTAATATTCTCCTCAGGCTTCTTTGTCTTCTCATCATTAAGGCACAAAAATGAGTATTCCTTTTCAGAGTGGCAGATTTTTCAAACACATTAATTGTGTTGATTAGAATGAAAATAGATGGGTGAGGTGAACCAGCCCGGAGACACTTCTGTTTAAAAGGACTCCAACACCTTGTTTGTAATTTCAGCTAAACTACTATAGCATTCTCCTTTCAGAAGTGGCATGCATGGTGAGCTCTTGATCTCTCCCAGTACCGCCCCCAGACTCTTAACTCAAAGGCTCTTATTCTGTAGATGGCATTAGCAGTGATTTCATAATTGGTGGTTGGAACTGACAAGCAGTGGAGTTTAAATGGTTGTTGGAATCCTCATTGATTAAAAAATTTTAAATTAAACACCAGTTCAGTTCTCTGAGTTATTTGAAAGGGCCAATCTTCCACAGCAGGAAGTTTTGTGGGAGAACGCCAGGCAGCATTCACTTTCAACCATCTCTGGTCGTGCCAAGTTTATTATATGTTAGAAACATAGCAGGATTAAGCAGCATATTTCTAGAATGTAATCATTTAATTTTCACATCAAGATTTGAAGGCAGCTTAATTATTTTATTAATTATATAACCAGACTCCATTATAATACAAGATCATGATGTGATAAACACACTATCTTGCAACATTAACTATAGTTAAAAAAAAAAAAAGCAACTCTCTCTCTTACAGGAGTGTGTGTGCACTCAGACACACTTAAACTATATATAGAAATTTATATAAACTAATATATAATCTATAATACTTTCTTGGAATCTCATTTCTCCCTTTTGAGTGGCTTCAAGCTTTTCACAGATTTTTATTTTATTTATTTATTTATTTATTTATTTTGAGAAGGAGACTTTCTTCAGTGTTGTTTCAGGTTATCTAGTTCCGGGGCTTTCTAGGAACCTAGAAGATACTGTGCTGCTTAGTTTGTGTCAATCTGACAAAAGGCAGACTGTCTGGGATAATGGACCTTCCACTGAGATGATGTCTCCATTAGATTGGCCCGTGGGCAATTCTGTGCAGCATAGTTTTGCTTAGTGATTGACGTGGGATGATCCAGCCCATCATGGATGGTACCACTCCTGGTCTGATGTACCAAAAGCAAGTGGGCAAGCCATGGAGAGCAAGTCAGGAAGTAATGTTTCCTCATCATCCCTGCTTGAGTTCCCACCCTGACCTCCCTCAGTGATCCATTGTTATCAGGATGTGTAAGCTGAGTAAACCCTTTCCTCTTCAAGTTGTTTTTGGTCATGGTGTTTATCACCATACCAGAAAGCAAACCAAGCTTATGATTCTGATCTTAAAAGCAGAACAATGAGACTCAGGAGTGAGGGAAGAGAATAACTTTATTTGAGAGGATCCTCTTCTTCTTCCTGGAATCCATCTGCTCCTGGCTGGCCTTGTTCTTGTTGACCACATGGGGATTGAACACACATAGAGATCCCAGGTGGGAGTTCACATCTACTCCCTACTCCAAACATCTCAGTAGTATTTTATAAATACTTTTATAAAGTACTTAGATTTCTAACAAAATTTTATAGAGTTTATGGGTAGAGTTAAAAATTAAGGACATGCATCTTAAGAGAAAAAAATCAAAGTCTGATAATTCTAAGAAACAAATGGTGCCTTATATTATACTTCTAATCTTATAGTGAGTTTTATGCTTTGGCTACTTAAGAGTACTTGACTGCTAGAGATGAAGATAAATAGATGTTTGCATCTTCATGGTCTAGAATTCAGTTGGATATAGACTGCATATTTTAGAAAAGGGGCAAGTGATTCCTGTGGGTTACAATGAAAGGCAGGCTCTGTGACAATAACCTGAAAGAATGGACCTTATTGGCTTCACCAAGATGGGAAATGAGCTGGATTAGAAAACATCTTTGTAAGGAGAGACCCCAGTTGGAAACTCTGGGGTAGGGAGTTGACTTCTGTGTACTAGGATTCTACTGGAAGTGTCTGGGCAGAACCAGATGAGGAACTAGACTTCTGATAGCCAGTCTACTTGGGGAGATGTTTGTAAGGCTTGGATAGGGATAGGACCAGAAGTTTCTGTGGTCCCATGAGATACCCATGATAGACCAATGGAAGTCTAGACAGATGTGTTGTGGGCTATTTTCACACTATGAAGATATCTTCCTGTGACCAATATAATAAAAAGCTGATGATTGGCCAATAGCTAGGCCATGGAGATAGGTGGGACTTCTGGACAGAGAGAGATCTTTGGGAAGAAGAAAGGCAGAGCTGCTAGCCAGATGTGGAGGAAGCAGGATGGGCAGGTACAGAGATGAGGTAATGGGCCACATGGAGAACATAGATTAAAAATAATTTAAGTTATAAGAAGTAGTTAAGGCTGAACTTTCAGTAGCTTTTTAATAGTAAGTCTCCAAGTCATTATTTGTGAGCTGTCCTCCCCTCAATTCAGCTACACAGTTTGTTATCAAGGATAAACAGCTATGACTGTGAGAAACCCTCCCACACACTCAACAATGAAGGTTCTAGAATGATGAGAAGAACAGACTCTGTCCATGTCATCCCGAGTGATGAAATTAAAGTTGTAGCTCACAACTCTCTGACCTTCACAGTTTGATAGTGGGTGATTCTGTCCTCTAATATTCCAGGCTGATTTTATTAAATATACAATATATCACCATATCACACTCCAAGGGAATGTTCCTAAAGTAAATAGGTAAATACATGCACATATATATGTATGCTCATCTTCACATGTACAATTAGTAACTATAAAATATATGAAATATAAATCTGAAATATTTTCATACTCTATGATAGGTGTTTGTTTCTTAGTAAAGGTTTTATTCTCAGACAGAAGCCAATGCCTCATAGTCCCTAGATTCAATATTCTTCCTCAGTCATTCTTTCCGTATTAATTACAAATGATGCTGGGAGTTTCTAAATTTCTAGAGGAAAATTTTTTCAACATTATACATTTTATTCTTTGAGAATTTAATATGTTCATATAATTTATTTCGAACATATTCACTTCCCACCCCAACTCCTCTCAGACCACCCCCAATATTGCCTTACTTCCAGCTAATTTTATGGCCTTTTAATCTTTTTTAGAACACTCTGAGTTCAATCAGTTCTTACCATGTGCACACAGGCATTGGGGTATCCACTGAAGCATGAGCAACATGTCAGTGGTAGCACACCCCCAAAGAAAAATGACAATTTTATTCTCCCAGGCGCTATCAACCACCAATAGCTTCTCAGGTATGGGTGGAGCATCATGGAGTCTGGTAAAACACCCTTCCCATCCATTCTAAAATTCTAATGAAATTGATCTAGGGCAGATCTCAAGCATGCTACCACAGCTGCTGTGAATTCATGAGTACAATGGTCACCTGATGTCCAGAACACAACATTTCAGACTACCCCTCTCCATTTTCCCCTTCTGACATTTTTCTCATGCTTTCCTTGTTCACTATGTTATTGAGTATCTAATATGGGCCAGAGTTGATATAGATGTCCCAGTAGGCTGAGCACTCAGAGGCACTAATTCTCAGCACTTTGACCAGTTAGGAACCTCTGTATTATCTACTGCTCAGAGCAAAGCGTAGCTTCTTGGATGAAGATTGATAGCATCACAAATCTATGGATATAACATTTTTATATAAGAAGGCATCTTGATAACATAACCATTTAGTAAAATAATAATAGGATCCCTCATAGGGCCCATGATGTCCGCGGCCATGGGCTTTTGACCAGATTTATAGACCAGAATGAGTTTCCTCCTGTGGAGCAGGCCTCGAATTTCAATCAGAAAGCAATTGGTTAACCTCCATATCTTTCATGCCACTTTTGTACTAGTGGGCACAGCTCAATTGTCAGATCAGTATGCAGGGTCTCACACTCAATAAGACCACCTGTGAAGTACTACCTTCTGGTACCATGAAAGGTGGCCAGCAAAGACAAAGTTTATTGATCAGTTTCTGTGATCAGAAGTTTCTGGCCCAGCTTGTCCCATAGCCACTTCCCAGCAAATAATTATGCAGAGGCTTGTCATTAATTACAAGCTGTTTGACCTATGGCTCAGGCTTAGTACATGCTAATTCTTATTCTTAAACTAACCCATAATTCTTATTCACGTTTAGCCATGTTGGCTTGGTACCTTTTCTCAGAGCAGCATTCTCATCTTGCTTTCCTCCGCATCTGACTAGCATCTATAGCTCTGCCTTTCTTCTCCCAGAAATCTTTGTCTGGTTGAACTAACTCTACTTCCTGACCAATCAGCATTTTATTAAACAAATATAAGTGAAAAATATTTACAGCCTTATCCCACAAGTTTCAGACTGGTTTATTTATGCTCTCCAACCAAAACATGAGGCATTTTCAGTAGTAACATCTTACCATCTAGTTATGGTGAACAAGCAAGACCTATGGCAATAGCCTGTGTTATTTGAGGGGTCAGAGAGAAGGTTGTTCTAGGCCTCCTAGACAAATAACCAAAAAGGAGGTATCCTAGCACTGAGATTTTCATTTACTTAACACCTATCTTCTAGCATTATCTACCCATGCAAGACATCTGTTTAAACGTCTTTTTGTTTGTTTGGTTTTTGTTTTGTTTTGTTTTTAGTTTGCTTTAGTACTTTATAGTACTGAGTTTCCATAAGAGTTTGTTATATATCCATAGTTCTTCATTTGGTTTAATCCTCTGTCCACCCCTTCCTCTTTCACATCCCCCATCTCAGCTCAAATGTTTAAACCCAGGAGTACTGTCCTCTTCTTTCATGTTGATATACTCTACTATCCTCTCCCTTATTAAGGCCACTTCCCTGCCTTCCTGATGAGCCCTCTTTCTGGATTTCTGACTTGTAAATACCCTGAAAGTTAAACATACAAATCTAAAACCTAAAGCTCCACAAAAGGGAGAATGTGTCATTTGTCTTTCTGGATTCAGATTTCTCACTATAATATTTTCCGGTACTATCCACAGAGGCAAAATTTTTCATCTTGTCTTTGTTTTTCTGTCTTTGACCCATTGAACTGTCACCCATACTTTAAAGTTTGAGGTATGTGTTAAAATGTTCACATAAAGGCAAATAAAAAAGATATATTATTAATTGCTCAAGAATTATGTGCAGATAAAAAATACTAATATTAAAGAAAAATGTTTTAAATAGGATACAATCATGACTCTCATAAAAGTGTAAAATTAACATCAAAGATTTTGTACAGTGTATACTAACCAGGGAAGCAATGGGATCCTATGACTGGGTCATAGGAAGATTAAGTTGATATACATATTGTAAATGTGTCCTTCAAACTACCTGAGATGGAAACTGGTGTGTTGAATGAGAATGGCCCCATAAGCTCTCATGTTGGAATGCTTGATCCACAGTTAATGAACTGTTTGGGAAGGATTAGGAGGTGTGGCCTTATTGGAGTTATGTCACTGAGAGTTGGTTTCAAAGTCTCAAAAGCCCATTCAGGCCCAGTATCTCTTTATCTCTGCCTGCTGTCTGCAGATTAGGATGTAAAGCTCTCAGCTGCCGCTCCAGCACCATGCCTGTCTGCTTCCTGCCATGAAGACCATGGACTAACCCTCTGGAACTATAAGCAAGTCTCTAGTTAAATGCTTTCTTTTGTGAGAGTTGTCTTCATCATGGTGTCTCTTCACAGCAATAGAACAGAGACTAAGACAAGAACTTAACCCTAATACAATAGTGTCTAGAGTGTCGAGAGCTTAGACTTCAAAGGTGATCAGATCACTAGGCTTCTACCATTATTAACGGATTAATGTCATTATGTGTCTATTATGTTTACAGAAGTGCAAATTAGTAAGTAAAGGTAAATTACTTTCTCTCCCTCCTGTCCTCTTCCCTTCCCCCATCTGCCCCTCTTTCCTATCAGATGACACAATACAAGGAATCTCTTACCACATGAAGAACCCCTTGACTCAGGCCTTGTCAGCTTCTAAAATTATAAGAAATTAATTCTTTTTTTCTCACAGACAAAGTTTTTGTGTAGTCCTGGCTGTCTTGGAACTGGCTCTGTAGACCAGGCTGGCCTTGACCTCACAGACATCTTCTTGCCTTTACCCCTGAGTTCTGTGATTAAAGAAGTGCATCACTACTGCCTGGCCATAAGAAATAAATCCTTATCTTTTAAAACTTACCTAGTACCAGGTATTCTGTTATAGTATCATAAAACAGACTCTGATATTCGGTAAAAAAGATACTTAGAGAAACCAGTCCTGCTACCCCCTGAGGTTAACCTCCACATAGTGAAGTAGAGTTTTTAATCATCAACATTACTCTTAGTCATCTAGATAATGAAAGACCAGTGACCTCAAAGAACCAGTCAAGCCACCTGGTTGCCTTTTGTAGTCATTCAGTCATCTTTTTGGTCCAAGTCAAAGTCTGTTAACATTTTTCTCCATGTTGAAGACATTGAGATTATAGATTGCTTTCAAATGCTCAAAAAAATTCAAGCCCCAGTTATTTACAAATAACTCCAATTAGAAATTTTCCATACCTTCTATGATAGTCATTTGAACCATGACAACTCCATTACCTCTTATGGGAGTGTTTTTACTTTACTATCAATGATATACTTATGTCTCTATCTTGTGACCCTTTGCAGTGGCTGTCAGAAGGTTTGCATATGTAATGTGCTCAATATGTAAGTTTTATTCAATAAATTGGGATCTCTTCCCCCACATTCATATAAATTCCAACTCTAGGCAATATTTTTTTAGATCTAGTCTGTTTCCCAAGCCCTCTCTACCTCCCTCCCTCCCCTATGTCTCCCACTGAGTGACTGGAGCAATTCTACCCCCAGATTTACAAGTGAAGTTTGAGAACCAAAGCATCATTAGAAAGAGGCTACACCAGAGCTTCACTAACCTCTAGCCTCTGTTAATTTCAGCATTTGGAAGTTGACCAGCTTGATAGGTACAAGAGAACAACTGTGGATGATAGAAAGTAGATTCTTCTTTCACAGAGAGAATGAAGAAGCAGAACACTTGAACTTAAGGGTGTGCTGTGTCCGAAGTAAATGAAGATGAACGAGACTCCTTGGTGGTCATTCATGAGATCTCTTTTACTACTATTTTCTCCATTGAATTTAGATGTTTAGAAAAATAATCATTGATAACCACATATTAAATTTATTAAGGAGAGAAAACATGGAGTTTGTTTTTCAGGGTCTGGGTTACCTCACCTAGTACATTTTCTAGGTCCATCCATTTACCTGCAAGTTTTATGATTTCATTTTCTTTACAGCTGAATAGTATTCCATTGTGTATTTGCACTACATTTTCATTATCCATTCTTCTGATGAAAGACATTGAGTTGTTTCCATTTCCTAGCTACTTTGAATAGAGCAGCAAAGGAACGTGGCTGAGCAAGCAACTGTGGAGTAGGATCTCTACTCCTCTGGGCCTATGACATGGAATGGGTCATAGTTGGGTCATAGGAGGGCTTTATTTTTAGTTGGTTTTTTTTTTTGAGAATTCTCCATAGTGATTTCCAGAGTGGCTGCACTTTCTCTTTTATCTGCAATTCTTAGCTCTAAATATTCAGGTATGAGTATCCAACATGAAGTAACCACAGAAACCAGAAAATTATAGAGTGGGGATGGACTAAGAAATCAGTAGGATGCAGGTGTAATAGGAAAATGAGGAGGTAGGCTCCACTGGGGAGGGGGAAGGAGGTCAATACAAAAGGGAAAAAATGAAGGAGAGACACATAACACCACAGTTGCTTGATGAAGTCTCAAAAATCTGGTTTCTTTATACTTATCTAAAATTATACAAAGTACACTAGAGTCTAGAAATATATGTACATATATACATACATATATGTGTGTATACATGTTTATTTATATATATATATAAAAGGAATTTCTAATAGAGCTGACAATGCTTCCCACAAGAACTGTAGGCTACCAAGTTCCCTCCAGTCCTAGACATGAGAAATCTCCTTCAGAATGATTGAGTTGTGTAGTTCAAGTGACTCACAAAACTTATAGACTATGACTGTTGCCCTTGCGTGTCTCTCAGTAGCGGAAGGTAAGCACCCTTGTTGCTGGAGACAATGCCACAATACCAGGAAGCCTGCCGTGAAACTGTCTCTCACAGAAATGGCTGTACAATGAGATCTCAACAATGGCAGCATTATTAGACGTGCTGACTTGGCAGGAGTGAAAATCTCACAGGATCGCACTCCGGGACAAAGAACTATAGGCAACTGATGACTGTTGAGAAAGGGAAAGTCTGTCTCTCCCAGGAATGGGTCCCCTAGTTGGAGAATACAAAAGTGGTCAGCCATGAAACCAGATACACACCACCAACAGAAGCAGATTCACAGGTAGAATCTACATATTTATGCATACATATACATAGATGCATATATGGCCATAATAATTGGGGGGAAAGAGATAGTGATGAAAAACATGGAAAGAGCTCGAGGGGAGGCACTTGGGGGAAAGAGAAGGAGAAGTGATCTAATTATAATTTAAATACATATAAATAAAAAATTTAAAGCTATTAAGAATAATTTTATCTTTAAAAAATTATGTATATGTATCTATGTGTGTGTATTCCACATGTGTGTGGGTGTCCATAGAGCTTAAAGAAGGCATCAGATGCTTTGCAGCTGGAGTTTCAGGAGGTTATACTGCCCGATGTGGATGCTGGAGATTAAACTTAGGTCTTCTGGAAGTTACAAGCACTGTAACTCCTGAGCCTTTTGACTGCCTTGTAAATACTAGCCCATGAACTTTAATTTTTAATTTTTAAGCCTGATTTTAAAGATGCCTCATATTTTAGATATTTCTGTGTTGGTATTATACTTAAATCAAATTAATATCTCTGTGTGTGTGTGTGTGTGTGCACATGTGTGTGCAAGTGAATCCAACTATGTGTGCACTGAGGCCAAAAAAGAATGCTGAATGCTGAGTACCATGAAGAAGATGTTGAGTATCCTGCTCTATCACTTTCCATGGTTTCCCTTGGGACATGTACCTGAAGCTTGCCCTTTTGGTTTGACCCACTGGTCAGCAAATTCTAGTAATCATCCTGTCTATATTGCCTACAACACTGGGGGTACTGGCCAGACATGTGCACATGCCCAGCTTTTTACATGGGTGCTGGGGATCAAATTCAAATCTATAGGCATATGCAGCAAGTGCTCTTACCCACTGAGTCATCTCCCTATACCGCCCCCCCCAACATACTCATGTCTTCTTGATAGCATTAGCAATTTGATCAGACAGGGAGAGTTTAAAATATTTCCTTCAAAACTAGAAATAAATGCACTGGAACTCAGAAGTGGTTGGCATCCCTGCATAAAAGATGCTTGATATCAATTATTTGTGCAGTAAATGGATCTAGAATTCCAGATTAAATTGTTCACACTTTGAGTCAATTAGCTTTTGATTCAATGCCTCTATCTTTAATGGCAAAGTTATTCCAGGGAAAGTTGAGCACTGGAAAAGTTTTTCCTACCTAAGATTTCCCTGAAGGGAAGATGTGAGTCATTCTGTACTTACATTAGCCAATAAAACCACAGTGCATATCTGCTCCCTGCAGATTTTAATTTGCAGCAACAATAAACTGCAACTAATGTGCCTTAGGTTAAATGGTTGAACATAAAGTTCAAGTCAGAACTGGGATAAAAGATGCCTTGACAAAAGGTGAGGTAAATGTCATAGGCCACATGGCCTGAGAAGTCTCATAGAAATCCTTCTCCCATCAGATAGCTGATTTCCAGTCCCCACCCCGGATGTCATCAAGTGTGCTTGCATTTTAGTTTTTGCAATCAAGTTTCAGTGCTCATAGCCTCTGCAGGATAGGACAAAATATGATATTTTTGTATTATCTAAATGTAGATTTTCCTTCAGAAGCCTTCTTTAAGTTACACTTTGATCTCCAAGTACAGTGTTTGAGCTGATTTCCCTTGTTTATTTACTTCAAATTTTTAAATATTTTCTCTTTATTATACTTGCTAAGTTTTAGACTTTTATTCATTTTTAAACAAGCAACCATTGAGAAACCATTTCTCAGTGGATGTGACTCTAGGATTTTCTAGACTCTAGTAGTAATACCAAAGACAATCTTTGGTATTATACAGTAAGCTCTATTTTAGGATGGTACAAGGATATGACTCAGGAAGAAAGTGAATAAAGATGTCATCTTTGGCTATCTCCTTTCCTGACACCACTTGAGAGACATGAACTTCAGTGTGTCAGATTCTTCGGAGACAAAGGGCAGGACTGTTGCTTAGCAACACCCTATGGATAAGAAATTTAAAAAGTTTAAAAAGCAGACAAAGTTCAAGTACTATAAAGGAAAATCTCCAAACTCTTGGTCACTCATTTTCAAGCTCTGGCTTTCATTGATGGGAAGTAGAGCAGCTCCACCTGTTTAGTGAGTGATAAAAACTACAAACCTTGTATAATAAGCGGCAGCACTAAAAGGTAATCAAGGCCTTAAACTGACCCAGAGATAACATAACTAGAAGGTAAGCTGACAACAATAAACATAACTAGTTAGTTATTGTCCTTGAGTTATAGGAAGCAACTTCTAGCTAACCAGTTTGCTAAATAATATTATGGTAAATCAGGTTTACCTTCATTCATTCAGAAGAATGGGTTGCTGATTTTTCACTCAAGTATCAAGACTCAAGTATCAGAAGAGGAGAGCATTGTGCTCATTCACTATAGAATATGAGGAACAATGTCCCTGGGTATCTTTGTTCTTTTTCTCATAGTGTCCAAAGGTCTCCTTTGCCCTGTCCTATCTTTGTCCATTTCCCATCTCCTTTGACTTAGAGCTTGCCAATAGCAGCAGCTTGTATGCTTTGCTGGCTTTTGCTTTTTGATTCCAATAAATTGCCCTTGAGTCTCCCTCTGTGTCTTTTCTTAAATTCTATTGTCAAGAAGTTAAAGATGTGGGCTCCTCCACAAAATAGTCCTCAATTCCTGAACCACCTGGCTCCCTTGCCCTACTTTCTCCTCTAAAAATTGGTAAACAATTCACTTCACAATTTGAATTTCCAAACATTGCTAAGGAAAGTCCACTGTTGGAGAGTATTGGATGAGTAAATTAAGATTCTGAACTTCAGTAACCTCACAGGGTGATGTATACAATCTACAGCACAAAATACTGACTCCCAAAGAATTTCAAAGCGGCTTCTCAGAAAAAAATTACTGGAGCAAGAGTTGACCAAGACTTGAAGAACAAATAAAGGTTATTTAGACAAAGATTTCTAGACTCAGAAGAGTCCAAAAGATGAATCAAAGTTCAGACCAATGGTTTGGAAGAGTAACAAGTGAACTCATCAAAGCAGGTCAGTAAATCTGGAGTTGTGGAGATGAGGCTTGATGGACAGTTGAGGAACAAATCAGAAGATATCACCAGCAAGAACATATGAGATGATACTACCAGATCCAAATCTCAGAAATATAGTTCTGGAAAGAACTTTAGGACATGCTTTGGAAGAAATAAATCTGGATACAAGGAAAACCATTTTGTACATATGTGAGTAATTAAGAAAATTATTTTGAGAATGAATATTTGAGTAATCTATACCTATAAAGGACATAGGTATGAATTTCAGAGAAATACATAGATATAGCAAGGACTACAGTAACACTTCTGGCAAGAATCTCCCAAGAATATTCCTTTAGTTGAACAAGTTGCCTTCATTGGCTCATTGCAACAGACAGGTTTCTCATCATTAGGAACTAAGGCGTTTCAAGATGATAGGTTTTTTTTTTTTTAATTTGAAACATAGTTTAAGGAAGTATACTTAGGCAATGGGCAATTCTATGTTTGGAAATTTCAATATATCTTATATTTATTATCTGGAGAGGGACTAGGTCCATTTTCGTGGCTGCATAGTGACCCTTTTTGGACTCACTTTGTCATGGTTTACATTGTGTAAAGACAACTAATATCTAGCCATGAGCAAATAAGGCAGCAATCAAAAAATCAACTATTTAGTGTGGATTGTTTCTTCATTTTTATTACTAGCATATGTGTTCAAATGAATAAACTGAGAAACTATACCAAACAGAGAGTGGAATCAGGAGGATAGAGCAGTACTGACCCTCTTGAAGATTATAACTTTTCATTGGTGAACTCTTCATATTATTTGATGCCTTATTTTAATATATACTGGCTAAGATACAAGAATGTCAAGAAAATGTGCTACTTATCTATAGTACCTTTTCTGTCTGTCTAGTAGCTACTAATCTCCATTTGATGATTCATGTGATTCCAAAGAAATTAGTTCTTTTTAGAACTCATGGTAATCTAAGATTGACTTTCAGTTTACTTTATTCTTTATTTTATGGCCAGAGGAACTAGTTCAATGGTGCATGTATGACCTATGAGTTTGACTGTGAATATTGGAAGATACTCTTTGTATTTACCTGTCAATATTAATAATGATTTAATAAGGGTGTATTGAGATTATCAGGGTTTGGAATAAAGGTAGGGCTGACCCCAAGAATAAATCTAAATGAAAAGATAAAAAGAAACAGTCTTGCTTACATTATTTGAGCTGAAAAATTAGCATTCACATGAAGCCAATTTTAACTTGGGGATTTTTTTTTTACTATAAGTGCATTTTGCTAATTGAGAAGTCTAAGTTCACTTTCCCATGGTTTATAACTTTGTCCCTAAAGCAACTTCTGTATGGAGTGGTGTTGCACAAATTCTATTTAGTAGCATAATAAAACACTGAACCAGATATTGGGGAAAAGCTGAAATATCAGAGAGATAGAGAAACAAACCATAGCCAATTCTTACCCAGCCAATTCCTCAGGCCTGTCTCCATCAATCCTCCAACCCCAAGCTTCTCTGTTCTTAACAGACTACAAAAGTGGCAGGAAAAGCTGAATTCCTCCCTTATCTCCCTCAGTCCAACATCTCATTTTCTGTTTTAACTTTCATAGAGCTAGGATTAAAGTTGTGAGCTACTGCTACTTGGCTCTGTTAGGCCATTAATTCAAATAGATCCAGATGGGATCTCTACCAAATGATAGAATTAAAGGCATGAGTCATCACTTCCTGGCCTTTATAGCTTGACTGTGTGTAGTAAGAGTTTCTGGCCTAGATTAGCCCCAAGATCCGGACCAGCTGTCCAAAATAGACTGCCCACAGCTGTTTGGTCCCAAATAATCAAATAGAAGCTCATATTAATTACATGCTGGTTGGTCTATGGCTCAGGCATATTGCTAACTAGCTCTTACTCTTACACTTGCCCTTGATTGTTATTTTGTTTAGTCATGTGGCTTGGTAATTTTTCTCAGAGTAGCATTGTTGTCTTCTTTCCTTTGTGTCTGCTGGTGTCTCTGCTCTGCTCTTCTTCTTCCCAGAGTTTTCTTAGTCTGGTAGACCTGCCCATACTGCCTATCTACCTTCTGGCAAATCAGCATTTTATTCAAACTGTAGAGAAACAAATATCTACAATATATAACAGTATAATCCCACCGCCGTTGTGGGTGACTCTGTTTTCTGATATTCTAGACTATTTTTATTAAATATACAATATAGCATCACATAGTGGGCAAAGGTATGTATTGTCAATCCCTGAGTCCCACTTGCTGGAGAGTGAGAACAACTGGAAGATACTCTCTGGCTTCAATGTACACGCACACACATGCATATACACTCAAAGACAAAATAAAATAAGTAAAACATAAAGAGTGATTAAGGTGATAATGACAAATTCAAGAAACAGAAGAGTATATGGCCTACTTTACTAAATTACAGAATCAACAGAGGTGTGTAGTGGAGAGCAGGCTTTATCACATTGACCTAGAAGCATGACTTTTGGGTCCTAAGGCATTTGGGGCGTGACTAGAGGGGCAATTTAAGATCGGGTGCACTCCAGCTGGTTTTCTGTTTTCTCTGTTATGCTCTTGGATGGAGGACCTGACCTACTGAACTTCAGCCTCTTAGTTCAGTCCAGCTTTCCAGGAACTTCACAACTGTTTACTCTCTTGTATCAGTGACTTTCCTCCCTGCACCCCTAAATAAATATATCCTTCTTGATCAGTTGTCAGTGATTTTCATTAATAAAGGTGTCCATCAACAGAGCAATAGATGAGTTCTTCTGAACTCTAGCTCCTGAGGGCCAAAACCTTACTTTTCTTTTCATCATATAACTTACTTAATTTAAATTAAAAGCATCAATTTATTTGTAAATACATTGTGTTAAATTTTGTAAGAATATATATAGACTTTTATTTCTAACACTTAATATTATGTAACCAAAGGCTTGGTCCTCTCTCTCTCTGTCTCTCTCATATATCATCTATTTATCTGCCTATCTATTTACCAACCTATCATCTATCTATCTACCTACCTGCCTACCTACCTACCTACCTACCTATTTATCTATCTACCTATCATCTATCTATCCCTCTAGAGTTTATCTATCATATCTCTCTCTCTCCTTCCCTTCTCAATTCCCCTCTCTCTCTTCCCATCTCCCTATTTACATGTTAAACAGTTTAAGGAAAAAAACATAAGGAAAGCCTAAGTGAGCTGGCAAATGCAATGAGGTCTGTGAAGCAGAAGGTAATTTGCTGGTCTGCTAATACGGAATAATTATAGAGGATTCCCCCAGGGCTATTTCTTTTTTCTCTGCTAATATGTTAGTACTAGAGAGGGCAATGGCTTATTCTGCTTCTGATATGAGAGATGGGAGTGTTTCTATCTCTGTGGCCTTTGGAACAAGTCATTTAACCTCTTAAAACTTCACCATTCTCATTTAAAATATTCTCATTCTAAAATTTAAGTGATGCATAATAATGCACTTTCATCAAAATATAATAGATCACTGTTAACTATAATCATCTTATTGTGCTATAGAACACCTGAACTTACTCTCTAACTTTGTTTTTCTGCCTTTTAACCAAACTTACTCTGTCCCCTTCTCTTCTTCAGTTCCTATCGTCTAGAAATATCTCTTCTCTTCTATATGAAACTGTTGTAGATTGCACACATGAGGGAGAAGATGCAGTATTTGTATTTTGATCCCTGGCTACCATCATGTTCTTCAGTTATTATTGCTTCAAATTATTAGATTTCAGTATTTTATGGTTGAATAAGATCTATATAACATCTACATCTGTCCCCTTGATTGGTGCTGTACTAGTGTGAATTTAGTAAACATTGGGGTGCAGGTATTTTTTGGTGCACTAAATTCCCTTCCCCCAGAGGGACTGCAGAGCACTTCTGTTTTCAGTTGGAGAATCTGCACACTTACATCTTGGCTGTATTCATGTGTAGTTATTTATCCACACTCTCACTGGCACCTGTTGTGGTTTGTTTTTTCTTACTGTGGTCACTTTAATTGGTGCTAACTTGTTACAGCTCTGATTTGCCTCTTCCTAGGAATTACTAATGATGGGCATTTTTTTTTTTCATTTACTTGTTGGATACTTGTGTCTTCATTGGGGAAAATGTCTATTGATCATTTATTAGTTACATTCTTTTTTTTACTGCTGTTGAATTTCTCTACATTGCTTATACATTCAGTATATTGATTATTGGAAATGTAAATAATTAGCAATTCTGTAGATTGTCTTCATTCCATGTTATTTCATCATGCATGTTCTTAATGTAATCCAATTTATCTGTTTTTCCTCTTGCTCTCCCTCCTTTCTTTCTTCATTTTATATTTTTTAAAAGATTTTAAAAGTTTCACTATATAGACCAGACAGGAACTCAGAATCCTCCTGCTTCTGCTTCTCAAATACTATGATTAGTATTTGTATATTTATTACTTTGCTTATAGGGTCTTATAAAATAAGTATTGCTTATACTTATAATTGAAGTGTTCTCTGTGTTTTATTATAGTAGTTTCATATTTTACCTATAATGCTTCAATACACTTTTGAGTTGTATGTTAATATGGTGAGAAATAGGAATCTTGTTTTATATCCATTTCCCCCAGTACTATTTATTGACAAGACAATCCTTTCTCCAGTGTTGGTATTTTTGTTTGTGTGTGTGTGTGTGTGTGTGTGTGTGAGAGAGAGAGAGAGAGAGAGAGAGAGAGAGAGAGAGAGAGAGAGAGAGAGAAAGAGTCACAAGTCAGAGAATTATAGCTGCATGAGCTTGGTTCTTGTTCTCTATTCTATCCAATTGATCCATGTGTTGTTTTTTATATCAGATGTATGCTGTTGCACTTATTATGGCTTTGTAATATGTTTTGAAAATGTCCATACTTCACAAAGTGACTTGTAGTTTCAATGCAAGTCCCACTGAAAGACTAACAACTTTCTTCACAGAAAATTTAAAAATCACAAATTTCATTAAAAAAATAAAACCATGAAACACTGAATAGTCAAAATAGTTTTACTGAAAACAAAGAAAGCTGGAGGTTTCACAATGACTGATATCATTTAAATTCTTTTGAAAATATTTAAGGTTGTACTTCTTTTTCATAATTGCAGAAACCCAGAATCATAAACAGAAACAAGGGATTTTAAGAAGCTCATAAATGGAGTACTAAAGAGACACCTAGAAACAAAAGGTGGCCTTTAACGGACATGAAACAGCCTTAACTTCTCTGTTGTCTTTTAAAAATATCTAAATTTTTCATGGTAGAAACTTTGAAAAGATAGAGAAAATAAACAAAACAAAATAAGGAAGAGTCCACTCCTGATGATCTCTTCTCTCAACTCCAGTTTTGAGCATCTCCTTTGAAGCAACTACATATGATGTTAAGAAGTGCATATCCAGACACAGTTTACTAACAGACACAAAACTAGAACCAACAAGAAGGAAAAATAAAACTGACTACTTTTATATGGATTGGTGTTAAGTTCTGTTCAAGTTATAGGTGTCTGTTTTTCTATTTTTGTAGAGCTTATAAATTTCTTCATTATTATAACCTAAGTACATAGGGTATAAAGTCCTAACATCTACATAGATTTTGTGCTGGACAGTTTTAATTTTTAACTTGACATATTCTGGAAACACCTGGGAAAATATTCCTCGTGAGAATTACCTAGATCAGGTTGGCTTGTGACTGATTCTACTTTCCTTCCCTTTTATCTATGTTTGGATTTCCCACTTGCTTCTAAGATACCTCGCCATAGGCCAAAACAGTCCCTTTATTAACCAATGGAATTCACAGCATACAGAAGACATCCTACATCATTTCCCCTTTTCTATCTAATCTGTCTGTGAAGAACTGTCATGATTGTTAATTGATAATAAAAGGGACTCAGCCCATACAGACTCTCTAGCCATCTTTGACTTTGTTCCCTTTTTGTTCAATATAAAAAGAAACCTTAAATCCATCATATGCAGCCTGTTGCTTATACCAAGTCTTCTGTGAGACTTCAGGAACTGGTCTTATTGCAGTTTATGCTGTCTGCTGCAAACCTGCCATTTTGTACTTCAAGCCTGCATGCAATACCACCTCTGTACCATTACCCACATCAGAGACACAACTCAGAAGCTGCCTTTGGCTCTGTTTCTGTGCTCTAGAACCCTTTTTTAAGCTTTCTCAAGCTTTATCTGGGTGCTTGTATACCACGTTGAGATGCCATTTCTAAAAAGAGGTTTCTGACCTGGCCTACACCCACCTGCACAGAGCAGTAATAATGGAAATCACTGAAATGTGGATTGGAGTACTCTCTAAGATGCTACTCTGAGTTTAATCTCTCTTTCTCTCCTTTTTCAAAAACTTATCCCCAATATAGGTCCTATTTCTTTTTTTCTTTAAGAACTTTTTTCCTTTTTTATACTATCCACTGTTCTTTCTCCATTCCTTTTTCACAATTCACTCCCATCTCTCCCTCACTCTCTTTCAGTCCACAAAGTGAGTTAAGGCCTCCCTTGAGTAGTCCACATAGGCTAACATACCAAGTTGAGGCAAGACCCAGCCCCTCCTCCCTGTATTAAGGCTGAGCAAGGCATCCCATCATCGGGATTAGGCTCTAAAAAGCCAGTTTATGTAACCAGGATAATTCCTGGTCCCATAATGAGGGGCAACAGTCATCCTCATGTAGAGGGCTTAGCTCGGTCCCATGCAGGCTCTCTATTTGTCAGTTCAGAGTTCATGACCTCCTATTAGGTTGGGTTAGCTGTCCCTGTGGTTTTCTCTTTCATGTTCTTGACTCCCTCCCTGCTTCTCTAATTTCTTCTCCCTGTCTTCAGCTGAACTCCAGGAATTCAGCCAAGTGCTGGGCTGTGGGTGTCTGCATTTACTTTCATCAGGCATTGGATGTAAGTTCTATGATGACAATTAGGGAAGTCACCAATCTGACTACAGGGGAAGGCTAGTTCAAGCACCCTCTCCAGCATTGCTAGGAGTCTTAGCTAGGAACAGGTGCTATTTCTTTTCTGAGCTACATGTTTCATTCTTTCCTTTTGCTTTCTCTCCTTGTACCTTTCTTGATCCAAGTATTGCTCCTTATCACCATACTACTGAGGACACCAGCCAGGCCATGTTCAACATTCCCCTGTCTCATCAGGATAATTGTCCATAGAGTTTTCATCTAGTACCAAGTGTAGGCATGGGTTGGGACAACACTGTATATCACTACATTAGTAAAGAAAAGGGAAGAAAAATGAACAACTTGCCATAGATGTAGGCATAAACATTTCAGTTTCCTGAGGATTTCAGAGTAACACAAAAGGCTGACAGAATGAGGACCACCAACACCCACAGGGCAATGTAGGCTCATGTCTATTTTGCTGCTACTGTTAACAAAGCTGCTGTAATCAAGCTAATAGAAAGGATGTTCCTGAGGCATATTAACTATCCATTAATTAATTCCTTGCTTGTATCAACTTCATCAGTGGCTTCAGTCTATGAAGATAAATTAGCTTTACTAATCTCTGTCCTAAATCTCTTAGGAGATAATGATAGCTAATTGAAATTATCAGATTAAAAATTAGCATTCAAATCAGCAAAGAAGAACCCACATTGTCTAGCTTAAGCAGAAAATTGACTAATTAAGATGTGAGAAGCTTATCAAATCTCCAAGAAAGCCTCACAGAGGCTGTAAGGATAGGCTAGAGGGCTTCAAGTGAAACTCCACTCCTGCTTCTAGAGAGGGGAAAGGAAGATTTCAGCCTCACACTCTTAACACTGGATTCAGGGGCCAGTTAAATCTGGAGGCCTTTCAAAGTTACGTGCACTTCTTTATTGTGTACTTTGAATAGAGTGTAAACTCCCAGGAAGTTGCAGAATTAGCTCACAGAGGCCCCCTCAATCCATCCACTAGTGTTGTTCAGTGGTTACATCTTTCGTAAGTGGAACAGATTTAAAAGAAGAAAATTTGTAGGTGTGTGTATGCATTCAGTTCTGTATAACTGCATAGGTTCATAAAGCTATAAAATCAGCTTTATGATTGCCATAATGATGTCCCCTATACTTCTCCCCTCTCTCCTTCCTCACCACTAGCAAGCAGCCATCCTTCTTCATTTTACTCTGTTCTCAAGGTCACACAGTGGATTCATGTGACCTTTGGAGATTATATTTTGTCCTTAGCATGATACTCACAAAGCCCATTCAACAATTCCAGTGTATCAACAGTGAGTTCCTTACTATCGTTAAGTAGCATTCCATAGAATTGATACACCTAAGTATATTTAGCCATTTATCCACTGAAGGGCAGTCTGTTGTTTCAAGTTTTGGGCTATTACAAGTAAAATATTGGAAATATGCTTGGACAGAATCTGCCTAACTCTTTGTTCCATTCTGGGATATTTTCTTGTTATGAAAGCTAGTGCTCCAGCTAGCTTTGAACTCTCTATGTAGATCAGACTGGCTTTGATCGCCTGATCCTCCTGCCTCAGCCTCTGGAGTGCGGGAATTACAGGTAGGCTGTAACACACAGCCCTGCAAAATTTTTAAAATCAGTGTCTCCCTTTAGTAAGTTGCTCAGCAGAGCCCAAGTATCAATGGGTTGTTCTAATGAATATTTGTCATTCACAGTGCCTGAGTCTTTGGGTAGATCTGACATAAAGAGTGGACAGAAGTATATAATGAATCCCCATATCTAGCACGGAGTATCAGTGCGTCTCCCCCTCTATTCTGTTGTTATATATACCTCCATGCACTCTTCCACCAAAATACAAAAACACTTGCATTTTGAGACAAATACCTAAATAGTTCAGGTTTTTTTTTTTCTGTGAACATTTTAGTGTATCTTCAAAAACTAAAACCTAAAAATAAATAAAATCTAAATGCCATTGTCTCAGTTTCACACTTTGTTTTCCCTTAGACATGGAAATGAGAAAAATGCTCGAATGTGAAGTCTATTAGGAAGGAGGCAAACCAGGTAATGACAGTGGGGGAAGGGACAGGAAGAGGAGGGTGTAGATCTTGTGATTGGAAGTGGATTGCTTCACAGGAATATCTCCTTTGCCTGTAAAGAAAGTAATGTAAACAGAAAACAGAACTTCAGTAGCAGAGAATGCATTTCAAGGAGATGCAGCTGCCTGTGGCTAGGCTCAGAGTAGCCCACTCTCGAGTGAGTCTCTTGTATAAGTTTCAGGGTTAAGCTTACAACAAGTAAGTAAAAACAAAGTTTTTCTATGCAGATATACCTGGGCATCTCTCATTTCAGAGATCTGCAGAATATGGCATTTAAAATGATTATTTTTCAGACAGAGACTCTCAGATCCTAACAGTGACCCAAGGTCTCCAAGGAAGATTATGAGACACCAGGATCTCCATCTGGATTGTAGCAGTGCTGACCTGGTCAAGATGCCATAGCACAATGCCTGCCTGCTGCCAGGAACCCGGCCTAGATCTGAGGACATTGGAGAATTGATTGAACTCTTTTGCCTAGACAAAGTAAGGTCAGTCTTCTCCCATATGTCCCTCTACTGTGGGGAAAAGCTCACACCTTAAAGGACTGACAGCTGAAGATTGATGCTGTTTAGATACTTCTGCCTCCAACTAGGTGGAGACCTGGGTATGGCTAACTAGGTATGGACTGATCTCTGTTGTTTTTAATAGATTCAGAAGCTGATCATTCTGCACTTAGGTATAATTTATCCTTCTCAGATCTCTGCAAGTATTGATGGCTGTGTTAGTTATAACTTCGTCACCTTGGTAGAATCAGACAACCAGATCCTTCTGCAAGGTGATAGCCAATTTTCAAGCTCATTTTATAAATCCTGATTGGGAATACTAATATAACTAAAATTCTTATGTCTTTTTGCAATTTGTATGAGCTTAAGAGAATCATTAGAATTTGGATCCACCTCACAGAGGCCAAAAAGATTCCAGATAAGTACAGCCTAAGTTTTTCCCACCTGTCTGTTCCTAAGGATGATACCTTTCTCTTCTGGTTTGGGGACTCCTGCTCTTCCCAAATTACTAAGACTGGGCCCAAGATTTAAATTCTAACTTTTGTTCTCAGTTTTAACCTATCTCAGATTTCCACTTGACTAGGAGTGCTGGACTTGCTGGAAGCCTGTGAACCAGTTTTATCGATGTGGGTTGTTTCCTGTCTCTCAGCTACTGGGTCAGACAGCTATGTGCTCCTAACAGAAGCCCTGGAGCCCAGTTCCTTTACTAGCTTTTCAACCTTTTTGGGCCCTAACAACAACACTCAAGTGTCAGCTTAAAGTAGTAAGAGAAACTACACTCGTTAACCCCCCGACCCATAACAGGTTAAAATGCTAAATTAAAAGAAAACCTGGCATAGGAGACAAATTTTTTTTGTGGAGGCCAAAGGTCCCTACAGCCTAGAGTTGGCTTTGCAAGTCAGGTCCCAGCTGCTCTTTTGAGACTTTGCAGATCAGTTTGGGTCTGCAGGAGTGAGCGAGCATAAGACCATCTTCTAGATAGACTACTTCCATGAGCATATTGCCAGAGTCTCATGATTGAGACAGTACCCAAAAAGAAAATGAGGGAATGAAAGACCCTAAGTTCTAAGGCCTGACCCAGGCATTCAGTTCAAGTATTCGGCAGAGTACCCCCCATGAGAACAGGGAACTAAAAGTCTAAAAGTCTGTTCCAGGAAACAGAGTGACCCAGCCCAGATATCTGTAATCAACTCAGATGACCATTAGGACATAATGGTTGAACCTGTGATTAAAATACCAGAAGTTCCAAGCAGAATAGCTGTGACCAACACCTGGTTGTAGAAAACCCCTAACCAGCTGACCTTAAGGCAACCCTATGACTATTGTGAGCAACCTTATGATTGTAGTATGACCTTTAAAGTGACCAAGCATGTATTGCCCCAGTTGCTATGGTGATTTTTTTTTTTTTTAGCCTTTAAAAGAGATATGAGATTGTTAATCAGGGCTACTCCCTTGCTCCCGAGGCAAGGAGGTAGCCCACCTGTACAGACCAAATAAACCCTCTTGCTATTTGCATCAACTGGACTGGAGTCTGGGTTCTTGGGGTCCTCCTTCCCAAGAGGATAGTACCTTGACTCTAGGGTCTATCACTCTATCATAAATTGCCTTGGTCATGGTGTTTTATCACTACAATTGAAAAGTAAAGTGGAAGGTAGAAGGTGGAGGGCGGAAGCCAGCGCCATCTTTAAGGCGCGGCTGTAGGCAGCTCTCTACATGTAACATCTCATGAAGTTCTTCTCTCATCATGTCTACTTATAGTTCTAACTAACCTGTGTTTGAGAGTCCATTTCTTTCTGTAGAATTGGGAAAATCCCAGTGGGTAAACTTTTTAGACCCTTAATTTTTCTACCAGTTTCTTCTCACACCTATATATTCTTTCCAGAGCCCATAAATTTTTGTTTTATTGATGTTTGGAGGCAGTATATTCTTGACCTTGTCCGCCATCTCTGATTTCTTCCTTCTGCTTGGTTAAGTCTATTGGTGAGAATTGTAATTCAACATTTCTTTTTTACCCACATTTTTTCTCATCTATTTTGCTGAATTTTTTTTGTGTCCCTTTCTTCTCTATATCCTATATTGAATTCATTTGCTTGTTTATATCCTTCTCAAGTTCATTGATAGATTTTATTAGTAAACTTTTAAAATCTTTAGCTGATATTATACCTATTTCAGTATCTTTGGAGTCAATAATCAAGGAATTACAGTTGCAAAGGAGACTCTATGGGAGCTATGTTTATGTTGCTATTTTTCATGTTTCTTGTGTTATGCCTTTTACATTTCTTGATTGGAATATCTCAATGTATTTTAGTTGTACTGGAGTATTTTCTTATAGAGGATCCTTTTCTTGAGTGCTCAATGCCCAGTACTATTCAAGAGAGAAAAAGATAAACTATTGGAATAGCAACATCAAACTGTACAATATAAAAATACAAAATCAATTATATCTTAGTAGTATAGTCAATGTCATAAAACAGAAAATGGCAAAACAAATGTAGAGTTTGGTATGAGATAAACAGTTATGCATATGGATGATATTGTAATAGATAAAGAAAGGGGCCAAGAAATCAGAAAACTGGAGAAGCAAGATTAAATGAATAAAAGATAAAGGTGGGGAAGAATGTGACGAAAGAAAAATGAACATGCAGTTAGTAAAAGAAAAGAATAATTTCCCAATAATGAGAAATCTCAAAAATAAAATTAGGTAAGTGGAAGAAGGGGAATAAGAACAAAAAATACAAGGTTTTAAAACTAAGATAAACTCCAAAATATTACTAAGAGAATATTGGAAAGACAAAAGGGACCAACAGAAAGTAAGTAGAAAATGTAGGCTCAGAATCCTCAGATATTGCCCAATAGTGAAAAAATGTACACAATTTTTAGACAAAGGCATTAAGGTAAAAAATACTTAAAAATATAATGACTTACACATATTGCTAAACCTGTAGAAAAATAGAGAAGGGATGGGAAAAGAAAAGAAAAAAAGATGAGTTGTATCAGTGTCTTTCTTTCTCATCCAAAGGTAAGCCAGGCTATTTACTTTGTGGTGTAATGTGGTTAATTTTCTCCTTGGGGTAAAGGTTGGTTAGTTTGCTTTTAGTCTATAGTAAAGGATTAAATTTTCATTCAGAGTTTCTTATCAGACATGGCCACCTTTAACTACTACATTTATGATACATATTGGTGCCACCAACTAGTATTTGTTTTGGGCTCAGAAATTTATAAATATATGAAACTCATGTTGTTTGTGTCAAGGACAAAAATGCTATGTCAGAGTTTCTCTCAATTTGGTCAGCACCATGATAGATGTGGCAGGTTAATTTTTACTTTGTAAATAGTGTTTTAACATTTTCTCCTCTGCTACTTGCTGAAGCAGGACCAGTTCTGTTCCCACACCCCCAACTACAAAGATATTCCTTGGTATGCTCATGATATGCTCTTTTTCTCCTTCTACTTCTAAGTAGAAGAAGTTATCTACTTCTGACTTAGTTTGTCATTTCTTTGGGAAGTCAGATGAAATCCGTAGTACTTTAGAATATCTTTTCAAATGTTTGTTAAAGTTGCACTTAATTCTTATGTACAGGATTATGACATGAACATTTTATATCCCCATTGTTTATAAGTATGAGATATGGTAACTTCTAGATGAATGAATACTTAGAATAATTCAGCTAAGGACATACTTTATATATAAAAATTAGCAATTTGTGTGTGTGTTGTCTGATTTGGCACTCTATTTAATGTTACCAATACATTTTCACTTCAGCAAAATGGACTTTGCAGATGAGGAAATAGGTTTCAGAAAACCTAAATGATTCATTCAGATACAATGAAGAGACAGAGAAAAGACTTGAACTCAGGTCAACACATTTATTTACATTCTTAGTGTTGGATCACTAGGGTTCTTTGTTCATGAATGTGTGATTGTCACACACAGCTTCAAGCCATTGTATTTACATTACAGGCTGGTTTTTGTTACACGTTAAAGTAGAAAATAGGAATGCAAAAAGAAAGTCCTTGTACTGGGAGAGCTGGGAAGCTAGGTCTGTTTTCATTTTTTCCTTCACTTTCATCTAGCAACTTACTGTTCTACAAAGTTGACAAAACCGGTCAACAGGCTAACCCACTCAAAGAAGACACCGAGTTTAACTCCGTTTAGCAGACTAGAGTGCTAAGTGGCTCATACAGTAACACAAACATAGCAGAAGAGGTTCAACCAACTCCAGCCTCCTAGCACTGTTTTTTTGAGTCATGCTACCCCTCCCTGAACACATGTTTACTAAGGCGTCTCTGTATCAGACTTCAGCAGCAGTATGTTTCCCATTGGCTTCCTTTCTTCCCAGTTTCCAACTTTTAAAATGGCCTATAGAGTCAGAGGGGAGAAAACCAATTGCAAACCTGGCCTCAAGTACCGAGTGATGTAACCCAAGTCAACAGCTGTGGTGCCTTAACAAAGGGAATGACACTCAATCCGGGTATAAAAGGGGCCCATAGAGCAGGAGGCTGATCTTGGGGAAGAGTACACTTTCCAGTCTCCTCACTGCTAGGGGTCCTGGAGGCCACTTTGCTAAGATGTCTATGCTTCTGAGAGGTGCTCCGGCATCCTGCCAGGTCCTTGTTTTTATCCCGGCCTTATCCTTCCTTCCGAGTCTCGCTCTGCCGGGAGACAGATCTACTAGGATGACATCTGGCACCAAGAGGTACTCTACTGGTTCTGAGTCCATGGCAGCAAACTATGTGTACAGCCCCAAGGCCGGCAGGGTCAAGTTCCTCTGGGATCCTAGGGGAAGGCCACAGCTGCGGTGCTGCCACGCTAGGCCTTGTGGGCAGGTCCTGACCAATCACTGTAGGGCATACACGAACTCCAGCCAATCAGCGCCCGTCTTATTCCCGAGTCCCGCCCGCTCTAGCCCAGGTCCCCGAACCCCGTCCCGGCGCCGGCATTCGCGGCTGTCGCTGCAGCCATCTCCGGAGCTGACTCAGACAGCCCGGTTCCTGGCTCCCTCCGTTGTCCTTGGTCGCCTTCACTGAAGATGAGTCCCTGCGCGGCCACGCGCCTTCCCAGCGGAGACCCCCGGCGCACCTTCATCTAGCGACTGGTGAGAGCGGAGGCAGGCGACGGCGCCCTGCCAGCCCTGCCGGGGAGCAGGGCCCTGGGTGGGGACTCGCGGAGGGGTGGCTTCGAGCTTCGCGCCGCGTGGCACGGGCGGGTGGCCTGGGAGCACAGCCCCGCCGCCCCCTCCAGCTAATGAATGGCCTGGTCCCACGGAGTGCTACTGTGCTACGTCGCCCGGCTGCCCGACACGCCCTCCAGCGACGTTGCATTTCTAGTTCCGAGAGTAGTCTGGCGTCACTTCCCTTGGAGCCTTTCGGAGAGGCACCCTGGTCTCTAAAACCCTTAGTGGAGTTTGTTTGAGTTCCCGATGTCCTTGCTGAGTTTGCTGAAGCAGTTCTTGCAGGAAGATTTCCTGCTGCTGCCCGTTTTGCAGAGCTAGGATATAAAGAGGCCTGTTCGTATCTATCAGGTTGCAAGATATAGTGCAGAGGGGAAATGGCTAACCCAGACCATAGGTATTTATTTGACTCGCTTATCTGATATTCTAACGGAGTCAAAACTAAAGTTGTGTTAGCCAGAAGGGGTGCTTTTCAAGGAGCAAAAGTTCCTTTTACCTCAAGATGGACTTCCTCAGCAATACTGAAAAGGATTGTGCTTAATATATGTATATTTTTAATAGCGTGGCTACTTCAGCCTCATGCAAATTCAAAGGCATTTTGGCCATTTCCTGAATTCTTTGGTGGCTTACTTTTGATTTTATTGTTTTAGAGACCTACTTCATAGTACATGACGACAGAACTTTTTTCTTTTTAAATATTTTCTAAAAATGTTTTTGCAAAACTTTTAGTTACATCGCAGCTTCAAGACAAAAATTAATTGTATATATTGTTTTTTCACTTTCTCATCGTCTTATTTATTTATTTATTTATTCATCTATCTATCTATCTATCTATCTATCTATCTATCTATCTATCTATCTATTTGCCTTGGTGTTTGCCTGGAACTGGAACTACAGACAGTTGTGAGCTGCCATGTGGGTGCTGGGAATTGAACTCAGGGCCTCTGGAAGATCAGTCAGTGCTCTTAACTGCTGAGTCATCTCGTCAGACCCTGCTTTTTCATTTTAAATAAAACTTGTTTGAAGGGCTTTCAGTATGCTAATTTTTGTGTGATGATTTTATTTCATTTTTTACTTTCAAGATGCTTCTGAATTGCAAAATTTTAGACTGAATGGGTATACCTATTAAAGGATGTCGATTACTTGTTACTTTCAATGGTCCAAGCTTGTTTCTTATTACAGGGGAGTAGTTCTTTGCCACATACAGATTCACTTATTCCCTAAATTTTGGGCAAATTTTCTTTTATGAAAACCAGATAGGTATCGAACTAAACTAAGTTTCTAGGTCTTTTACATAGAGAATATTCGAGAACAACATTACATTACAGTATTAATAGAGCTAAATTACTCATGTCCTAATCATTGTAAGTGCTTAGTTTTAAAAGTGTATTTAGGCTTATAAAAGCTTCTCCTTGATTATGATTCATAATCTGTAGCTTGTAACATTTTAATTAGTAAAAATACAGGTGTAGAGGGGCTCTGCTTTGACATTAGAGAGCTTAGTGAAAACAGTCCTCCTTAGTGATTATGAAAATTATGAAGAAGTATAACAGGCTTCCCCTCCTTTACTGTAAGGATCTTAAAGGCCTTATATGTCGGAAAGGCATATATGTTCATGGGAAGTTATTGTCAGTTCACAAAGGAAGAAATAAAGGACTTGGGAGCTCAAGACACTTGTCTGTGGTTCTAGGTGTAGTGACCCCATGACAGTTTTTCTTGACTACACAATATTACATCCTGTTGACATTCCTAACTTGTGAGAGGGCTCGTTGATTGACAAGTGGTATCCAGAGTACTTTTCTCACTGTATGATTTTTAGGTAGGTTACTTGTTTCCACACAGTAAGGTGAAGGTGGTTATATTTATAGAATCAATACTGAGGTTGAAATGAGACATAGTTAATTTAGGTAAAGCTCTGTATGTACATGTTCATATGAAAGTTCAAAAGATGGTAGGTATTGTTTTTATAAGCACTGAAAAGTAGACTTTTAAAGATTTGGATGAAAAGTATTTAAAAAAGAAAGGGCCCTAATATGGTATTGATGTTTTCTGACTTATTTACCAAGATGCCTTGTTTTCCTCCTATTAGGTTAGCTGTTTGTGCCATGTGGATGAATTATCTCATTAAATTTTAGAACAGGTCAAGAGATACTTTTAAATCTCCTTTTTACAAATGAAAATATTGAAACTTAGAGTAATTAAGAGGTCTGTTCAGGGTCCTCTGGTGATCATCTACTTGGTTACTAACTCAATGTTCTGAATTCAGAATCTTAGTGTTGTGTGCTGCATAATACAGTCTTCATTTATTGTTCTGTTGGTGTGAAACCGTGACCAAAGGGACTTATAGATGAAAATATTTAATTATTACTGCCTTGCTTATAGTTTCAGAGGATTAGTCCATGATCATTTTGACAGGGAGCAGGGCAGCAAGAAAGTAGGCATGGTGCTGTAGTAGTACCTGAGAGCTCACATCTGAGCCCCAAAATAAAAACAGAGGGGAGAGAGAGAGGGAGGAGGAAGGAGGACAGGGAGGGAGGGAGGGAGTGAGAAGACGAGAGGGGGAGGGGAAGGGAGAGAGAAAGGGAGGGAGGGAGAGAGAGAGACAGGGACAGAGAGAGACTGGTGTGGGCTTTTGAAACTCAAAAAGCCTATTCCAGTGACACACCTCCTCCAACAAGGCCATACCTATTCCAACATAGCCGTACCTCGCAGTCCTTTCCAAACAGTTCAACTAATAAGGACCAAGCATTCAAATACTGGATTCTTTGGGTACATTATCATTCATACTAACACAAATACCTTTGCCCGTCTGAAATTCTACCCAGGCTTCCAAGGATTTTTTTTTTTTTTTTCTTGTTTGAGAATTTCTTACATGCATATAATGTGTTTTGATTAAACCCACTTCCTATTTCCTCCCTTCTAATTCCTTCCCTGTCTTTGCCACTATTCCACTTTAATGCCCCCCCCCACCTTTTAAACCCATGTACACAACTTAATGCTGCCTGTTTGTATGTGCTTGTGTGTAAGGCCATCTACTGGAGGTGGGTAGCCACTCAGGAGCCACACCCCTAATGAAACTGACTTTCTCCAACCAGACATCAATTGTCAGTAGCTCCTTAGCTAGGAAAGTGACTTCATGATTACCTTCCTGTCCCATACTAGGATTTTGTCTGGCTATACTGTGTTCAGATCTTGTGAATGCAGTCAGAGTGGCTGTGAGTCTATATGTGCAACCATCCTGTTGTGTACAGAAAAACATTGTTTTGCTGTGTACTACCTCTGGCTCTTAAATTATTTTATCCCCTAGTCCACAATGATCCCTGAGCCTTGGGAGGATGGGATATGATACAGATTTCTCATTTGCAACTGAATACTACACAGTCTCTTATTCTGCGCTGACCACTTGTGGGTCTCTGTTTCAGTCACTATCTACTGCTAAAAAAGCTTCTCTAATGAAGGCTGAGAGATGTACCAATCTACGGATATAATGAAAAGTCCTTAGAAGTCTGTTACTTGTTATTCTCATTTAGTAGAATAATAGTAGATTCTCTGCTAGGGCCTATGACCTACCCAATTATTAATTGGCCCCATTATTGATGCCAGATGTGAGTTCTATCTTACAGAGTAAGACAGTGTGAGTTACTTTTTAACATTTGTGTCTCTATTGGCACAGTGAACATACCTTGCCAGGCTGGTTGTAGTTCACAAGGTTCACAGTTGGATAAGACTGTTGAGTAATGTTAGTTAAAAAAAAAAAGATGTTAGTGAGACTTTTCTTCTACTTTCTTTTATTTGGGATATATTAGGGGAGTAGGTGATTAGATTTGTTTTAAAATATGAGTATACTCTTAATTATTGATGACTATAAGGCCTGTGAAATCTTGATGATGGAATCATTGTTGGGGCTGAGGTATTGCCAGTAGGTAAGCTAGCTAGCTGTGCTTGGCCAACTCAGTTTACCTTCAACATTCTGTATGTCATATATAAGTCAAAGATTTATTTATAACTTATTCATTTGGTTAAGCTCCTTTCTCAGTTTCTGTTTTACTGCTGTGATAAGACACCATCAACAACTTGTAAAAGACAAAGTAGGTCATAGTTGCAGAGGGTTAGAGTCTGCATGATCATGGCTGTTAGGATGTTGAGTGAATTTGATATGGCACAAAGATACCTGGCTATCTGGCAGCAGATTGGATTTCTATGGATGCAGCATGAGGAATGCAGCACTGGATAGCAGGAGGCTGTTAAAGCCATTTCTATGTAGAAAAAGACGTTATTGTCAGATGGGTATAGTTATGATTAACAGAGAAGGTTATGATAACAGAGAAGCTGTGATAGCAGAGATGATTATAATAAGCAGAGAGGGTGACGGGGAGAGAAAGAGAAGAAAGGAAAGTGGGGATAGGATTGCTCCCGAGAGAGGATAAATGTGAGAGAAAGATTCAGGGGCAGGAATCCTGCTTTAAATCAGAGGAGGGCGTGGCCTTAGAGACTGACTGTGGCACAGCAAAGGTATGGTGGCAAGAACAGCTGAGAGCCTACATTTTTATCTGCAAGTAGGACGCAGAGAGAGACAATGGGAATGGCTGGAGTCTTGAAACTTTTAAGCCGCCCCCAGTAACATGTCTTCTCAGAGGCCATACCTCATAATCTTTCCCAAAATAGTTCCATCAACTGGGGACCAAATATTCAAAAATATGAACATGTGGGCCATTCTTATTTAAACCAGTATAGCTTTCTTTTCTTCCCTCCCTCTCTCCTTCCTTTCTTTTTACTTTCTTTTCTTTTTTTCTTTTTTTTAATGATTTCCAAAGTATTTAGCTCTTGCTTTTTTTCGTAGCACATCACCCAATCCAGGCTCCTTACAGTCTCACTCCATCCTACACTTCAGGCACAAAAGGCTGTCTTAACATCTAACCCATCTTGATGTGGAAAAACAAGGTGTGGGTTTTAGAGCTTGAAAGAATAAAATTAATGACTTGACTATTTTGCTTTGTATTGTGTTTTTAGTTTTAACATTTTAAACTGCTCGAGGCATTGGTTTCTTTTTTTGGTGCCAGTTAAATGTCAAAGACTTTTTATTCTTTTAGGTTCAAACTGAGATTTTTGTAGTGGGTATTTTCTTTCTGGTTTTTGTTTGTTTGTTGGCTTGTTTGTTTTTGTGGGGCTGTGTTCAGTTAAAAATGATATAGCTTTGCAGACCTGGAGTTAGAACTCAAGTAGTTTGTTATCCTCATTTCTAAAAGGTGACTCATCAAAATAGTCAGTATCAGAAGGCCAGAAGAATGTTAGACTTTTGACTTTGATTGTGATTTCAAGTGGGTGTCGAAATAACATATTTAGACTCTTTCATATTTGTATCTAATATACTGAAGTTTCCCTGTATACACAGTGGATTCATGCCTGTCTCTAAAGAGTCTTGGGTAACTGCTTTTTTGTTGTTGTTGTTGCTTTTTTCTGTTTTCAAAGAATAGATAGCAAGGAAAAGTTTACACACCGGGCATTAGGGAAGGTTTTCCTTTTTTCCCGTCTTTAGCATTTTATATAGCTTTAAGAGTTATATTGAATTTCATCATCATTTTATAATTTGAGATTTCAGATCATATTTTTTGTATGTGATAATTATAAAAGAATACCTTTTTATATTTTCATGGCTTCATTTTCTTAACCTTTGTCTCTGAGCCATCTAGAGTTTATAGTAATATAGGTATAAAGTGTCCAAAGTTATCTCTTTCCAAATTGCTCTCCAGTTTTTCTGATATCCTTAATTTAATTATTTCCCCCATGACTAGGGACCTTCAGGTGAGAAGATACATTGTGTACCCCAAAGTAAAATGGAGTAATGGGTGAAGTATTGGTTGTTTTGGTAATGGTTATGTTGTAGTTTTATGTGATGACTTTATGGAAGACATTTTCTTGAAGATAATAGATTTTAATGTGTTTATAACTTCTGGGGATGTAGCTTATAAAACTTAAAAATAGAGGAGATAATGAACATTCTGAAAGAGACCAACATTGGAGAGTTGATAGCCTTTTTTTGTTTTACTTTATTTATTTATTTTTAAATGAATTAAGGGCATTTAGATGTGGAGTTACTGTCATTGAAAAGTACTTCAAGAGAGTTAGGCTTGTAATTTTGCTTTTACTTTGTTTTCCTACAGGTCACCCTCGCAATTATGGATATTTGAAAGGCTCAGACGGTGTGGAGGGGGAGTTCCCCTCCCCACTCCCCCTTGGTGCTTGTCTGCAGGAATAATTTATAAACTGGGACTTTTTTTTTTAAATAAAGAACTTGTATTTGATATGAACTTTATAGAACTATTTATAAATTTTTGATTGAAGTGCCAAAAGATTATACAAAGATATATAGTTTTATATAATTGTTATGACTATTTAAATTATAACCCAAAGGGTCACATCTTCTCGATAATTTTTCCTTAGTAGTATCTTTGTGTCCTAGCTTTTTCATTTTTAAAATTTACTTCAGTGACTATTCTGAAGTAGTAAGCAATACAAAGGCAATTAGGATGGATCCTGCCACCCCCGACTGCACAGCGAAGTGCCGCTCCCTGAAGCATGCTATGGATGTCCTTTCTGTGGTGACTAAGGGGAGTGAGAACCAGATCAAGGCCTTCCTCTGTAGTCACTGCTACAATGCTGCAACTGTCAAGGATGCCTTTGGCAGGAATGCCCTCCACCTGCTGTCCTCCTGTGGGAAGAAAGGAGTGTTGGACTGGCTGATTGGGAAAGGAGTGGATTTGCTGGTGAAGGATAAGGAGTCAGGCTGGACAGCTCTGCACAGAAGCATTTTTTATGGACATATTGATTGCGTTTGGTCTCTGTTGAAGGTAAGTGTCAGTTTCTTTAAAACTGTTATTTAGGTATGCGCTTTTCCTTTTTGTTGTTGTTGAAAATTGATTTTTTTTTTCCTCACATTCTACATTCTGATTATGGGTTCTCCTTTTCCTTCTACCTACTCCCCATCTCCCTTCCCATCCAGATCCTCCTCCTTTCTGTCTCTCATTAGAACATAAACAAGCCATGCCTTTAATCCCAGGTTCCTTTATCCCCAGCATTTTGGAGACAAAGGCAGGCAGATCTCTGTGAGTTCAAGGCCAATGTGTACTACATTGTGAGTTCTCGGACAGACAGAGATATATTGTGAGGCCCTGTCTTCAAAACAAAACAAAACAAGAAACAAAACCCAAGAGAGAAAACAGACAGGCATCTCTTAGATATTATAAAGTATAATAAGATTAACAAAAACTAACACATTGGAGTTGGACAAAACAAGCAGAAGGAAAAGAGCCCAAGAAAAGGTGTAAGAAAGAGACACCCACACTCAGGAATCCCATAAAGAACTCTAAACTAAAACCCATAATATATACTCAAAGGACCTATAGAGTAAAAAGATAGAAAAATATAAATAAATAAAAATAAAAAGAAGCTAAAATTAAAAAAAAAGTTTGGATATGACATTATGAAACAAAGAATCTCCAATTGCCATTAAGTTCATTTTCTTTTGCCCCGCCCTTAGGAGTTGTTTGTTTCCTCAGTGAGAATCTTGGAGAAAACTAAATTTGCAGGTGGCTGTCAATTGGAGATAGCTTCTGGTTAGGATAGGGGCATGGGCATGCCTCTACTTTTCCTTTCAGCTCTAGGACCCCACCTGGTGTAGTGTCACAAGCCCAGTGGGTGTTGCCTTAGTCTCTGTGAATTCCTATTCATGTCAATCCTGTTCTATCTAGAAGGTCATGGTTCCTTGGTGTCTTCCGTCTTCTCTGGCTCTTATACTCTTTTCACCTCGTCTTTCACAGGGTCCCTGAGCCCTAAGAGAAGGGGTTTGATGGGGACAGCCCATTTAGGGCTGATCTCTCTCTCTCTCTTCCTCTGCATATTGTCTGGCTGTGGGTCTCTGTATTTGGTCTCATCTGCTGCAGGAGGAAGCTTCTCTGATGATAGTAGAGCAAGGCACTGATCTGCCTCCTTGGCTGTAGTTTAGGCATGTAGTTTTCTTAATCTATGTTTTGTTGCATTTTCTAAGAGAGATTTATATGTGTTATAACTCATCATTAGTTTTAAAAATCCCCTATATCTTGTTTATTAACATACTTTAAGTAAAATTTCAAATATATATCAAAGCTCACAATATATAGTTATGTGGACTGTATGTTACTGTCAGAAAAAAACCTTGAACAGAGTTATTTGAACAAAGAATGATTTATGAATTGGGCAGCACCTAAACCCAGCGAGGTTCAGTGTGGTGATGTAGCTCAAGGGCAGAATACTTGTCTAGCATTCTGAAGGCTCAGGTTTCCACCTCCAGTCCCCAGCTTGCTTACCGCTCCCCCCTCCCCCAGGCTTAGTGAGCTGTTTCTGCAGATGAGTAGAGTGGAAACCTCGTTAGAGGTGAACAGGTGCCTGTAACTGGTCAGATCTTTGTTTCTGTTTCTGTTGGGCTTCTGCTTGATTCCAATGAAGCCCACTGTCAAAAGTTACTTCAGCCAAAAATAAATTCCACTGAAAAAGTTAAAATAAGATCTTTGGGTATTTAAAAAGTGACTTACATTATCATTGATCACAAGGGTTCTGGCTATTGAGCAACAGTTAGGGATAGGAATTATGGTTTTGAATAATATGTCCACTTCCTTTTTAAGTAGAATAAAATATTTTTAGTTTAAAAATTTGATAACTAAAATCAACCTAATTTATATGAAATTTCTCACTCAGTAAATTCCATTTAGGTTTGTTATGTGAATAGCCAAATTATGAAGTCTTGAGAAATACTCAGTGTTAAGGCACTAATGATTACTGAGTCATACATTGTAAATGTGTAAATTTGCTTTATATAGGCATTTTTCCAAGTTTATGCAGGCCCAGAAATACTAAGCAAGGATTTCTATCTTCCAGCAATTTGTGGTTAAGTTAGGAATCTTACCATTAGTATTTTCATCTGTTTTATTTCTAATTATTATTTTCATAAGATTTTTGTAATATATTCTCATCAAATTAATTTCTAATGTACAGTATCATTTTTCTGTAGCTAACTAAATTGTGTAAATGCCCTACTTACTGAGTCAGCTTGGATAATTTTTCCAGCATGGAAGCTCAGTTGTATCTGCAACAGGGGAGGAATAGTCCTCCTTCCTATCTGCCCACTTCTGTAAGAAGCATCACTAATCCCTTTTCTCTCCACGTAGGGAAAGCTAAAGAATTAAAGCATCAGCTGGTCCAGTCTTACCCTTTTCACCTCTGAAACCTTGGCTAGAATATTGCATTGCTGCTAATTCTGTTGAACTTTTTTTTTTTTTTTTTCTCTGTCTATATTTAGAGCTTCAATTCGAAACAATTGTGATTTGGCCTGAATTTTTGACTTTTGTTTGCTCTAGATTTTCATGGTAGTATGGGTATATATTGACTATGAGAAACTAGGAAATTGTGCTTTGGTTGCCTTGCTTAGCTTACCTGTTTTATTATCAGAACCTTATGGACCTCTGATCGATAACAAATAATGAGTGAAGTTCACTGATAAAACATTTCTACCAAAATGTTCTTTCAAAGCTTTTCAGTATTCTCATGTTGTAAGATAGCTGCTCATGCCTTCTCCTTTGGCCTCTCAATCCTTCTTTCAGTAGAAGGGGTGCAGGGCTAGTCCTTCACCAGGGGCTTCATGTCAGTTCTCTGATATACGCCATAGTACTTAAAAAACACTATAATCATGATTGTAGACTTAGTGAATTTGCATCTGATAAAACTTCAGAACTACAGAAATTTTTATGTCAAATGCCAAAATAAATTGCTCAATAAATAAATACATACTTATATTATCCATACTATCAGTCCCTGATTGCCAAATACAGGAAACCGTGGCAGAAACTCTTTGCCTATATAAAGCTACAATAAAGGTAGCATTTTTAAAAAAATATCTATTTATTTGTGTATTTTATGTATAGACCAGAAGGAATCCTATCCCATTCCAGATGATTGTGAGCCACCATGAAGTTGCTGGGAATTAAACTGAGGACCTCTTGAAGAGCAGTCAAATGCTCTTAACTACTGAGCCATTTTTCGAGCCCCTAGAGGTAGCAATTTTTAAGTAGCCTGGCTTTGACAGTTTAATCCCATGATGAGATTGAATGCCAGAGGCTTTGTTTATAGAATTCTTCTGTATCAGTTGCAGTGTACTTTAAATTGTCTCATTTGTAATCCTTTGGTGAGCCAAGGCCTTGCACATGGTAGGGAAGTACTCTCTGGCTGGACTATACTTTGTCTTTTTTAAAACTTACAGACCAGATCCTGTTTAGTTTCCCAAGCTGAATTCAGACCTGTAAATCCTATGACTTACCTGGGATTGCAGGCTGGGGTCACATTTTGCCTGGTGCCATTGTATTTTTACATTGCTGTTTACTCAACTGGTCTGGAAGAACTTGCTTTTATTTTTTCTATTGTTATGAGCACCTAATAGAATTCCAAAGTTGTATGAGTTGATTGACATACTAACTGCAAAGTATCTTTTGAGTATATGATACATGCCAGAGTGAATGATCTGTGTGTTACAGACATTTCCGTGAACATGACTGAGCTCTGTTTTGATTGTGTTTTTATACTCGTATGAAGGGATAGGCAAAAATCAAGTATTAAATATAAATAGAAAGTGCTTTTAAAATATTGTAGTGTTAGGGTTTTGCACGTAAGAGAGACCAACACTGGTAATATAAGCAAAAAGATCTTAGGATGTCAGACATTCTACAGAGTAGACTCCAAGTTCCTATAGACCTGGAAACAAAAACCACATTTTAAAACTAAAATAGAATATCTAGGGGCTGGAAAGATGGCTTGGAGGTTGGGAATGCTGACTGTCTTTTCAGAGGTCCTGGATTCGATTTCTGGCAGCCACATGGTGGCTCACAGCCATCCATGGTGGGATTTGGTGCCCTCTTCTGTATGTTGTATACATCATGAATAAAACAAAATCTTAAAAAAAAGAAAGAGGAAAAAAAGAATAACTATAGACTAATGATTGTTGTGAAATCATTGCAACCCTTATATTTATAGATGTGAAATCTGACTATAAAAAGTGACTGTGTCTGTAAATGTGCTTAAATACACTACAGATGTAGGTCCTTCTAGGCAATCAGATCTACCTTATTTGTTATGTTAGACATTATTGTAACAAAATACTTGAGGCAAATTGCATTATGATGAAATTTCATTTTGGTTTGTGATTTTGGAGATTTTAAACTCATGTCCAATTGCTTTGGGTCTGTGATTGTATAGTACCAAGGCCTGTGGTAGTTCTCTCTACTCACCTTGTGGAAGAACCCAACATTGCGTAGTCCTTTAGTAGCACAGGACCAGAGATGGAAGACTGTCCACTTGGCTCTATTGTCAAGTCTTCTTCTACTTCTCAGTAGTGCCGCATATGGAGATTAGCCATTCCACAGTGGAGAAGTATTCATCTTGAAAAACTGTCTTATGCACTTCACTTTGATTTAAAATGTTACTTCGGGGTTGAAGAAATGACTCAGCAGTTAAGAGTGCTTGCTCCTCTTTAGGAGACTGGGGTTCATTTCCAACACCAACATTGCGTGGTTTACTGTAATTTCACCTCTAGGGGATCTGATGTCTATTTTGCCATTAGTGGGCACCTGTACACACATGTGTGCCTGTACACACACACATACACACAGCTGTACACATATGTGTGTACACACACACACACAAAACAAAACCAACATCTTAAAATGTTATTTCTTTTCTTGTTCTACTAATAATTAAACATTTGATTATTTTTAGTTCTTTTGTATATCAGCAAAAATGTATGTGGATATGAGAGATAATTATTTTTCTTTTCTTTTTCAGTGTGTTTATGGTATTTATATCATTTGATTTTGATATAGAAATTACTAGTTTGGAGTAAATTTATAATTTGTACCTTTTTTTTTTTTTTTTAGCATGGTGTTAGCTTGTATATTCAAGATAAAGAAGGATTGTCACCTTTGGATCTTCTAATGAAGGACAGGCCAACTCATGTTGTGTTTAAGAACTCTGGTAAGAATTGCATCTCACAGTCCAGCAAGGTGCAGTTTTAGAAACTCCTAGTAGTATTTATTTTGATTAAGATATTGAGGATTCATTTGTTTGAATAGCTACAAAGGATTTTTACTTTTACGTCTGTTGATTATTTTTATTTTTGCATTCACAACATCTTGCTTTGTCTTTTTTTAAAATTGTGTTTTTAAGAGTTAAAGCACAACCCAAAGGGTTGGCATTTTATAATTGCTTTTATTTTAAAGCCATAATGTGCATCCAGAAAGGGACATCAGCACCCAAAGTAACTGAAAAAAAGTAACTATTTCATCTACACATTTTAAGACTTAAAAAAAAAAAAAAGACCAGTTTATTTAGTAAGTGTCATTGTTGATTTGTGTCTGCATGTTTGAGAGACGAAGTGCATATGTAGAGGTCAGAGGGTGGCCCTGGGTATTGGTTCTTGCCTTTCACCTTGTTGGAGCTGCATGGCATCTGCCAGATTAGCTGTTCTACAGGCTTCTGGGATTTTGTTGGTTTTGCCCATCTTGTTGAAGTGCTGGGATTTCAGATGCTCACTCATTCCACATCTGGTTTCTACATGCATCTTGAGGCTTTGAACTTAGGTCCTCACACTCTTGTGGCAAGCATTTTTACCCACTGAAGCATCTCCTAAGTTCTACTTTCATGTATTAGTGTCTCTTCTTCAGTTTCTTTGCCCTTTTGGTTTTGAAAATGTGAACTTATAAGAGAGAAAGAGGGAATTAAATGGGGGTATTGCATAGTTTTTATCTTAACTAAGTGGGAACACAGTCATCACCCCCCCACTACATTGTGCATGACAATCAAAACTTCATTCCAGAATATTTTCAGCCTTCCAGAATAAAACTGAAGACTTATCACAAACTTTACTCTGATTAAAATTTTATATGAGTTTAAAGGCTCTTTCTCTAGTCATTGAGATTTTGTATATCAAGAGTGAACTGTGAAAGTTAATGTTAGTCTCGGGTGTGTTAATTCATACCTGTAATCTCAGCACTTGGGTGAAGAGGTCAGTGCCATGTTCTGTTACATAATGAATTCAGAGGTTGCCCTTTACTCTGAAAATTCCATCTCAGCTACACTCAATTCCCCTAAAAAAAGAAAAAAGTTAATGTTTGTACAGTAACACAGTATCAGTGATACAATGCTTACTTTTATAAACACAGGTATAATTATAAGTCTTATACTTGGATTTTCTTAGAAACAAGATGGACATGGCACATGATGGTTCTCTCAGCCAGAGGTTACATGTTAGCTCTCAGTGAGGGCCAAATGCTGTGATTGTTCACCTCAGATTCAGGCTTTCATTATGATTTGGATTTTCTGAGTTTTAGGATTTCTAGAATTTTATATACTGTGTTAATAGATTCATATTTATAAAGACTAAAATCTAAGTATAAAAGCTAAATTAGTTTCTGTTGAGTCATGTTTCAACTAAATAGATGATTATTGGCTATTTATAATTAGGATAAGTTGTCATTTGCTTAAACTATAACAGTAGAAAATGTTAATTTTTATTTTAGATCCCACGGAAGTCTATACTTGGGGTGATAACATAAACTTTACTCTGGGTCATGGAAGCCAGAATAGCAAGCATCACCCAGAGCTGGTGGACCTGTTCTCCAGGAGTGGAATATACATCAAGCAGGTATTTTGAAAGATCATTTGTTTACTTTGAGAGATAAGACAAAGTATTTATTGTATTTGATAGTTTGGATTTTGCACATTTTTACTCTTTTTTGAAGGTCTAATAACATCTCAATGATGAAATGCATTAGGAATGTGCTATTTTGTGTTTTTACTGCATTAGCTTCAGTCATATCAAGACTATATAAAGTACCCCAGACATATGTGTGAGGGGTGCAAAGACTATATAAGGTACCCAGACATATGTGTGAAGGTTGCAAAGCCATTCATTTTTGAGTGTGTGTGTTGCAGATCAGTGTTATCTTTGGTACATGACCCTGAATTCTTAAATGTTGGTGAGAGTGCACTTCCAGCTGCTAACTGGTGAAGCTTTTCTCCATGCTTTTCTGTCCTTCTGCTGAGTGATGTGTTTTACTTCCACAGGCTGTGCCGCCATTAGTGTGCTGCTCCGCTCTGACATTCTGCATGTGTGTGCATGTCCTCAGGGCTACTCTTGCAGTCTTGGAAAGTAGTTAAGTTTAAACAAACCTGTAGGCTTGGTTTGCCACTCACACTGTGTTCGTTTTAATGCTAAGATTTTTACCTTTTATACCTCAGATCCCATCATCTGAGTTCCTCTTTGTCTTGTGAGCTATCTTAATCTTTCTGTTAGAAGTGCTTTATTTATTTATTCATTCATTCATTCAAAGGAGGAAAGATGTATTTTGGATCAAGTTGCCTTTGATTTTGGTCTGGTGAAATAGTAAAGCCTGTCAGAGCCTGTGATAGAAGACACTGTTCACCTAAGGCCAGCCAAGAAACAAGGATCAATTGTGAAGGAGAAGACTGGTATCCATTCCATAGTTCCCTTTGAGGGCATTCCCCTAAAGATCTTTAACCTCATACTAGCCCACTTGTTGAGTTTCTACCACTTTTCAGTAACTCGGACCTGAGGACCAAACCTTTTACACACGACTCTGTGGTAGATATTCCCCAGTCAAACTAAGTGTGAAGGTAGCCACCAAGCCTCTTTTCAGCTCTTTCTTGGAAGTGACAATAGTGTCCTAACTTGACTCCTAAGTTCTGCTTTATTCATTCTATTCATGGTATTACTTGCTATTTTGTTTTGAACTAACTAGTTTAGCTGATTCACCTTTGGGTAAATCCAGACTTCATGATTTAGGATGTAAGGCCTTTTCTAGTCTATAATTTCCCTCATTCCCCCCCACCCCCTCCCTGTGTGTGTGTATCTATGAGTGTCTGCGTCTTTGTGTGGAGTCGTATGTGTATGTTTCTACCTGACCCAGAACAGGAGCCTGAAGATCTTAGTAATGTGCTAACTTAACCTAAGGTCACATGCCATTGCAAATTCTCAGTTTATATTTGGTAAGGGAATGCAGTTATTAAAATGACTGTGCATGCCTGGCTTCTCTGTGACAATTCTGGTTTTGATGGGGTTTCTGATGGAATTGTTAGTGTTATTACCTAAAAAAAATGTGGATGGTGAATGATATGAACACCATTTTAGGCCTTGGCATACACCACAGAGGCTATACTCTTTAAATAGAAAGCTAAGATCTGATGGATCATAACTAGAAAGTTTTTTTGTTTGTTTTAAAAATATTTGTTTTTTTATTTTATGTGAATTGGTGTTTTGCCTGCATGTATAACTGTGTAAGGGTGTCAGATCTTGGGATTACAAACAGTTGTTAGCTGCCATGTGGATCCTGGGAATTGAACTCATGTCCTCTGGAAGAACAGTCAGTGCTCTTAACCGCTGAGCCATCTCTCCAGCGTCTGATTGTTCGTTTTTTTATTAAAAAATGTTAATTATAGAGAGTGTTCAGTTTTGAAAGTCCAGGAACAGAAGCTTATATAGGAATGGGAAGGGTCTAGGGAATGCAGAGAATGGTATGATGGTGTCATCAAAGCTGTCATTAGACCCGGAAGAACCTTCCCATAAAGAAAGGCCATAGTGTGGATGGGAATCATGAGCCTGGTGGAGTAGATAGTGACCATGAGGGAGATGAGCTGTCAAAGTGGGAGTGGAATATATGCACAGCCATGCAGTTGCTTAGGCAGTCAGTGCTGCTCAGTATATATTGGTTGAGAAGGTCCTAAAGGGCTTTTTACAGTGGTATGCCAGTCCTTTAATTTTTGTATAAGAGCATAAAATGGTAATCTGTTCACAGGTGTTAATGACTGCCCATCTAGGGTATTCGAAAGATGTTTTCCTTTCTGAGTCTTTATGTTGTAGGTTTTGTGGTCTTGGGGAGTGGAGGGCTTTTGCCAGCAGTGAGAGAGTGATGGCACTATTAAAAGAATTAGAGTATGAGTCTACCTTTTGGATCTATGATATGGAGAATAAGGAAATCGAGTCTATTCTTCTTAATGGTATAAAGTTTAGAACAATATATTAAAAAGAAAAAAAATCACTAATGAAAGAACATAGAATTATTTGTGAAGAAATTGAGGATCGGAGAATTTTATTTGCTATGGACTATTAGGAAGGCAAGCTCTGGACAGGTGTTGGAGAAGAAAAAGATTGTAGATTTCAGTCCAGGAAGTGGAAGATGGATGGGAGTTTTTACTGACCACAGTTAGATGAAGAACTGGTTCTGTAGTGTAGCACCAAATGAACTGAATATCATGGGACAGAGATGAAATCATTCCATATACTAGAGAACTGAGGTGAAAAACCATGTCTAATTGTTAAATATTCACAGTGTTAAGTTCTGGTATCATGGGTTGTTTAGTAGTAGAATAAAAATGAATATATAATTTAATCCATTATATTCATTTCACTCCAATAGTTTTTTTTTCTTTTAAAAGTTCTAACATTTTAAACTTGGGATTGTTTTTAGGACTTTCTTTTATTATATTTGTGGTACAGCTAAATAAGTACTTTATATTATTATTATTATTATTAATTTGGAAAGGTATATGTTATAGAACTCTGAGTTAGTTCTGTAGCTAGTTCTGTAACTCAGCTTATAATTTTCTTATTTTTCAAAGGACCATGCCTTTCTGCAGAACAATTCTAGGATTTCTTTCTGTCTCATTTTTGTGTGTCTTACGAAGATAGGTATTGTAGAGTGATAAGGCAGTAGTGATGCCACAGTAAAAGCAGCAAGACATGGCCTGTGAGCTATTCTGTGAGCACGTGCATGTTTAAACTTCTGTGAATTTATGTTTGTTCCTTCTGATGGTGTAGTCTATCTGTTCTAATCTGCTTATGTATGGAGTACGTGAGTGTTAGCAGCTGGTGGAGTTGAGTGTTGGGAACCAAAAAAGTAATGGGAAAGAGAAAGATTTGAAAATAAATACAGAATCCTGTAACACTAATAATATTAAAGCTGTATTTGATAAAAAAAAACAGATCAAAAAAGGACTCATTGTTTCTCCAACTATGCATTATCCAATCTGTTCTAAAATACTCTTGATGTCTACTATTTTTATTAATAACACAGATTCCATGTGATAATGCACTCTGCTCAGCTCTTGTTTGACACCTCATTAAATTGGAAAACAGGATAATTATTTGTTGTCATTGAGGACTGGAAGCTTACACGCCAGTGTTTAATCTTCCACTATAATCGCTTCCTTTGTTCCCCTCCCATTTGAGTGTTTATTGGCATAATTTAAGATGAGGCATATATATATTTTATTTTTATTTTAGAACACTTATAAAGAGAATTTTCTAGTGAATACCCCTCAATACATATCTAACTCAAACCATTAACAATATTCTTTTTAAAGAAATGGGATATTTTTTTCCCAGAGAGTTTTAATAACATAATTTTGTTTTTTCCTTAGGTGGTGCTTTGCAAATTTCATTCAGTGTTTCTGTCTCAGAAAGGGCAGGTTTATACCTGTGGGCATGGTCGTGGTGGACGGTTAGGCCATGGAGATGAACAGACATGCTTGGTAATTGAGTCATTACATAGTAGACATTAATTTTTTTAATCTTAACTATAAAGTTAATGTTCAAATGGTTTAAAAAATAATGATCAAAATTAGTAGTAGTTTTATAAACTCTCCTTCTTAGTATATAGCATAAAAATTAAAGTCTTAAATAAAAGTGAAAGGATCTCAAAAATATTTGGCATACAGCAAACCCTGAGTCAGGAAATATATGTATTTATAACACATATATATGTATATATAGTATATATCTGTATATGTGTATATATAAATTATAGAGTTGAAATTTAAGGTTAGACTAATTGTAAAACTCTGAAGAAATACAGGTTTTTATTTCCTTAAAATATAATGATCTAAAAAAGTAAATAATATTGGAATGTTAGTTTTTATGTTACTATAACAGTGGCAAATGGAAGAAACCTATTTTATTATATATCAGGAAAATGCTTTTTTTTTTAAAAAAAAAAAATCATCTTTTAAAAGAAGGAGAGCTACAATGTTAATAGCTTCTACTTCTTGAAGATTTGGTTTATCGTTACTTATAGTGAGCCTCACAGTGTTCTTGTCAGCTGCAAAGGCTTCTATCTGCATTTTGTGCATTACAGTAACACTAAAAAAACAGTTATTTATTGATATACTTAGTTCTCAGATAAGGAAAATGAGGAAAATAAAAGTTAAAAGCTTGGTTCAGATCAAATGGCTAGCAAGTGGCTGATGTGAGCTTTGAGTCCAGAATGAGTAACTGCAAAGGATAGTGTATGTTTTGTTTGGTTATTCCTTTCTGAAGGGAAGTTATATTCTTTCCTTTCCTTTCCTCCCTAACATATCAAATAATGAAGGGTTTCTATTGCTGTGAAGAGACACCATGCAAGGCTTACAATGGAAAACATTTAATTGAGGTAGCAGCTTACAGTTTTAGAGGTTTAATCCATTATCTTGGCAGGAGCCTGGCAGCATGCTGGCAGACTTGGTGCTGGAGGACGTGCTACATGTAGATCTACAGGGAACAGGAAGTAGGCTGTCTCACTGGGTATGGCTTGAGCATAACAAGCCCCCAAAGCTTGCTTCTACAATGACACACCTTTTCCAATAAGAGTACACCTACTTCAACAAGGCCACACATAATAGTGCCCTTCCCTTTGGGAACCATTTTTTTTCAAACCACCACAGGCTCCTTTTTCTTTAATTTATACCACTAAATTTGCATTTGGGATACATTAAAGGCTTAAAAGTCACTTGAGACCCAACAGGTTGGCTAAGCAGATACTGCTAGGCCTGACATGCAATTGATCCTCAGATTCACAGAGATTCAACAAGTTTTCCTTTGACATCCATATATGTATCATTTGCGTGCGCTCACACACACAATTTAATAAACTGTTGTAAAACTCAAATTATTTGATTGAAGTTCCCTACTGGTTTTATATCTGTTTTGCTCATAAACCATTAACATAATTTCATTAGTTTATTTGCCCTTTGATGAGATGTAGGCTTTGCCTTTGGAAGTGGGGGTAGTCTTCTAGTCATACCATTTGGGATATAGTGTCACAGACTCTGTGTGCATTTTTATATAAATGGTCACTACAGACCAACTAATAAAGTTGACTCTGTTTCCTAGGTTCCCAGGCTTGTAGAAGGATTGACTGGTCACAATTGTTCCCAAGTGGCAGCTGCCAAGGACCACACTGTTGTGTTAACTGAAGATGGATGTGTTTATACATTTGGTCTCAATATTTTTCACCAACTAGGAATTATTCCCCCACCTTCCAGCAGTAATGTACCCAGACAGGTAAGCTTCTTCTTCTTTTTTTTTTTTTATAACCAATAAGGTATTTATTTGCTATAAAATTTATATTGATAAAAGATGTAACTTATTAATAGAGTGATTGCGCAGTTAACGTCATCTTTAGTGATAAGATACATACTTTTCTGATGTGACGTATGTGGTGTGGGTCTTAGAATCCTGGCTAGCAGTAGTGAGAGAATGAAGAAAGGACAGACAGACGGATGTGTAGGAAAGCTGGGATTAATAGCAGTGTGCTTACTTTGATGAAGCACTTACCTACTACCACCAGCATCCTGGAACTTCAGCATGTATATTAGGTGCAGCACAGTGGGAGGTATAGCTGGTATTGGTGGGAGGTCTCTGTGTACAGTCTAAGGCTGTAAACATCCAGGAGCAGAAGGAAGCTGCCTTAGCTAGTCTTTGCACACTCTGGCCAGTTATTCATAAACACTCATACTCAAGCTCCAGGGGGAAGCTTTGTCTTTGTTTTTGAGCTTCACCCAGGCGAGGCTTTGCCACTCTTTTGAGGCTGAGGAATTAGAGCCCTCCATTGGCTGTGCCCATGCCAGCAAAACACTTTACCTCAGGACCTCACTCAGGGTTTCTTATGCTTGCTACAATTTTCATTTATCAGAAGAAAACAAAAGTACCACTTAGCATTCAAAGAGTTAACTTTAAAGATTAAAAAAAAAATCCCCTATGTGCATGTTCCTGAGGGCGAGTGCTTTTTGGATGTCAGAAGATCCCTTGGGGCAGGAGTTATAGGTGGTTGTGAACTGTCCCACCTGGTCCTAGGAACTGAACACAGGTTCTCTGCAACAGCAGTATGTGTTCTTAACCCCTGAACCATCTCACCAGCCCACAGATTTAACTTTGAAGTGTTTAGAAGTGGAGGTGAATAGGGTTTGATTTTTCATTTTTGTTTTCCCTTTTTGGTGCTAGGGATTGAAGTCAAGATTCTTGCAAGCTAAAGATTTTTACTACTTTCCAAACTTTGAAACTTTTTTTAAAAAAGAATTCTATCAATATAACATACTTGCACAAGTGAATCACTAAGAAAAAGCCTTTGCTTTATTAAATGTGTCCCTACTCAAGTGTCACACCTGCGGTCAAGAGAGTATGTGGGTCTTCCTACCATTACCATAGGATCACCCACCATCAAAAGGTGTTTCTCCCCAAATTTATAAACCTTACATGGAATAGGAAGAGTACTCTAAATTAATGTTTTATTGGACTCATTGCCCATGACAGATATTATATTTAATTAGGTGTATAGATCTTCCTCTTTTTTGGATTGCTAATGAATCAGCAGTATTATTCCAGAATATTTGGGTGTAGTCTCTAGTTGGATACTTTAAAAAAGAACTTACTTACTATCTGTCAGCTTGTGGGTATTTAGTTTTGTGGAGTTTTTTAAGAACAGCAGATAGATTGCTCCCTATTTTATTGTCATTGTATGGCCACCTTGGAATCTTAGGCCAATAGGGAAGCTTCGATTTCCCAGGGGTCAAATACATGGCAGTATTTGAAGACAGTTTCAGCAGGAGTGGGTGGGATGATGGTGTTAATTATAGCTAGCTAGTGGATAGAGTGCAGGCATGCATAAGACAGTCCTTCCTGGGAGAAAGTCATCCGTGTTCAAATGTGTTCAAATGTCAAGTGTGTTACCATCATGAGACCCTGGATGTAGCAGATCTAAAAATTATCATTTTTTTTTTTTTGAGAATGGTTATTTTGTAAATGTTTACTATTGTTAGAATTGTAATGATTTGGGTTTTATACAATAGTAGTTTGGTTTGTTAAAACTGATGACTGAAAGCCGATGCATCAGTGTATTTTGAGGATCTGGGTCTTTGTGTGATGGGGAGAGGTGAGAGAGAACAGCTGAGGCGGGCAGTGGGTGAGGAGGATGCTTATTGCCTGCTGGACTGAATCTTAATCGCACTAGATTTTAGATACACAGTCAGCTACAGTCTTGTCATTTTGAATAGATACAGGCAAAATACCTGAAAGGAAAGACTGTCGTTGGAGTAGCAGCAGGCAGGTTTCATACGGTGCTGTGGACTCGAGAAGCCGTTTACACACTGGGACTGAATGGTGGACAACTGGGTAAGAAATTTTTATGGCATATCTAAAAACTGCAGTGTGATCTTAGAATAGATATTTTACAGTTTGTGTATTTGTGTAAATTTTTAGGTCACTTATTGGATCCTAATGGAGAAAAGTGTGTCACTGCCCCTCGTCAAGTCTCTGCTCTTCATCATAAGGATATTGCTGTGTCTTTGGTAGCTGCAAGTGATGGTGCCACCGTCTGTGTTACCACAAGGGGAGATATTTACTTACTTGCAGACTATCAATGCAAGAAAATGGCGACTAAGTATGTATATTTCTGGAAAAGAAGCTTATATTATATCTAAGCTATAGAACTCAGCTCTCCAGCTGCTCACTGACTGCTAGGTACATGCTGTGCTTCATGAGAAGACAGGATGGAGGGGGAAACTAGGCATGGTTTTCTTTGGTGACTATTTTTTGCTTTTTGACAAGGATCTAGTGGACATATAAAAGTTTTGTTTGCAAATTGTAAAATACTATTTTTGAGTCATTTTTAGCATAAGATGTGTCCCACAAGGCTTACTTTCCTTTTTCCTGTGTCTGGTGCACAGAACCTGACTAATCTTCATTCTTGGTTTATAACATGGTCATTGTTTTATCTCTAGACTTTCATATCTTATACACTATTTATTTAAAAATAATTGTCTACCATAAACACTTTCCAGGCTTACTCTTTACATTTGACTGGTGTGCTGCTTATTCATGGACAGTGTAGCCTGCTGTGTTTAGCATGCCATAGCAACATGCGGTAAACTGGCTGTTTCTTGGGAATCAAAGAATACAGAATCAAATTTAGGCATGGGTGCACATGCCGATTGTATTTCTCTGCCTCTCATTTATACACATACTCATAGTGTTTCTTTCATCTGTGATTTTGTTTAGAGGGATACAAAGAGCAGGCATTTTAATATAACTGGGAAGTAATCTTGGGTTTCTGATACATTTTGGTCTTTAGTCATTGGTTAATTTTTATCTTATTTGAAAGTAGTACATTGTTTTAGGTCTTTCCAAAATATTCATCTTTTGTAGGAACCCTTTTTCTTTTCAGACTACTCAGTATTAAGAGCAATATTTGAGAAATGTTTTATTCTATTGTATTTCACTAGAGTAGGGCATACAAATGTGGAAATAATTTTTGCACAACTATAACTGATTTCTGGAAAAATATAACTTAGCTCTTGGAAACAGAGATTTAAATTTGAGCACAGCAAATATGTTCTTGATTATGCATGAAGGTGATGATGAGATGGTGACCTCTTCATTTGTTAATGTGAAGATAGCTTTAAACTAAAAATGTCAGGCATTAGGTTACCATGGCCTATTTTCCTATCTGACATTGATTGTAGGTTGCATGTTTGTTTCAGAATCATGTAAATGTGATCACAGGTGTTACTTAGAACCAAGTAAACAGGTATGAGTTGACTTGTGGAATGTTAAGTTGTAGTTTTAATTAACATTTATAAAACATTTTACTTTCCCTTAACATATTAAGTTGTATAAATATATGTTCCTTTCAAATTTTCATTAAGAAATTATTTTGAGACAGACTAAATTACTACATGGTAACTTTGAAAATACTGGTTTTTTTTCAAAGCAAGTTAACTTTTTGAGAGATAAGACAATTATAGAGTAGCAGTGGTCAGGCTCTCTCTCCACTGTGTTCTGCAAATCAGACAAACAGAAAAACAAATGTGTGGCCTGTGTTGACGACCTTCCAGTGTGTGTAACTGGTTAGGATTGGCCATAGTTAAGCATTTCTATTTTATTTTTAATTTTTTTTTCTGTTAAGATACAGGTATACTTAGGAGCTGATAGCCTTCTAGTGAATGAAATTCAGTGAATGTGAACCTTAGCAAGTGGGGTTTGAGTGCTGATGGTGTGGTAGAGCCTTTGAGAGCAGAGACATGATGTAGGAAGAAAGATCTGCCTGGAGGGCAGGTGGAATCTTTTGACTTTTCTTGTCAATTATTGTTTGAAAAATTATTTCTGCGAAATTGAGCATGTGTGCGTTAGAGAATGTTAATTTATGATTTTTTTTTTTTTTTTTTTTTTTCACTCAGACAGCTAAACTTGAAAAAGGTTCTTGTGTCTGGAGGTTGTATGGAATACAAGGTTGATCCTGAACATTTGACAGAAAATGGGGGTCAGAAAATATGTATCCTTGCTATGGATGGAGCTGGGAGGGTGAGTGTATATTTATGTTAAACACTTGTAATGTGACAAATGTTCTTTAACATCCTAGTATAGAACGAGGGTTTCAGAGACACACAGGACTGCCTCTAACCTAGTGGTGCACAGTAGTACTATTGCTAAACTGTAGCCTAAGGGTTCAATTGCTCTTCTTAAAATAAAAGACAAGTAGTTTGAATTATTTAGTATGTAAACTGAATATCTAGAAACAGAGTTGAAAAGTGTAGATAGTAGATAAAACCATATAACTATTTTTATAACAGAAAACAGGCAATATATTACACATTTGAGCCATAATTGAAAAGGTTGTCCTCAATTCCAGTTTTATACAAATGCACACATCTGTGTGTGCAGGGTTGAGGATACCCTTTATTTTATTACATGTATAAATAATGTTGTGCTAAATGTACACATATCTATGTGTGCAGAGATGAGGATACCCTTCATTCTAGCACATGTATAATAAGTAGTGTGCTTTTAGGTCTTATCGCAACTATAATTTTCATTTTTGTACAAATGGGTCAGTAGAATTGCTCGTTTTAAATGTTTTTGATTTTTAAATGATTTCTGTGTGTGAGTACATGCTGTGGTGCACTGTTACAGAGGAAAAGCTGGGGAGCTCCTTTCCTCTTTATATCCTGTGAGCCCCAGGTGTTTGACTCAGATCACTTAAGTGGTAACGCATTTCACCAGCCTAAAGACATGCTTAATACAGGTTCATAATTATAGATAGCTTAAATTTTAAATAGTATTGTAAGTTAAAACATTTAAATTTAACATTATATCTAACTTTTATGTATTAGTAATATTGATAAAATTACACACTGGTTAAGAAAACAGTTTTCTTCTCATAAAATAGTGACTTGGTAAGATATTTTGTGAGGTTTAAATAGTGAAACTTCACATAACATTTCTCCAATCTCAGAAACAAATCACAAGCTTAAGTATGTTTCTGGGAAAAATATTAGAAGGTATTATGAAAAATAGTCACCAGCCATTCAAGTTGTACAGAAACATGGTACAACAGCTACTGATCTTTCAAAGGCACCCACAGTGTTACCTTTAAAATGGCTAACAGATAAGCCTATATATGTGTTTAATAATGGCTTTTAACAAAGAGAAATTGCAAGCCTTAGAACAGTTGGTACAGGAACAGTTAAATGCTCAGCATGTTGAAGAATCAGCCAGCCCTTGGAATTCTCTTGTATTTGTTATCAGAAAGAAATCTGGAAAATGAAGAATGGTAAGAGATCTAAGAGCAGTAAATAAGGTAATCCAGCCAATGGGCTTCCTACAATTTGGAATTCCTTTACCTTCTTTGTTACCTAAATAATGGCCTATCATAGTTACTGACTTAGAAGACTGTTTCTTTACTATACCTCTACAAGAACAGGACAAAGAAAAATTGAATAATTATATCTGGACATGTTCGTCAGTACCACACAGTGTCCCTTCCCTTCTCATGGAACAACACAGACTTTTGACAGGCACAGTAGTGCTTTACTGTAATCCTAGCATGCTGGGGACTCAGGCAGGAAGGTTGTGAGCTGAGCCTATGTTGGTTGCGTAGGAAGATGCAGTGCAGCTTGGGCTATTTAGAAAACCCTGTTTTACCCCCACCCCTCATAAACATACAAGATGTAATTGCAAAGCTCCACCTGCTAGTGTGTTTATAGGCCTGAATCGTAGCCGTTATTAAAAAAAAATTCTCATGAGGAGTCAGACTTTTGGAAATGATCAGTTTTAGTTGGATGTGGTGGACACTCTTTAGTTCCAGTGCACAAGACAGTGATGCCAGGATTCATGAATTCTCAGGCTAGCCTGTGATGTATAGTATGTTCCTATATTAGAACAAGTCAACAGCCCCTTCTTCTCTATCAACAGTTTTAAACCTAGAACTTGACATGTAACCAGACAGAGGCACTGCTCTGTAGATAAAGTTGTGCAGCTCAGCCCAGTACCCTCCCTTTACATCCTTCTGTACCTTAGCACTGCTTCCTGTTCTATTCCCAGGACTATTAGGAGTCACTAAATGGAGACAACTTCTTTATCTAAGACTTTGTTTTAGTCACACAATTAAGTATATCTTCTTTTTATTCTGGAGAGTGAGTTGGATTGAGTTTGATAAGTACTTGATAATAGAGTGTTGACTCTTTACATTTTAGTGTGCTATAATACTTCAGCAAGAATGTTTGCCCCAAGCAAATCATGGAAAACAGTGTCTCCTTGGGGAAGTGCCACAGAAACACATTTAATATTTATGTTGCTTAATCTATTTTCCTGAAAGATGTAGTTCTCCAACATCATCTTGATTTTTGTAGTCTCTCTCTCTCTCTGTCTCTCACACACATTTACTTATTTTATGTGCATTGCTGTTTTGTCTGCAAGTATCTCTTTTGTTCTGTGGAAGAATAATCATCAAAACACAAAATTAAGGCTTTTATTTTGACAGCATTGTTTTTAAATTCAGGTTTTGCTTGTTCTGATGCTGTGTTGCTTTATATTGTTCTGTGGTTTGGTTTCATTTTAGGTGTTTTGCTGGAGATCACTTAGCAGTTCTCTGAAGCAGTGCCGATGGGCCTATCCACGCCAGGTGTCAATCTCTGATATTGCTTTAAATAGAAATGAAATTCTGTTTGTCACCCAGGATGGGGAAGGATTTAAAGGGAAATGGTTTGAAGACAAAAGAAAGAATTCTGAAAAAAAAGGTCAGTGTGTGACTGTACCTAAGTGCTCTAGCCAGCTTTTAATGTGATGGCACTGCTAGGTTTACCCCTACGCATCTGTGTATTTGCCTTTGTGTTAGTTCAGTGTCTATCCTAGTCACGCATGGCACAGGGCATGGCTATCCCTCTCTGTTGTTAGTATTTAATGCATTCTGTGGCACATTGTGGTCCTTCATTATATCCTCTTGAACCAGTGAATTAGTTGTTATGTACTTACAGTGTATCTTACATTTATGATCACTCTGAGAGTTACATACTCTTCAGAATTATAAAACATAAAAGAAATTTTATATAATATTGATTTATTGTGTTTTATTTCTTTAGAGATGACTTGTCTATAAACATGCAAAGTGCTTTGACTATGTGCTAGATACAGGGCAGGGTTTTAGTAATATAAAAATGTGGGAGATTAGCACCTGGTTCCCAGGCATTCATAGCTGATAGAGCAAAGAGACTTGTATTTAAAGTTTCTGAGGCAGATAACTAATATGTGTACGTGAGTTAGTTTCTTAAGAGCACAGGGATGGGACTAACAGTGTTAGAGGAAGCACAGTGCAGTCCAGGAGACTGAACGGACTACACTTGAAGGTGTAACCAGAGCACAGGTAGTCTTAGTTTTACATCACCTTAGTGATCTGATAGAATTCCCCATGCTCCCTCAGACACCCTTCCTGTACATCTCACAGTTAGCAAGTGGTACTTCTCTTATACTAAATGTTTGTTTTTATTGTTCCTTTTCCTTTCTTGATTGATTGCTACAATCCCAATCTATATCATCTTTTATTATTTTGTGTGTGGAATTAAAGAAATATAGTTTTGTGTATGTTCTATGATTTAATTTTTTTTCTGCTGCAGCCAGAATAATTTTTTGGTAAGTGCTGTGACTAAATAGACATGTTTTAATACTTTGTTATATGGACTGAATTTGACTAGTTTAATCATTTCTCTACGGTATGACTTTCTTGCTAGATTGGAGTAGTGAGGGTAGGGACATTTCTGCCCTACTGACTCTTGGTTGCCCTATTGGTGATCATTAAATCACAAAGGCACAGTGTAGTCATTTGGGTACTTGCTCAGTGCCTGCCAGAGAAAGGAAGGAACTTGTGGTGATACTTAGGTTCATACAAAGCTAATATTGATAGAGCTACCAGTGTGAAAGGTGACTGGCTGCAGTGAGCCTTTGTTGGGAGAAGAAATTGTGGCTAATACTGAAAATTCTTTGTATGTGTAGTAAGTTACGCAGCACCTAGTCTGTGCTGAAGATAGAGAGGTTGTAAATTCTTCAGAAAGACTTCATGTGTACTTTTATACTTTTCAAATCACTTTTATTCCAGTTACTCCTAAATCTTTTTAATAATTCCATTGCAGCCTTGATTAATGATAGTTCGTTTATTTTCTTTTTAGCAGACATTTTACCAAACCTACATCATTCCTCATCAGATGTGTCTTGTGTCTCTGATACAAATAGTGTGTATGAAAGAATTCGACTTGAGAAACTTCCTTTTGCCCATAGAGCTGTTAGTGTCAGCACAGATGCAAGTGGGTGCAACTTTGCAATCCTACAGTCAGACCCTAAAACAAGGTATAATTGTCTTTAATACATTTTATTTTTAGAAGGAATAATCATTAGGCTCTGTTTTCAGTAGCTCCTGATGCAAATTAAATTGAGGAGCTGTTACCAAGATCTAGAAACCTTCAACAAATGAGGTGTCACAAGGTCGATCAGGAGGGAGTGTTTGTTACATTGGGGATAGTGTGTTTCCCCAGTTTACATAACCTAATTTTGAAAATATTTAAGGAAAATGCACATGCCTATGTAGCATAGGGTCTGTATTTAGTACATGTTAAACTTGGGGTTCTCAGATTCTAAAAAATGGATTGTAAACGTTTCTTAGATAGTATAAAATTTTCTAACTTAAATGTGATAATTGACAAAGAGGTGGTGTGGTCACATGCTGGGTAGAATCGCAGTGAACATGTTCTAACCACATTAGTAGAGAGAGAAGATAAATATCAGTGACATTATTGAAGAAGAAGCGGGGCTTGGAAGTCAGGTGACCATCCATTCTGATTTTCCCAGGTTCCCAAGTTAGCCCTGAAAGTGTCATAAGCTGGGAAATCCCCCAGTCCAAGGCAAAGCAAGAGCATCAGTCACCAACCTTGATGGAAGGAAATGTAGATGACTGGTGTGTGGCTATAGGCATATAGCACTCAGGGTTGTAGGATGATAAGATATATATTTTCACTTGAATAACTATTCTTGATCTGTGACTTTATTTGCTTAGTTCCTGTTTTTTCTTCCCTTGTAAAATAATATTTGGAACTTTTCTTATTTTTATTGTTTTCAATTGTGTTGATTAAACATTATATAAAAAAACAGAAAAATATTAAAGGTTAAGAAAATATTTAACATTTTTTGGGGTGATATTCTTGTATTTAGAAAATACCAGAATTGAACATTTCTAAATTTAAGTAAACCATTTCTTTTCCAAGGGAATCAGCTTGGGATCCGTTTTCTTCAAAGGAGTAATTATCTTTTTTTCATTTCTAGCCTTTATGAAATTCCAGTTGTGTCTTCATCATCCTTTTTTGAAGAATTTGGCAAGCTCTTGAGGGAAACAGAAGAAATGGATAACATCCATGATGTGACATTTCAAGTGGGCAACAGACTCTTCCCTGCTCATAAATACATTTTAGCAGTGCGCTCTGACTTCTTCCAGAAATTGTTTCTTTCAGATGGCACTCCTTTAGAACTGACAGATGTGTACCGGAAAGACGAAGATGCAGCAGGGTGCCATCTCTTTGTGGTGGAGAAAGTTCATCCCGACTTGTTTGAATACCTCTTACAGTTCATGTATACAGATACCTGTGACTTGTTAACTCCTGGCTTCAAACCAAGAATACTTGTGAACAAAAGGCCAGAAGACTATAAGGGCTCCCAAGATTCTCATATGAATAAAATGAATTGCCATGTGGATGATAGCCAGAAGGCAGCATTTGAGGTTTACAAAAGCAACCAAGCTCATACAATTAGTGAAAGGCAGAAAAGCAAACACAAATCTTCCAAAAAGGGAAAAGGTATTGGAGAAGATGATCCTGTAAAGATGCTTCAAAATGTTGCAAAGAAGTTTGGCCTTAGTAATTTGAGTAGCAGGTACAGTTCCGGTCCTCTGCTTGCCTCAGTCAGCCCTCTGAAGTGTGTGCTGCCTCTCCTTTCTTTACTCTCACTCCCCTCTCTGTCTCCCCTTTTACATCTCTTTGGGGAGAGGTACATGGACGCGTACCTTCCTCTCACTGCTGTTTTCTGGTAGTTACCATTAGGGACTTCCTCATTTGGAATTAAAGAACAAAAAGGTTGCTGGTGGGTTTCAGGTGCAATGCCGTGAGGGTGTAACAGGGAGAGTGGCATGCCCTATTGTGTGCTGGAAAGGACTTGAGTGTCAGAAAGACCTGTACAGTGTATAGTGTGTGCTTTCTCTCTCTGCTTATCCTGGCCAGACATCAGCTTCTCAGTATGGAAAGTCCCTTTGTTGTTTATGATGACTTGCTATGGAGTTAGTTACTAAAGTGTCTCGAGGCACTTGTTACACAAACCAGCATTGATATGCTCTTTCTCTCAGGAGGCTTTCATAGGAAGCTGCTTATGCTGGAATAACCATTGTAATGGATTTGGGGCAGGGAAGACTGCGTATTGTGATTTCTGTTGGAAAATATAGAAAGACTGTGTTACAGCTTTGATTTGTAACTTGCCAGTAATGATATTTAGCATATTTTAAATTCTAATTAAGACTGATTTATTATAACTTTGAATGGGGTTTGTCGTCACTTTTTAATGTTTAACTGTAAGCCTGACGGTTAGATTTTGTTGTCATTTGGTCTTCGAAGACTATATCCACATATTGTTAATTTATATTTTTCCTTGATAGGTTAGATGGAGTCAGATTTGAAAATGAAAAAATTAATGTCATTGCAAAGAAAACTGGTAACAAACTGAAGCTCAGTCAGAAAAAATGGTAAGTAGTGAGGACCAGCTGTGCATGTTTAGATTTTGGTTTATAAGATGGAAGTAGAGCTGCTTGCCCATTACCATTACCCTCTGGAAGGCTTCGGAGCCCATTGAATCAGACAAAGCACTAACTGCTTAAGTCCTTGAAGATTATTCTTTCTGGTTTATTCAGATGAAGAGAAGGATTTTAATTTTTGCCTTTCCTTCAGTTGTGAATCTTCCAAGTAGGATTTTATGTGACCTCTTCCAAATGGTTGTTTTGCTTAGTATGCTTTTTTTAAGAATAAATATACTACATACATTGTTAAAAGTTTCATGTTAGATATTTTATAAATGATATGTCCTGAAGAAAGAGAAACTGAAAATTTTTAAGAATGAATTGGCATACAGTAGTTTGTTCAAATAAGACAATTAAAGGACCTTGAGTGTCCTGTGACTGCCACTAATACCTGCCTGCAGTTAAAAAAAAAAAAAAAAAAAAAATCAAGTGGAAGGTTTTAGTATTCAGTTCTCTTTTAAAAGAAACTAAAAATGATTTGGCTTTTACTGTCTTTGCTGAGATAGTGAGAGATGGGGCATACTGCATATCCATGAGTGTTTTTATTCTTGCTAGCATTTGACTAAGATTCAAGTTAAGGCAAATCCTTAGGCTTTTTTCACCCCTTTGTAAATATTTAAGAAACTGATCTTTATTTGATTAAACTTTTCCCCCAGTTCATTTCTGTATGACGTTACTATGAAGTCTGTGGATGGAAAGGAATTCCCCTGCCATAAATGTGTGCTCTGTGCAAGACTTGGTAGGTGATGTCTTGTGAAGTTCTGTGTCCTTTGTTCGGGCTCTGGTTCTCTGTTCTCACTGCACTGTTTTCTTGCAGAGTATTTCCATAGCATGCTGAGCAGCTCCTGGATCGAGGTGAGCTATATAGTGTGGAGGCATTCCAGCATAGGGGCTTAGGGGCTTGTACATTAAGACATTCAGAATTAGAACTTGTTATTTTGGATTAGTTCTTCATTTTGTGTTACATTATGTGTGTTCAAGGTTGCTAGAAAATACCAGCATTTGGAAAGTTAAAATTATTGCCATAGAGCTACTTAAAAATTACAATCTCACCACCATTAGGGTTGTCTTTGTGTGTCTTGTTTTCTGTGCCCCTTTTTATGTCATATATTAAAATAAGAGTCTCATTTTAGATTTATATTTTATATTATTTGTATTATATATATTTATATATTTTATAAATTCTTCCAAGGGTCTGTGATCTGTCTAAAGTTTTCATTGTAGTAACTCAAGTTAGACTATGACAGTGTTTTATTGTTTCAGATTAATGAATTGATTTTGTCTTCCGTGCTCATAGGCCTCCAGGTGTGCAGCTCTGGAAATGCCAATACAGTCTGAAATCCTGAAAGTTATTCTGGACTACCTCTACACTGATGAAGCTGTGGTCATAAAAGGTACTGACAAAAGCAAATTTAGCAGGTTCGATAATAGAAGGATAAAATTGACGTGAATCACAGTTTCCTTTATATTGTCTTTAGAGACTTAACAGATTACCACAAATAGGAATCAAGCAGAAAAATTACATTTCATCACCTGGAATCATGTTAGAATTGTGTGTCATGGTTGAAATTAGTGTTAGAAGGTTCATAGCCACCTCTAGGTGAATACAAGGAGTGTAATTTTTGATAAATTCTCTTGTGAATTTCCCTCTTCTAATAATATGTCAGCAGCGAAACAGATGAATTCACAGGAAGTTGAGACAGGAAGTGATTAGTGCACGTTGTCAAGCAGAGCTCTGTTGTGGGTCTGCTTGCTGCAGTTCCTCTCAGTGAACACTTTTGGGGTTCATTATACTGTTAATTTTTAGGCACAGATATACATTGAGGATTTTTTAAGGTGAAAAGACCCTGTTTATAAGAAATTACTATCTAGCAGATGTAATTGTGTGTGTGTGTGTGTGTGTGTGTGTGTGTGTGTGTGTGCATATAGTACCCTAGTCTGCATGAGGAAATCTGGGTGGTCTTTGTTAAGATGTCACCAACTGAGAGTAAGATTTTGAAGATTTGTGTACCTGATGTGTGACTGAGACTTTAAAATATATATTTGTAATTTATATATTTGAAATGAGTAATAAATATTTTTTTTAAAAATTTGAGATATTCACATTCAACAAATTACACATTTCTAAAGTTCGGAAAGCTGACATCTTAATAGTACCTTGAGTATTGGGTATTGGGTATGCGTGAATAGTTTTAATCTGTTGTTTTTTTTGTGCAGATTTTGCATTTGTGTGTGTGTGTTTAGCTGTGTAGATCAGAGGTACAAATTAGGTGTCTTCTTTTGTTGTTTCTCACTTAAAATCTTTTAAGTTTATTTGTACCCCTCTCCCCTCACCCTACCTGGGGTCTGGGGATTGAACTCAGGTTATGGTACTTGGTGGCAAGCACTTTAACTCAGCATTCTGCCAGCCCTTACTATGTTTAGAAAAAAATGAAATTTTTTTTGTTTGTTTTTTTCTTTCTTTTTTTCTGGAGCTGAGGACCGAACCCAGGGCCTTGTACTTGCTAGGCAAATGTTCTTCCACTGAGCTAAATCCCCGACCCAGGTGAAAAAGTGATTTTTTTTTTTTAAATTTTCTAGTTTTAGGGGAGGATTTTACTGTCAAAACAATCCTGTTTAATTCTAACTCAATGTCAGTATTACTCAAAGAATATTTTTATGTCCCCTTTTCTACTTTGTTCTGTTCTCATTATAGCTTTATATAATATGTGCCCGTCATCATATGTCTGTTATTGCTGTATACATTTTTGAAAAAAAAAATGTGTAATCAAGGGAGAAAAAAATATTTCTACTATTGTTGTTCGGTTTGTAGTTATGTTTACGTATTTTGTCTTTTTAATTTAATTGAAAATTTTTTATTCCTGAGAATTTCATACATATGTACAATGAAATATGATCATATTCAACCCTGCTTTTTCTCTCCAACTCATCTCGTGTATCTCTCAACTTTTCCCCCTCTTAACTTTCTTGTCTTTTTTCTTATTTATTTATCTGTTTTTGAAAGACCACTAAGTATAGTTAGTGCTTCCCATAGCTGCCTGGCTCTGTGGCCCTCCTTTGGAACATGGGTAGCTTGACTTGCTGTTAGTTTTAGGAATATTTTTAATGAACTGGGAAATTATAAGCTCTTCAGACATTCTGGTAGTCTTTTGCACTGAAATAATCACTTCAGGTTGATCATTTTATAGTCTCATTGTGAGAATATATGAGCCAAGTGTCATTAATAGTTTTGTTGTCAACCTGACAGAATGTAGAATTGGCTGGGAGAAAGATGGGCCTCTGGAAACAAGTGCCTTCCTGGGATTATTCTAACTATGGTAATAGAGATAGCAAGAACATTAATTAAGGTAGAAGAACCATCCACTGTGGGGGCTGCATTTTCTGGACTGGGGTCCTAGATTGTAAAAATTGAAAAGGGGGACTGAGTAACAGCGTGTAGCCATTGCTTTCTTCTCAGTGATTTCAGTGTTACCAGCTGCTCAGGTTCTTCCGCCCTGACTCCCCTGATGTGATAGGCTACATGTCCAGCTGTGACCCAGGAGGAACCCTTCTCCCTGAGTTGCTTTAGTTGGGGCTTTTATCATAGTAGGAAGAGAACTTTAAATATCAAGGCATTTTAGGAGTTTTTTTTTTTTTTCTAGTCCACCTGAAAGGTACAGATAATTTAATGTGATCACAGTTTGTTATAGTTGTCCATCTGACATGTAGAAAAGAATAATAAACCTCTAACCTTGATGTCTTAACTTTTTGTTTTTACTAATTAAAATGGTTACAGAATAACAGAGAGTAATTTTTTTTTTTTCATTTTCTTCTTAGAGTCTCAAAATGTGGATTTTATCTGTAGTGTTCTTGTAGTGGCCGATCAGCTTCTCATAACTAGATTAAAGGAGATGTGTGAAGGAGCATTGACCGAAAAACGTGAGTAATTAGAATTGAGTATTACCATGTTTTTAGGTTGATCTAATATACTTTATTGTATTAGCTTTATTTTTTCACTATGGTGAAACACTGTTTGTGTGCTTCTAAAAGATGGTTGGGCATGATGGTACACAGCTCCAATCCCAGCACTTGGGAAGCAGAGGCAGGTGTATCTTTGTGAGTCTGAAGTCAACCTGGTTTATATAGAGAATTCTGGGCCAGATTACCTGGTCTACATAGAGAGTTCCAGAGCTACATAGTGAAACTCTTGTCTCAAAAGCAACCAAAAACCAAACATACAAACAAAAGGGTAAGACATTTAGATTATTATATGCCACCATTTGTAAACACATTCTTTCCTTAGAAATAATTGAAAACACCTACACCCTATATTTAGAAAGTATTTTTTATTAACATGCTGTGAAATCCTAAATAATGACAGTGATACCCAGTCTATTTGAGGATTTCAATAGGAAGGTTTGAAAGCAGGCTTTTACTGTTACCTGGTCTTGATTACATATTTCTCTCTCTTTTTTTAACCAACTCATTTTCTGTTTGCTGGACATTTTATATAATTTTCCTCTTAGCTTATTGTTGTTAAAGGTTCTGGCCCAGACTTTTCCGGGCTAGACCAGAGGTTTGGTCCCACTCTCAGCCCCACTTAGCCTCAAATAATCACACACAGGCATATATTATTTTTATGCTGATTGACCTAGGGCCCAGGCATCTAATTTGCTAACTCCTTCATCTGAACTCAACCCATCTTGTTCAGCTGTGCGGCTCCATACCTTTTCTCAGAGCAGCATTTCACCTTCTTTTCTCTGTGTCTGCTGCCATCTCCTCATTGTGTCTGTGGTGGCTCTCTCTGGAGGCTCTCTGGCTTCTGTCTCTGTTCTTCCTGTACTCAGAGTTTTCTTAGCCTGGTAGCCCCGCCCACACTTCCCGTTTGCTTTTGGCCAGTCAGCTTTTATTAAACCCATAGCTGAGACAAATATTTACATTACCAGAGTAATCCCACTACAGTTTATCTCAATAAAATCCATGAACTTTTTTCACCTTAGAAATTAGATATTAATTTTTGTTTGTGGTTTACCTGTTGAGTTCTGTGTCTTCAAGCTGTAGAAATGACTTAGCTGTGCAGGCCATGTGTTTTCCGTTTCTCTACACAGCTCTACTGGGTTGAGCTCAGCATACTGATCCTTTTACTGCCACAGTGGTCTTTAAATGCCCTTTCTCCTTTATTCATTAGATCATTTTGTTTAACATGAAAGTTCAAGTTTTTTATAACTTGATATGCAAGGATTTTTTATTTTGTATGTTAGTTTTGTATGTTCCAGTTCATAGCTGCTTTGGAAGAAGTTATGTTAAATTTTAAAAATTTTTATAGATGCTTGCTAGTCTCTTGTCTTTTTGAGTGTTGTGGGCTATCTTTTCCTTGATTAGTAATAGGAATTTAGCCCTGATTTTCTTTCCATAAGTGAGAAAAGAGGCTACAGTAAAGGACTTACTATGGCATAGATATACAGTATGAGCCTAGGTATTTTCATTGGCTCAGAGTCTCTGCTGACCTCCTGGCATATTCTTTCCTAGTCTTTGCTGCACAGTTGCTTTTACTAGTGGATAAATTTCTAGCAGAAGGATTCCACGGAAGCCTGTTTAGTCATTACACTATTGTAGAATATTATTTTAAGGTGTGTTACTTTTGTTTATGTTATATTTGTTTAATTTTATGAAGCCTGTGTTACTGTGCCTGTCTAAATCACCTCATGGTCTAATAAAGAGCTGAATCGCCAATAGTGAGGCATAGAGGAAAATTGAAGGAGAAATCTGAGAGGAGGAGAGAAAGAGCAAAAGAACAAGGAAGTAGCCAGAGAAAAAGGAGGACTCCAGTGGCCAGCCACCCAGCTACATAGCTAGCCATAGAGTAAGAAACACAGGAAAGTATATAGGAGTCAAAAAGAAAAGGCCCAGAGGCAAAAGATAGACAGGACAATTTAAGTTAAGGAAAGCTGACAAGAAATAAGCCAAGTAAGATCAGACATTAATAATTAAGAATAAACCTCTCTCTCTCTCTCTGTGTGTGTGTGTGTGTGTGTGTGTGTGTGTGTGTGTGTGTGTGTGTGTGTGTGTGTGTATGTGTGTGTATGTGTGTGAGTGTGTTTTATTGGGAGCTAGGTGGCAGGTCTCCCAAAAGAGTAAAAGCAAAAACAACCAGCAACATTGCACACATCATTTCCAACTAAACAGTTCAAGGAAAGCTTTTGTGTGATTCATTTTGTGAGATGATTTTATTATCAGTTGCAGTTTTAGCTTAGTCAGAGGGTAGTAGAGACTATTACTGACTATGATTGAAACTTTTGACAGTTTAGGGGGGAAAAAAAAAGAAATGAAAAAAGACAGACTGTACAAAGCAGCTGTGATGTTCTGTTGGCTGGTACCCAGTATGAGTAAGATGGAGAGTTTTTGGTGGCTGTAGTTAAGAGCAGGTAGAATATTCTTGGAGGGTTTTCATTAAAACATTTCACATAGACATTACTGAACATTAGTAATCCTAAGCTTTTTTGTAGTTTTATGCACTGGCATGGACAATACTATAGGATCATTTAGTTATATACAGATTAGTCAACATTCAGAATTTATTTTATCAGTTTCTCCTAGACTTAATGCTTCTTGTAATTTGTAGTTGTTGGTTCCAAGACAAGATCTTAATGTAGTTCAGCTAGTGTATGAATGCATAGAAGTCTTGCTTCAGCCTCTTTGAGTGATGGGATTACAGGGTGTGCACAACCATGCCACATCTTTTTAGTGTTATAAAAGAAGACTATTGTACTATATGAGTGAAAAGGAATGTTCACTGGTGAAAGTAAAATCTCTTCAAGACTTTTTGGAAGAAGAATGGTAGTTCTTATATATTTCCTTTTAGCTAACCCTAATCCACCTTCTGTGTTTTCTTTCTCTAAATTTGTGTATGTGCAAGCTTGTTTTTTCACCTCAAAACCAGTTAGTTAAAATTACTCTGGCGTATTGTAATGAAAGTCATTTCTGTATTCACCCCAGCATTCATTCCTTTGTTTAGAGAATAGTTTTCTAGTTTTAAATGTTGAAGTCTTACAACTTTAGAAATGCAAGTAAGTCACTTTTCATCTAATTTTGTAAATCTCTTTTCTCTGTAGTTACCCTTAAGAATGCTGCTATGCTGCTGGAGTTTGCAGCAATGTACAATGCTGAGCAGTTGAAACTGTCTTGTTTACAGTTCATGGGGCTGAATATGGCAGCCTTACTTGAAGCAAGGTTGGTTGAGTTCCTATGCTGTATAATTTTTGCACAAGCAGATGTTTATATGTAAATAAAAAATGGACTTGGGCTTTAAAAATGAATAATGTACTTACCAAGATGGAATGAATTTGACAAATGCTGAGTCATCACTTTCAGCATTAGTGGGACCATGGAAACTTCCAGTGTTTCTAACAGTGATTTAAAAATTATATTCTGTTGACACAGGCTCTTATTATGTGGCTCAGGGCTTCTTTATGATCCTAATCATTAGGGCTCTGTATGTGTACTAGGCCTGTTTACACATGTATTTTTTGTTTTTAATGAAAAATTTTATACTTAAAGAAGATAAAAATATAACTTCTCACTGTAAGTCAATAGTAAGAAAAATGAGGCTACATTTTTGAGCTAAGATTGGAATTGGAGTCTTTGGTGTCAGTTTACACTTTAAGATAATTTATCTTCTCCTTTGTTTTGTGTTTTTATTATAATAGTAGTGATTACTGCTTATTATATATGTAGTTTTATATTTTGTTTGAGTAGTTATAATAAAGTAGTGTTTTATATATACTGGACATATTTCTAAAAGTATTATATAGACTAATTTTTACATACTTGTGAAATAGTTTTTCCTAATATCCTTGTATTGCAAATGAGAAGGCTTGGGAACTTTTTATTTTTTTAATTTGGGAGGCAAGAACTAAGAAAATCTTGATCATTACAAATGATAAGAAATGACAAGGAAGTTCATGCCATTATCTTAGCAATCTGGAGGCAGAGGCAGGTGGATTTCTGTGAGTTCAAGGCCAGTGTGATCTACATAGCAAGCTCTAGGCCAGACAAGTCTATATTATATAGTGACATTGTATATCAAAATAAGAGGAACAAAATGAATAAATAAAGCAAAACAAATGAGAACAACTTAACCACCCACTTTGCAAATTTGATACGATTTTTAACTGAACTTATTCTAAAACATTGAAATAAAGTGCTCTGCTGTTTTCTTGAGATGAATCATGAATCATCTTAACCAACCACTAGGACTGATTTAAAGAAATTTCTATAGCCATTTAAGAATTATTTTATGATGAAATTTTAAAAATTCAAATTAAAGTAAAAATCTATTATAAGCTGGTTAGGTTTCTGGACTTAATTTTATTTCTGACAGTGATTCTCTTGAGAGCAGCTTTATTATTTTATATTGTCCCTCATTAAGTTTATCAGATATGAATTCTTTCAAAATTGCCATAATGGCAAATGCTCTATTACATGGTTTCTTGGTTATTCTGAGACAAATGTGTCCTCTCAGCTACTTCAGGATAGCACCTGCTGTGATGATGTCTTGAGTAATTTTATCTGAGTAGACAGACATAACTTTGTATGAAGACTTAACTGTTCTTAATCAGGTATGTGTTTGCTAAAAGTAAAAACAACATATGCAGATATTAAGAAAAAGAGGGCTGTATCAAAATTTACTTAGCATTACAAGCTAATGTAAGTAATTATTCTACAAGTGTTGAAAACTGTTATGGTATGCATTGTAATATGAAAGGTGATTTGTGCTAGTTGTAGAAATAGCTTTTAGAAACAATATGTAGATGAATATATACACGTACACTTTGTATACACACACACATAAAAAATGGATTTAAACCTTGTTTTAAATTTTCATTTATGCCTAAAGTACCTGTTGGAACTCGTGAGACTTGAATTTATCTTGCATATAGTCGTTATAATCCAATCTTTATTTTATGTTGGAAGATTTTATGACTCAAGCAAAATGAGCTCCTTTTGGTCATGGAGGTAATTGAGAACAGTGATAATGCTAGGTAGAACCTGGATACTCTGATGTGTAAGCCACTGTTCCATCATGACAGTATGTAAGACTCTGTAAGACAGTACAGCTTGTGAGAGAAGGTGGAGAAATGAGGGCATGGTGTTGTTTTACAGAAGAAAAGACTATGTTTATCCCATTCCAAACACTTGTTTTAGTTTTATCAAGATATTTGTATAATATGTTTACTGGTTACCTGAAATCTCTAACATATAACTATACCTATTTCCAAAAGGAATTTCAGAACTAGTATATGTAAACTTGGAAAAAGAACCTTGCTACTTATTTGACAATTTTAAATAACTATACTTGAAAATCTTGATGGCTGTTAAATTATTTGAATCTTAAGCTAGAATTTTATTTCCTGTTTTTCAGGTCTCTTGATGTTTTAAGTGAGGATGTTTTGAAGGATCTTTCCATATTTTATCGAAAAATGGTAATAGTTTTGTTTTCTTAGTACAGATTTTATAAGCTATGGTGTTAATCTTTTAAAACATAGTATTAGACCAGACACAACAATATTTCATAATGAATGCAAACACATTATCTTTTAGAAATTAGACGTAAAATTTCTTTAAAGTCCCATTGGTAAGTATGAGAATCAAAATTGAAGACATAATAAAATTAAGAAATCTCTTATAATTTTTTATAATAAAAATTACTAATTCAGAATAATTTTACAATTTTACATGACTCGTGAGAGATGGATCAATCTACACTTAATAAGAAAATGGAGCCTTTCAGCCCCCACCTCCAACAATTTTATGTAATATGCCTTTTATTAAATCTATTAAAAAATTTTTTCTAGACTTTTTCTAGCTAATGTTACCACCTGGCATTATAAGTGATATTTTGTTAATTTTTAAGAATATTAACTAATTTTGTGTTTATGAAGTACTATCTTTTATTTTATAGATTCCAGCAATGGAGAGAAGAGTCATTACACCATATCAAGATGGACCAGATATTAGCTATATACAAGTACATGATGAAGATGTCTTTTTCAAAGAAGAAATAAATATTGAACCAAATTACTCGTAAGCCTTCTTATCTTTTTTTTTTTCCTCTTTTTCTTCTCTTTACCCCATGGGATGCCTGACACTTTATATTAATATTGGAATTATAAATTGAGATGTCCTGATAGAAAGTATGAATGTGCAGTTTTAGTTTTGATATAATGCAAAGTAATTATACATGATTGATATTTTAAATCTAAACTGTTTTAACATGTAAGTATAAAAGTATTGTGGCCTTCAGGAAGACATACAGGTTAGTTAAGTGTGTTTGTCTTAATGGCCTCCTCCAAACCTCATGAAGTTATGGTAAAGCCATTTAAAAAGGCACACTGTTGCACTAGGGCGAAAGATGCAAAAGTGCCGAATGTGGTCAGGAGATGGGCCTGGTGTTGGCTGCAAAGTAGCAGCTCTGTAGCAATGACAACATAAAACATAAAACAGTTCTGGAAATGCTTGGCAATTATGGCAGCCCAGTTCATGAAGATTAGGACAAGCGGATCCCATTCCCTTCCTAAAACCCTGTTCAGCCAGGTGATTGTCTCTCCTCTGTCTTGGTAGAAGACTACAGGTTACTCAGGAGGCTGGACTAGAGAGCATCTGGAGAGGAATGCAGCAACCATGGATGGGGTGATAATTTCTCAGGAATTCTCTCTGTAGGCCCTGACTGCTTCAGTAGATGGTGTCTACACTAGCTTTTTGGCATTGTGAAAAAATCCCTGAGAAAAACCAATTAAAGGTGAAAGGGTTTGCTTTATCCTCCAGCTTCTGAGGATTTTGTCCTGCCAGCTCCTTTGTTCTTACAGCATGGCAGAGCAGGGCTGCTCACCTCATAAGGCCAAGGAAAGAGAGAACAAGGGACCAGGACATAATATACTCTTTAGGAAATGCTCCAGCAATCTTGTTTCTCCAATTAGGATCTTATTTCTAAATAACACATTAAGATGTAAACTCATGAATTTGTTAAGCCATTGATGAAATTGGACTCCTTATTATCCAAGTCTTTTTCTATGACCCTACTTTTGATCCTTATTTCATCTGGGACCACTTTGAATATGTGAGTCTGTGGGAGGACATTTAACATTCAGACCCCAACAGTGATCCACAACGATTGAGTTGGAAGTCCGTCACCAAGATGAGGGTCTAACAATTTTGACAACCTTTGCATAGAATAAATACCTAATTAGTGTTTTAGGCTAATACATTATTAGCATTTTAGGCTCACACCATAGAATTGTCCATGGAACAAATAATTTTGTAGGGTGAAGTCTTTGGTTGTTGAGATCATCTACGCTAGACAAATAGCTATGTGCCTCACTGAAAAACTATTCTTGAGTTCTAGAAGTGTTCTTTTAATTGCTTTCTAAACCTTTTTTCTGATGTCTGATATTTTGGACAATGGAAGTTAGGTAAATTATTCTTAAATGTTTAACACATATAAAATTAGAAGTATAAAGTTTATTAACATTGAGTTAAATAACTCATTAACTGCCACAGAAAGATATATTCACAGCTAGCTTGCAGGACTAGTATAGAGTGAGATGTTAAATATTTCATTAAAATAAGATAGTTGTTGAATTCACAGATACCTACTTTCCCTTTCCTGATTTATAGTACTTAAGCAATTAAATGCTCACTCAGATTCTCTAAAAAGACTACCACAAGGGCTGAGGAGGTGCTTTCCTGGGAAAGAACATTGCTGAGTTTTGAGGGTTTGAGTTGGGACTTTAGCCCATTGTTAAAGCCCATGTCTGGCCATATTCCTGAAAGTCCAGCAGCAGCAGGAGGATCTCTGGGGTTTGCTGGCCAACCAGGCTGCAGGCTCAGGGCAGGGGCCCAAGTGTTAGTATGAAGTAATAAAAACAAGCATTGAGATCTCCAGATTTACTGAGAGATCTTGTCTCCAGGGAATACAGTAGAAGGTGATGGTGCAGGACCCCTGATGCCCTCACATTGTACAAACAAGCATACATCATGCACTCGCACATACACACACCACAAAATTACCAATTGTTTTTATTTGAAAATTATAGTTCATGTGTAGTGTTTTCTTTTCTTTCCTTCTTTCTTTCTTTTCATTTTTTTATGGGGGGGGTAAAGCTTTTATTATGAGTAGAAGGGAGGAGGCTCAGTCCTTGGCAAGAGTTTTCCTTACAGTGTATGATGCTGTTCAATTCTCACTTCCTCTTGTCCTCTTTCTTGTCTTGGTGAACTTGAAGGTCCATTTGCCCTTGGAGTCTAGGAGCTCTGTAGCATACTGCTTAAGTCTTAGTGAACTTGGTGTTCTTAGGAAGTGCCTGTGGAAGTGGGTGGATCTCAACCTTTGTTGGCAGCCCTTGTAGCTACTTTTGGTGATGTGGCTGCCCAGAACTCTCAGCGCTGCTCTTTGGTGCCTGTTTGACCAACATTGTGTTTGTCAACTTCAACAGCAATGCTGGGCTAAAGTAGGAAATAGATGACACTAATGCCTAGCAAGGTTAGTGATTCCCCTGCCCAGCCTGAATGTATACATGGTGCCTACATGTCCTTGCGTGGTTTGTGCTTGCCAAGCTCTTCTGGCCCTTTGATTCTATGTTTGCATTTTCCTAGGGAAACAATGTTCAAGAAGGCAAAAACAAAAGCTAAAAAGAAGCCACGGAAGCGCTCCAACAGTTCTGGAGGCTACAACCTTTCAGATATTATTCAGAGTCCACCATCTGCAGGTGAGTATGTTTGAACATATTTGTGCTCTGTGTGTGAAGGTCAGAGGACAACTTTAAGGAGTGATTTCTGGTTCAGATTATCATGATTATCCTTATTTTGAAAATTTTTTTATTGGTTACTGAAAATATAAAGATATACACAGGCACACGTGTGTGCACACACAGTGTTACAAATACCTTTACAGCCTATTTAGACCGACTGTTAACTTATTGCCGTATTTTCTTCCTTCTCTCCCTCCCACCCTTTCTGTTCTGTTGTGCTAAGGATGACCCTGGGCCATATACATGCCAGGCAGCATCCCTGCATTGCAGCCCTGTGCAGATTGTGTCTTCTGAGAACACAGTGGTACTCTAGACATTCCACACACTGTGTGTGTTGACAAAGCTGTTTAAACTGATCCACTTGGAATACTTTGTAGATGTGCTGTTTCCCATAGACATTATAATAAGACTCTTAAGAATGTTGTCCTCTGCAATCCAAATACCAGTATCAATCAGATAATTAACACAGTTAACTTCATGTAGTATTAGCTTCTGTATCCAGATTCTCATGATTACTCAACAAAGTGTTTTTAGAGCTTTGTTTTAGCCATTGTCTCTTGTTCTGTCAAGGTTAGCAAGCCTATGTTCCTGGCGGTCTGCTGGCACAGAAACCCTTAGGTACTTCCTTTCTCACAGTGTAGCGATGCCTCCCTGCAGAGCACAGTGACTGCAGTAGGTAGAAAGGGACAGGCAGGAATTGGGTTGCCATGGAGTCAGGTTAACCATCTCTTTAAAGCAGCTCCTATGGATTGATTAGATATGAAGACTTAAGATGAATAAACAGTTGTGTTACTATCTCTTTCATATTGATCTTTCCCTTAGTATCTTTGCCACCTTAGCTTAAATAGTGTGCTGTTTGTGTGGTGAATATAATTTAAGTGTTACTGTAGTCTGGATCAATAAGTTTCCTGTTTTCCACTTGGCTCATTGAGGGAAATGCAAGTTTATTTACTTTTTTATTTTACATTTTAGGATTATTAAAATCTGGTAAGACCAATTCTGTGGAGTCTCTTCCAGAACTGTTGACCTCAGACTCTGAAGGAAGCTATGCAGGAGTGGGTAGTCCTAGAGACTTACAGTCACCTGACTTTACAGGATTCCATCCCGATAAGGTCGAGGTTGGTCTGATAAAGCCTTGTTTCCTCACCTCCATTGGATGTGCCTACATTGTACCTTAGTTTTCATTATATTGTCTCAAATTTTTAAATACTTTCCTGGTGTTAACAAAAAGCTAAAACTAAAATGTATAATATATATTTTTCTCCTGAGTTATATAATTATATATAATATAGAAATTTTAATACAATTTTGAATTCTTTATGATTTCATTTCTAATATTTTTTCAAGTAAAATATATTGATGCTAAATATATTTATATAATATAGTATTATTGAATAGACATTGAAAAGTATATTTAGTTAAATTGCAGAAACATTTTAGGAACTAGCTATTAAAACAAAATAAAATTAATCAGATAAAAATAAATTTGAAAGTAAGCCTTGTTTCAAATTTCATGGTATCTTTCTTTCATGCTAGTAACTGACACAGCTAGCCAGAAGCTGACTTTTCAGCTGTAGTGCTCTATCCTTGGCTTAGCTCTGCGGAGGCTTTCTTTAGACATTCTTTAATACCTGCCTCATATTTTTTCTTTACAGGAAGGAAAATAGTTACATAGTTTAGAAGTTGAATTATTTTCCCGCAATCTTTGCCACATTCACAAAACATATTGGAACATCTAGGAATTTCTGCAGCTATAAATGTATTTTTATTACAAAGTTTTCAAGACATTCACAAAACATATTGGAACATCTAGGAATTTCTGCAGCTATAAATGTATTTTTATTACAAAGTTTTCAAGATAAATGCAAAAGCTTAAAAGAAATTGTTCTCCTAAGGTTAATCTGAAGGACAGTGAGGTGTATGTAAGTTGAAGGTGCCTAGTGTGTCTTGTGAGAGTAGAGGCAGTGCACATGCCATTTAAGATCGTCCTTGTCAGGCCTTTTGTAGTAGCAGTGACTGTAAGACCTCTCTTAAGTGCCAATTTTTCCCCCCACAGGGAAAAGCTAAACCATATTTGAATGGTTCACCTCCTACATATGCTAGGGAAGATTTAAAGCCATGGGAAAAATCACCAACATCTAAATCTGCTCCCCAGTCCATTCCCTATAACAGATCTGATACTGCAGGCTCTTCCAGTTGGGTTGCTGGCTCTTGCAGGTAGGATTTTCTTTTTTCTTATTTGTTTGTTTTAACTAAGGGTTTCTTTTTTTTTCATATAATATATTTTGGTGATGGTTTCTCCTCCCTTATCTCCTCAGATTCTCATCCACAGTCCCACCCATCTGACTTCATGCCTTCCTTCTGTAGAAAACAAACAGACAACTAACAAACAATTCAGCAGAATTAAAACAGAAAGAAAAACCATAGGAAATACATATAACAGATTCACACACACAAAAACCAAAACCCATAAAAACAGAAAGTCAGAGACCATAACAATACAAGCAAAAGACCAGAAAGATTTTTAAAAGTGCTCAGACAAAGCATGAGACAGAATATCTACAAAATTACTATTGAGTTCATTTTGTATTGGTCACATACTGCTGGGTAGGGAGTGGGGGAGTTGGGTGGGGAAGTGGGGAGGTGGGGGATTGAAAGGGTGGGAGGGTGGTCTATGCTTAAGAGTGATCTGTTTCCCTAATGAGACTCTTGGAGAAAACTAATTCTTGCTTTGCAAGCAGTTGTCAGTTGGAGATATATTTTTTTTAATATTTATTTTTACTTTATGTGAATTGCTGTTTTGCCTGCATGTTTAACTGTGCAAGGGTGTCAGATCTTGGTATTACAGACAGCTGTTAGCTGCCATGTGGCTGCTGGGAATCGAACTCAAGTCCTCCGGAAGAACAGTCAGTGCTCTTAACCGCTGAGCCATCTCTCCAGCCCCGGAGATATTTTTTGTTGTTGTTGTTAAAGATGGGAGCTCATGTCCATGTTCCTGTCTCAGTGCATGCTTAGACCTGTGCATGCTGCCACAGACTCTCTGAGTTCATTTGTGTATCAGTCCTGTTGTCTGGAAGATGCTGTTTCCTTGGTGTCCTTCATCCCCTCTGGCTTTTAAAATCTCTCTGCCTCATCTTCCACGTTGTCCCCGTAGCCCTGCAGGGGACAAGGAGGAGTCTGATTAAAACAAGCCATTTAAAACTAGGTGTTCCAAAGTCTCTCTTCTCTGCACATGGTCCAGTCATGGGTCTTTCTATTTGTTCCCATTTGCTGCAGGAGGAAGCTTCTCTGATGACTGCTGAGTAAGACATGGTCTATGAGTATAGCAGAAAGCCATTAGGCGTCATTTTATTGCTATGTTCATTTAGCAGGATAGTAGTATTTGGTTTTCCCCTAGGCCTGTGGCCTATCTAGCAGTTTCAGGCATGTGTTCCATCTCATGAAGAGGTCTTACATTCACTCAGATGGTTAGTTGTAATGGAGGACAGGAAGGAGGGTGAAAATTGTGTGAACATTTACAGATAGGATTTTCATCCTGTTCTCTACGTCTCTGAGACATTACTATGTATTTTTAGCCAAATGAATATGCTCAGGGAAGAATATTAATTTATACGCAGGAATTATCTGCATGCATAAAAATTGCTAACAAACTAGCTATAATAGGCCCTTCCCTTCTCTGGACATAATTCATAATTATAATGATAATAATTCATAATTCAATGATACATATTTTGTGTGAACACCTAGAACCATCTTTTAATTGTTTTGATAAACATTTGAAGAATAGCTGGTATAAAGTAAACAGTGAGGCTGGCTCTTTGTTTCAGCACTGTGTACATTCACAGAGTCCTTAGTAGTCATAGTGTTCTTGGTATTAGTGTATACACTAGCATTTTGCATCATTGTGAAATATTACCTAGTGAGAATAATGAGTAGACTTTGTTTTAAAGTATTTTTACTACTGATGCTTTACAATTATTTTTAATTTATATTGTTACTCTTTTGAGAATTTCATAAACCAGTACTGGGGTAACATCATTCCCACTGCTTCCAACCAACTCTTTCTGCCTCTCACCTTCAAACTCATGATTCTTGTTTTGTAATTGTTATTGCTTTATATTTATATATGCATGTATATGTGTGGTGTGTGCGCACTCACACACACACACACCACGCTCTCTCTCTCTCACACACACACACACACACACACACACACACACCACGCTTTCTCTCACACACACACACACACATACACACACACACACTACTGAGTTCATTTAGTGTTTTTCATATGTACATGTGATTAGAGCTGATCACTTGGGATTGGATCACCTGTCAGGGAGCTTGTTCCTAGAGAAAACTGATTCACTTTCAGCAGCCATATATTGCTTGTAGTTTTCATCTGGGAGGGGCCTCCTGGAAGTTCCTCTATCCACATTGGCATGTCTCCTGGTAGTGTTATTATGGAGGCCTTGCTTAGACAACCTTATTGTTAAGATGTCATGGGCACAGCTTTCTTGCTGTGTCTTAAAACATCTAGCAGCAGAGTTTCTTAGTAAAAATAAATAAATGGTATATCAGTCTTTAATATGTAATAATGTGAATTATTTTTAGCTATAGCTTAGATTTCACTTGTATCAGAAACTATTTCTAGAGGTTGTAGAATTAAATTTATTTTTTTTTCTTAATAGTACAGCTCTCATACCCCCAGGCCTCTTTTTTTCTCTTATACTATAGCTGCCCTCTTGAGGGGAGGGGTTCTTCAGTATTGTTGAGCACCCCCATATTTTCTGAAAAGTGGCTGTTTTTTTTTTTTTTTTTTTAAATAATAGATGGTAGTAAGGATTTCATTTGTTTTTGAAAATGAGATGATTTTCAGCTTCACTCATCTGTAAGGATAGGATTTTAATTATAACTTTATAGAGTTGAATTCTTTTGCCTGATTTAGGTGATCTAGGAATTCTTTGGTGTTTAGGTTTTGTTTTGTTAGAATAATGTCAGGTTATTGCTCAACTATTATTTAGTTGTTATATATGCATCTAAGGGAGTAGCTGTCATTCAAAACACCTTTTTTGAGGTTGGCCTAAGCTAAAAAAATTAATTACATAGACTATAAGTTAATGATCAGTCTTACATATAGTTTACAGGTTCAGTTGAGTGTTGAGCATTAGAAGTAATGAATGCTTGTATTTTTGTTTTCTTTTGTTTTTGTCTTTTAGTCCCGTGAGTCCTCCTGTTGTGGATTTCAGAACCATCATGGAGACAGAAGAGAGTAGACAAAAATATGGCGCAGCACCAAAGTTAAACTTAGGGTTGGTTAAAAAAATGAAGATAAAGACCATGTTGTATTGTTTTTCTGTCCTCCAGAATTGGAACAACATATTGATCTCTCCTATTACTTTTGTGCAGTTGATCTAATAGTTATAAACCCTCCAGTGGGTAACTTAGCCTCAGTACTATTTGCTAGCTATGGGCTAATGATGGAGTTGTGCATCAGAGTGCAGTGTTACCTGTTCGAGGGCTAGTGTACCGTTGTCACTGAAGTGATTGTTGTGATGTTTTATCTCTGAAGAAATGCACAACCCAATTGGAGGTCTTTTGAAAAATATGCTATTCTGGGGGCTCATGTTTAACCACTGTTAGAGCATCAGCAGTAGAAACTGAAAGTTATTAGAAAACATTGTTAGGATGACCTTGATTAAGCTGAGATAAATGCTGAGGGATTTAATTTTGTTAATAATTTCTTTGGAAACTTAAGATTTCTTAGAACCAGTGAAACTAGTAGAAATAATTGGTTTACTTTAATTTTTAGAAAAATTATTTCTCATGGAGTCAAACTTTCTCAGAGGCAACGGAAAATGATTGCATTGGCCACCAAAGAAAACCATTCAGGAACAAACAGCGTGGAACCAATTCTGACAGCTCCTTCAAAGTCCCCCAAGCCAGCGAATGCATGGTATGTGCTTTTTAAAATTAGAGAGGTCTTCCCTTGGCTTCGGTGGTGGTTATTGGCTTCTGAGCTTCCCCTGCATGTGTTTTTAAGGTTCTTTTCAATATTTCATTTCCCCTATTGGCTTTTAACTTAAATTTTGGAACTTGTGCAATACAAACTTCAAAAAAAATTATTATAATTTTCATATTAACAGACATGGTTTCAAAGGTGTAGATTTACTTTTTACTTTTGGATGTCATTCTTGCCATTCTATAGTTTCTGTTGAAAAGAGATTCAGTGTTTCATTTTAAAATAACGAACAAATACACTAATATTTTCCAATAGCAAACTTGATGTTTCAGTAATGCGATCCTTTTGCCCTCCTCTGTGGGTCCTTGGTTGTCTCTCTGGTACAGCTGAAGTAGCTGTCAGTTGTCAAGCAGGGCTATTGGACTTTGTGTTACATCATGGGAGATTGCACCATCACAGTCTTCACATAGTGGCTACATTGCCAGGAATCACAGCCAAAGACGAGTTGTGTAAAATGTTACTTTGCTTCCTTCCTAGTTTGCCTTTTTGGAAATTTGTATCATAAGGCTTGGAACCCAGTGTAAGAGAAAGGTACATGGATAGGACAGGGAGAAGGGTAGGGAAGGGACAGGAAAATCCTGTCTCCTACGATTTGGGGCATTCCATCAGTGTTCATACCTGTCACCTGTCACTCTGTCCCTGAAGGCTGTTTGTTTATTTTGTTTGCTTACCACTGAAAATGTAAGTATTTTGAGAAAATAGCAGACAGTTATTTTTTGTTCTGAGTGTCACCAGTAGAACTGAGTCAGTGCCTGCCAAAGGTACCAGTAGGTGTGAAGCATTGCCAGTGAGAAAGGAAGTGAAGAAACAAAAATTAGGTGAACCCAGCTAAGAATTGTTGAAGATTTGAGGGAGACTGTTGCAGCTCTGAGGTATTTTCTCTAAAAACAGGCAAAACCATGTTTAAACTGCTGTCACAGTCCTAGATGTTACTGTATCTGAGAGAAGTTGGTGCATACTTGAGGATACTTGGAGCTTAGTACTGTGGATCACTGTGTCATCACTGGCTTATTTCAAGCCAGCAGTAAACAAAGGAGGAGGGAGTAAAGGATTTTTCTGGCCACATCTTTTTTGACACCTATGTTCTGTGGTCTGTCTCATTTGCTGTGGTGTGTTTTGGCCTTTACATAGTGTTCATGATCAAATACTATGACAGATCTGTCTACTTTGTAAACGATAGTCCTGCTTAGTATGCATGAAGCAGTAATCTATGTATACATACTGTAAGAATGTTCATATTGTCAATATTGTAATAACTACAGCCTGATACAGCCTTGTCTTCTGTCATTGAATGGCTAAACATTTTTAGAAAGTATAATAATGAAAGGGAGTATATATTATATACTAAATATAATTATGTAGCTGGATCTTAGGAATATATTGATATTGGGACTCAAAAAATAATACTGTATGATTCATTCATAAGAATTAAAAAATAAGGTTTGATTAAACACTGCCATTTGCTCCAGTGGTCTCTGTTATGCTTCATTTTTATGTTGATCTTTTGCCTTTGTGCTACGGTTGGAATACTGTGTGCTTGTGTGTATAGCTTTATGATTCATTGCAGTCTCCTTTTTGGGAACCACATATATTGGTAATCTTTGGTGTCTTCCCCTCATCTCCAGAGATCTTAGTTTTCTAACAGGCAACTTGTGCTTGCATTGACAAGGTCTGCATATTTAGGTGCTGGTATTCTGGAAGCTCACCAGGGTAAGGAGGTTACCATTGGTGCTCAGTTCTCAACATTTGGTATAGATTTTCATGTGCTTTACCATTTCAAGTTTAGACTTGATGCAGAGCACACAGCTTCTAATTCCTGTTTTCCATTTAACTTGTGACTTCAAATCAATTTTTCCTTGTGCTAAAGTAGGTGACATCTGGCACCTCAGCCATACCACAAAGGGTCTGGTCCCGAGGGTGTCTCCATCAGACAGGAGTGTGTGAGGCTCTTTCCAGTTCAGTCTCTGTCACTAAATGTCCCTGAAGCTGTCTACTGATGCAGTTGTGCTGGTGTCAGGCTGCTGTGGATTTACTTCTGTCTTTATTCTGACTATTTTTGTGTTCCTGTTATATGGGATTTTAGTGAAAGTAATGAGGTATTTGATTTTTTTTTGTTTGTTTGTGTTTGTAACAGTCCTAGCTGTCCTGGAACTTGCTCTGTAGACCAGACTGGCCTCAGACTCACAGAGATCCTCTTGCCTCTGCCTCCCAGTGCGGGGACTAATGCCTGTACCACCTCTGCCTGGTTTGTAATGAGGTATTTGAAACCTTAGGTTTTGATGTTCAAATTTAGTCTACTTTTTTCAGTAATCATTAGCAGCATGAGCTGAACTCCATGTGGATGGCACTGTCTTCCTAAAATGCAAAGAGAATCCAGTATTGCTTATTAAGGAAAGTTCTAGGAATATGGGGAGAAAAATGTCATTAAGTTTGGCAGAAATATGAGGGTATTTTCTTTGAAAAATAATTTGCTGTGATCAAATGTAAGTGATATATATATATTGCAAACTCTTGAAGAAAACACAACTGAAGAACTTAAGTGCAATGATTAATTTTATATATCATAAGAATCAAGATCAATCATAACTGACCAAATATAGATTATCTTGACTTCTAAGTAAGTAATGGTTTCTGAATTAATTTATTAATATGATTGAAAATAAATAAATGATTTATGTTTAATGTTATTTTATAATTTTAGACTCAACTATGTTTCATCTTAAAGATTTTATTTTCTTTGGTGCTAGAGATAGAACCTGTGGCTTTAGGGCAGTGAAGTGTGCTGTGCCGGTTAGCTGAGCCACAGCACTGTTTGCGATCTTTTAAATTAAAACTGCTTTTCTGTGAGATTCTTTAGGATATATTTATACACTGCTTTTATTTATACTTATTAAACACTAAACTGAAACAACTTTAAAAAATGTATATGCAAACATATGTGAAGATAATCTATTTAGAATAATATACATAGTATATGAATGTAATAGGCTGTGAAACTACATGCATTTTATATTGGTTATTGGCACAGACCAGAAAGTATTTATTAGGAGTTTAAAGAATACATTTATGTAAAATAGTTAGTTAATGGTTAGTTTTTAGGAACTTTGAGTCATGTTTAGTGTCAATTGAAATAAATATTAATTGTTGAGTGATTTTTCTCTCTTGAATTAATGTATGTCTATAAAGCTTAAATTAAGTTTAAGACAAAAATATAATATAATGAATATGATATGCTCCTTTAGCATATATTGTTATATTATACATATTAATTATTTATTTTATAAATAAGTATATATTGAAATACAGTTAATCACATTATTTAATATAGTATATAATTTGATTTTTAAGTCAGCCACATGTACCATGGAAACATATGTGTAATGTATGGCAACTACTCCTGAGTCATACATGCTAGTTGAAAAATAATTGACAGAATTTATTTCTAGTTTAGAAAAATAGAAAATAAATCTGAAGTTAGCCTTTTAGTCTGATTTGTAGGCTATCCAGGATGTATTTATGATGGTAGTGATTTTTTTAGGTACTTGTATTTCATTATATGTACAATCACCTAATGACATTTTACATTAGTAAATGTTTTTTATATTTGTCTTAGATTAATGTTAAGTGTGCAGTTAATTAGAGCACAAATGAGCCTGCTAAATTTTACACTGTGATTTAGTAGTATTTACTGGTCTATTCACATATACATGAATAACTCTCTATGTTCCCAAGATATAGTTGTTCCCTTGCTACCTACAATTAGCTGTGGCTATGGAAAATGCTAAATAGAATGGGGCTTTGTATTAGAATGAAATTCTAGCCAGTTGATTTTAAAACTAATGTGAAACATGGAGTGTGTGGGGGATCTGGGCACTTTTTATTTTCAAATATTTTACTTGGAGAAATATATTTTTCACTATTATCTTGTGGAAAATATATGGTCTTTGTGGCCTGGGGTGATGTCTGAGTATAAATTCTTTTGCGCTAGCTTATGTAAAATAGTTGCAGTTATTTAGCCTTTTTGACCTGGAAATTTTATTCATTAAAGTTGCTGAGACTAAGGAACAAAATCTTGACTAATTTTTGTATGGTTATAAATTTCTACAAATATTTCCCCATAAACTTTCTGTGGCTTTTAGGATAGAAAATAGCCAAAGCCCAAATTCGGAAAGTAAAATTGTGGGAAACAAGACACTGTTTTACATCTGGGCATAACCAATGCAAAGGGCTGGGCTTGCTTAGACTGCCACATTAGGAGCTTTATAGGTGGTTACCGTGCACAGTTAATGAGTGTGTGTGTTTAAGATGTTTTGTAACTGCTCTTATTACTTTTTAGTAGTTTTATTATCCTAAGCAAAGAACTGTTTTTGTCTGGAAAGAACTTGGCAGGGTGGATGCTGTTTACTACATATGGGAATTCCTAAATTCATGAGTGAATCTGATAGCTTGTTATTGCACAAATTCTACTTGGTATTATTAATAAAAACCTCGAGCCAGAGCCAGATATTGGGGGAAAGTTGAAATATCAGAGAGACAGAGAAACAAGCCACAGCCAGTTCTCACTTAGCCAACTCCTCAGGCTGAAAAGGGTAAGTCTTTTCTCCAGGAATCCTCAGACTAAATGCCCCTAAATCCTCAGCCAAAAACTAAGTGCAAGAAGAGTGGGGGGACCCTGCCTCTTCTCCCCTTATCTTTCTTTCTCTGCCCACCTATCTCAATTCCTGGTTCAACTTTCCTAGTACTGGAATAAAGGTGTATGCCACTGCCACCTGGCTCTGTTCAGCATTGACCTCACAGAGATTAGAGGATCTCTGTCTCCTGAGTGATGAAATTAAAGACATGGTCACCACTCCCTGACCTTGAAGGAGTGGCTCTGTCCTTTGATATTTTAGTATATCACCAAATATTAAATATACAGTATATCACCACAGCTTGTGCTTTCATAGTAGTTGCAGAATTCCTGTATTTAGAAGCAAGTTGCTTATCTGTCAGGATCTTCAATAGTGTTCCTAGTCATGCATAGTCCTTGTCCTTTGTGCCATTCCTACCTTTAGGTATGTGTAGCTTCACAAACAAAATACTTAGAGTATATATATAATTATAAAAGCTTTTGAAAAAAAACCCTAAGATTTATTGTGCTCACAATCAGCATACTAACTTATCAGTTCTCAAATTGATCTACAGATTTAAGATAATTACCAACAAAAGTCCATTAGTCTCTTTCCTTTTCTGTTTATAATATGTTTATTTTTGACAAAATTCATGTAAGCACACAAAAGATAAAGTAAATAATTTTTGAAAAAGTCTAAGCACTTAGTGTTTCCCAGTTTCAGTGCTGACAGCCTCTTGCCATGTTGGTGGAGAGGAGGAGGAGAGCACAGGGAACTCAGTAGTGAGTCTAGGTGAGATCCACATTCCCTTCTAGGGACAAACGCTCTTCACTGACTTGCTCAGTCTGCTTTTTTATTCAGTCCAGGACCACCTGCCCAGGGTTGGCACGACCCGCAGTGTGATGCTGCACCTGCTTGTATCAGTTATTAATCAGTGAAGTAGTGCCTGATAGAACTGCCTACAGGCCAGTCTTACGGAGACATTTTCTCAATTAAAAATTCCTCTTCCCAAATGAATCTGTATTGTGCCAATTTGACAAAAAGCTAGCCAGCACACATCCTAAACATAAATTTGTTGCATAACTATAGTAGCTATTTTATTATCATTGCTAATTTTTAATATTTTAATATCTAGAGTTTATCAGGATTAAAGCTGGAGCTTAGGTATCTAGTAATTCCTTTTTCTTATGGCATAATTTTTGATTCAAAATTGACAAAATTCCTATACCACATTGAAAATTATAATTAAATCATTGTAAAAATTTCAGGATATATCCTCCCCTCTTGTTTTATTTTATTTTTGCATACACTTTGAATAGTCATTTACTGAAAGTGTTTCCTTGTGTCTTAGTTTGCTTTTCTTTTGCTGCATTAAAGCAATGACCGGAACCAACTTGGGGAAGAAAGGGCTTGTTTGACGTGCATGTGCCAGGTCACAGTCTGTTCCTGAAGGAGATCAGAGCAGGAACTTAGAGACGGGAACTGAAGCAGAGGTCACGGGGAATACTGTTTATTGGTTTGGTCGCCATGGTTTAGGACCACCTGCCCAAGGTAGTCCAACAATGGACTAGGCCTGCCTGCACCAATTATTAAAGATAGCCCTTCACAGATTTTTCTTCCAGGCTAGTCTGGTAGAGACATTTTTGTCACTTGAAGTCCCCTCTTTGAAGATGACCTTAGTTTGTGTCAAATTCACACAAACATGCACCACATACACAAAAGATTAAGTATATCATGTCCTATTCAACCATGCACATGGAAGTTCTGTTAGGATAAACAGAAAAAAAAAAAAGTCTGTGAAGCTAGTCTGTTTTTAGAGGTTTTTGTTGGAAAATCTTTGAAATCAGTTTTTATATTTTTTTTTGTTCTTTGACAGTTTCATGCAATGTTTTATCTCTTGGTAATGCCCCTTGCAAAGTGTTTTTACCATGGTCTGTGCTTTTCTCTGCAGGGCTTCTTCTCCACACTCACCTTCATCCAAGTCATTCCAGGATTTCTTACTAGGAGAAAAAAAACCAGTTACTGGCTATGGTTCAGGAGATCATGTCAAAAAAATTGGTTTTAAAGGAATTGAAAATTACCAGGCCCTAGATGTTGCAAGGTAATAAATTTAAAACTTAAAACATTCTGTGATGACTTCATGTTCTGAAATGATGTTAAAAGTATACAGGGCAGATGTTATCACTTTGTTGTACATTCAGGATTAAAATTAACAAGTCCATTTCCTGTTTCTCTCTTCATTTTTACTTTTGGTAACAGTTTTGAGATAGTTGCTTATAATAACTATCCTGTTGAAGCTACCTTTTGGAGTTTTGGCATATGTATATATCAGTGCTATGGTCATATACATATACTCAAAGGAATCACTACTCCAAGCATCTGCCTATGCCCCCTTTGCTTAGCCGTTACCTCTTGATTGTTGACAACATAGAGCTTGTATACTGTCTAGAATTTCATGCCAGTGGAAACCATGTAGGATGCATCCTTTCATAAAATCTGACCTTTACTTATTATTTTGGAACTCATCCATACTGTGTATATATGTATATGTACACACACACATACACACACACATACACACACACAGCAGTTAATCACATTTACTCAATGAAGCATGTTCTTCTGTGTGGATCTACCACAACCCACATCCATGTATCTGTTAGTGAACTTTGAGTGTTTCTGACTTTAACTCAAATCTTATTTATTTAGTCAAGATCTCATAGCCCAGGCTAGCCTATACTCCAGCCTTAGCTTCTTGGGTGCTGGATTATAGGTATAAACTATCTACTTCAGCTATTCTAGGTATTTTTTGTACTAATTTTTGAAGATGCTTCATTTTAAATGCCTTTCTAGTACATGAATTCAATATGAGGTGTGTGTGTGTTTATGTATATATGTGTGCATGTATATATATGTGTGTGTGTATACATACATATATTTTATTTGTTTGTTTGTTTTCTTTTTGAGACAATTCTTCTATAGTCCAGGCTGGCTGGCCTTGAATTTATTTTTTATCTGAAGATGACTTTGAATTCCTTGAGTTCCTGCCTTTACCTCCCAAATACAGGGTTTACCAGCCCATGCCATCACACTTGGCTTCTTAATTATACTTACAAATGAACATTCTTAATTTTTAGAAGGCTAGAAATAAAAAAAAAGTTTCAAGTTGGTAGGAATCACATACACATCTCCCCAGACTATTAAGTCTAGAGTGTTTTTTTTTTGTTTGTTTGTTTTGTTTTTTAAAAAGGTAATGTCTTTTTTGGCCAGATTAATGTTTTATGTAATGGCAAACACTTGTGTTTTGGTTGTCAAACCATTTTTTCCTTCTCATAAGTCCAATCTTAAAAAGTTGTGGTAGGCCTGGCCTGTCAGCCTATTGTTTGAGAAACTGAGATGGGATTACCATGATTGCCATGAAGCCTGGGCTTCATAATAAGCTACAGACAAGGCCTCAAACAAATGTAACAACAGCAGACATTTTTTGTATAATTTCAATGTGTCAAGCAGAGTATATAAATTCTGGATAAAAACAAGTGGAGTTTCAGAGGTGTCTAACCTCAGCTTAATTACCATGCCATGGAGATGGCATTGGAGGATCTGTCAGAGACTTAGAGCAACTGTTGCATCTGAGAGCTTCTGGTGTATGAAAAATGTTTAAATATATTTTTGTTGATATTGTTGATTTTCTTACTGCAGGTAGGTACATTTAGAAGCATTGATTTTGAGTAATTTTTTTAATAGTAAAAAATATTAGAATAAAAATAATCTGGTTACCATCTTTCTTGCTTTACAAATAATTTTAGAAGGGGAATGTTATTTTAAATTGAGCTCATATACATACATATACACATACACACACACACATATATATATATACATATATATAAAACAAGCCTTTTCATGTATAGACGTACAGGTTATATTTTTGGTTGTGAGCCTAGCCTTTAACGGCTGAGCCATCTCTCCAGCCCAAGACGTACAAGTTAAAGTCTGAATGTTTGTTAGCTTTTCTATTACCTCTTTCTGCTTTAAAAGCACCTTCTCTGTTCTTCTAAAGATTCAGCCTTTTCCTTTGCACTAGGTTCTCACTGTCTGTGCTCCTGTTTGCTGCGCTGTTTTCATATGTAGTCAGGATGGAATAACTACTCTTCCATTCCTCTTCTATGACTTTGTTCTAGTGACTGCCTTACCATTGCGAGCCCCATCGCTGCGCAGCCATAGCTGTCAGCTCCTGCTTTAATTCATTTAGATTGTGTTCCATTATCACCTAAAGCAGTAGGGCTAACCTTAATAGTGCACCGCTACAGGACTGTTCATACTCCACCTATAAGTGCGGGTTGTTTGTCTTTCTACACTGCCCATATCATGAGCCTTTGTCTTGACAGGTAGCATACCATAGAGTACCTTCATATATGATCTGAACTTCAGACTAAAACTTTTCATCCTGTTTAAATCTTCAGAAACATATCAGACCTTAGGCCCAAAGCCAAACTTTTCTTTGGCCAAAGCCAAATGTTTTCTTTATAACACACTCATAAACCCAAAGTCAGACAAACTGTAGTTATATCATAAACAACCTATTCTTCCTGATCTTTATTTCTTAGTAAATAGTGCTTGCTCGTCTGTTTTTCTCAGTAATAGCCTATCATCAAGTTCTTGAATGTTCAATGCATACACTAACCTTCATAATGAAGGCTCTTACCCCAACCCATACCATCATGACCTTTTATCCTAGTCCTGAGTGTGGCTTTGTGTCTACTCTTCCTTCTTCCTTTCCACCATTACATTGAGCCAGTATGTTCTCTTAAAAATACAGAGCTTACTGCTTTAGAATAAAAGCTAGAATTCTTTCATCTGTGTGTTCTTTTGGCTTTTTTTTTTCCTGAGACAAGATTTCTACAAGTAGCCTTGGCTCTCCTGGAACTCTCTGTCTAGGCCAGGCTGGCCTCAAACACACAGAGATCCACTTGAATTTGCCTCTTTAGTGTTGCAATTATCGGTGTAGACCACCACCACCTGACAAAAACTAGAAATTTTAATATGGCCTTTACTATCTAAAGAGCCTGGCTTCCATCAACTTCTTTCACTTAGTCTTAGGAAATGATCTCTGCATTATAGTACCTTTGACTTTCTCTTGTTCACAAGTGTCCTTTGAATCACCTTAATCTTTGATTCCAGCTCTTCATGGTCTTTTCAGTTGGGTATTTTAGAGGGCCTTACTTCCTTTAGGACGTCAGTTCTTGTTACATATTTCTGCAATGCTTCTGTTACATGGTTAGAGTTGTAGCTAATCATTCTTTTATTTGTTTGGAAACAGAATCTTACTACATAGTTCTGGTTGACCTGGAGTTTACTATGTATACTATGCCCATCTCAAATTCAAAGAGATCTGCTTGCCCCTACCTCTGCCTCTCCAGCAGCTGGGATTAAAGGTTATAAGCCAGTTTATTGTCTGATGTATGTGTGCTGCATTTGTTTAGTATTAGTATTACTAAAGCAGAGATGATCTTTCCTAGTCATTGTACACACATGTTTAGAATGGGCATTTGATGAGTATTTAGTGATTGAATAAATAAATGAATTTAAACTGTAACTCCTTTTCAGGTAATATTTGTTTTGAATGTATAGAATTTTATTGAGTATCTGATGCACAAATTTCAAAGTATAAAAATTAAGTTGATTTTTTTCCTAGTATTTTACATTTTAAATACTAGCAGTATACGTTAAGATTTTAATTCTTCATTAAGGAAGTTGCCATTGGTCATGGAACTCAGAAAATCTTAAGGATCTGTGGTTTTCTGGTTGGTCACTAGAGTGTGCTGTCACATTGGGACTTAACTGGGAAATATGTGCTGTCCTGTGACTTTGGAAGTTTGAATTGAAAGATCGTGTGTTAATAGCTTGGTGGTTGATGTGGGAACTAATTTTTATATAGATGGTTCTCACTAATAAGAATATGGAAAAAAACATAGGTTGTGTTTCGTGTTTTATTTAATCATAGAAAGTATGTAATTCACAAATAAGTTTTTCTAAAAGGACATGTAAAACACAGCAGACAAACAAAATACTCACTAAATTGTAGGGTACCTGGTGGGGCACAGCATGTATTGACTTCTGCTGAGCATTTATAAAAATATAATATGCAGGCTCAGCTCTTAATAGATTTGAAGTCTGGTTGATAAATGGGAGTATGTACACATGAAGTTAAGTGGCCAGGCAGAGTGAAATGTCAGAGCAGCCATTATCACGGAAGAGGGCGTGGCCAAGGAGTCAGATAGTAGCACAGGAAGGGCGGACGCTCTGTTCTACTGGGTGACCGACCGACCGACTGAGGGGATAGCATAGAAACAGGCCAGACCAGCGTTTATCCCAAGTTTGTAGTCATAGCTATGGAATGTCAACTGAGATTTTTGAAGAAGGAAGTGAGAAGTAGAAGAGACAGCAGAAGCAGGAAGTAGTGAGAGGGCGGACAGCAGGAGGGCAGACAGGAGTACCGGTAGACCTGGGTGGGGACAAGGGTCGGATGGGACACGGTTGAGGAAGGTCTGCATACTACACGTGGTGTCTTAATTGGACAAAATGTGACTAAAAAAATTATTTGCCCCCAAGGCAGCAGAAAGCAAAGGAAGGCAGTGTTGTCTGAGGATATCAGGATGCAGAAGGGGAGGCTTTTGTGTTCTTTCCTGTAGTGCTTTGTTCGTTGTCTTTGATTTTCATTTTCCTTTCACCTCAGTAACTCTGCATTTCTGTACTGAGAAATGTGAGCTGTGTTTCTAATCGCCGTAAGAAACTATTTCTGGGACAGAATTGCTACTATCATTATATTCTAATATTTGGTAATTTTTTAAAACATAGTATAAAATCTTATAAATAAAAACATGTCTAAGCAAAAATAGCTTAGTTATTTTAACATCTAAAATTGACAGTACTTTTAAATTTAAACAAAAATCTTTAAGGAATATTTTAGATAACCTTTTGTGTTTTTTTTTTAAGAAGTTTAATTATATATAGATTGTATAGTGCACTGTCTTTTTTTATATCTGAAGCTTGATAATTTTATATTACTTAAAAGCTTAGAACTCTTAAAATTCTAGCTGTTTTATTTAATAGCTTTCTTATATTTTATGATGAGATTTTGATGGACTCCCCAGTTGTTTGGATAAAGAAATGATTAGTATAATTATCCACTAAAGATTATTAGTAGAAAGAGTTGTGGAATTGTAATCTTATAAAATAGATTTTTGCCATTTAAAAATTTTCTGGGGACTTGCTAGCCAAGTGTTCTCTATTGCATTAAATCTGTAATCCCCAGAATGATGTTTTAGCATAACATTATAGCCCTTTCTAAATGTCACCATATATGAAATAAGGACCATACAAACCCTATCATACAAACCTACTGAGACTTGTCATAAAATATGAAATGTTACGCGTAATTGTTATTTTTAAAGCTTGGTTTACATAGATATAATAGGCCCTGAGTTTGAAACCTCCTTAGACTGTTAATTTTAATTTGTTTGCCACCAGCATACCATTTTAATCCTTTATTTGCTAATATTAATTGTATAAAATAGTGGGTTGCCCTGTGACATTTCCATATATAACTATGTGGTACTTTGATTGTATCTATCCTTTATTTCTCTTTAATAGTTGGTAACTACTGATTTAATGTAATTATGTAAAAACTAAGTTATTATTGGTTCTACCTTATTTGTGCATCCTCGAGAATGTCAATACATTTTAATTAGTTCTCAGAACTACCAGGATAATTTTCAGCATCTGAAGTATGATTTTGAATGAGTTGTCTCATTAGTCTCAGGCATTTGGATACTTGGTATCTCCACTTGGCAGTACTGTTTGGGAAGGCTTATTAAGTGTTGCCTTGTTGGAGGAATGGATGCCACTGGAGCAAGCTTTGAGAGTGATTTGGGCCATTTTCAGTCCACTGTCTCTGCTTCCTGCAGCCCCCATACATACTCTCTCTGCTCTGCCATCCTGAGCTTGTAACCTCAGATCTAGACAAGAGAGTAACATAAATGGGAAATGATCTGTATTCTGATGAAATAAAGTTGGATAAAGATCAAATGCAAATTATCTTAGTTAAGACCTTGGGAAGGTCTTACAAGTCACACTAGGGCTAGAGAGCAAAGGTGTGCTAGGGTGTTAAAGCACAGTCAAAAGACAAATGCAGCCCATACCTTCATGAATCAGTTTTTTTTTTTTCTATTATGATAAAACTCCACAGCCAAGACAGTTTACAGAAATATTTGTGTTCCAGAAATAAACTCTTACAGATACAGATTGTGTCCTATTTCCCATTCTATCTGTCATCTAGAACACATCACAGTATGTTAGTACTGAGTGCTAATTATTCACACAGGCTTTGGTACTTCTCATATGCTTTACTACTATACTTAATGATATATGAACATCACTAGAAAAAGACTGCTTCTTATGATGCTTTTTTCTGTTTGGTTCAGTTCTTTGTAGATTCCTTTGTTTGCTTGTCCTTCTTAAGCCAAGACAGACTACATATAGTAATTTGTCTTTTTGTCAGGAGCTTATGGCCCTGCTGTATCTATTAGTAAGTAGTTTTACTAATTACTGAAAGCCTTAATCTCAATTTTTGGAATTTATTTTACAGATGTTCAACTCATGGAGCTCCAGGACTAGAAAGCAATCATGTTTCTGATTTTCCACTTCTAGAGAGTTCCAAGTAAGCTTAATTGATTACCTAGGGGCCTTGAAAGCTAAGCTGGTGTTTCATATTAACAAAATTTATATTTAAGAAATTGATAATTGGGTAGTTGAAATTATTAGAATGTATTATTTGAATATTTTCTTCTCTAAAAATAAAAATTATATTTCTGCTATGCCTTTATTTGTGAGAATTTTTTAAAAACTTTATCTAACACTTATTTAAGTAAAATAATAATTTTCCTTTCCTGCATTTTCACCTCTCCATTTTGTAGTTTCTATAAAAGCTTCCAGGTTGCATTATGTAATAGTCCCAGGGCAGGGAACAACATTGCTAAGTAATATTTCATGGGAAACTTTGAGGACATGAGTAACAGCCATTATTGTCCTTCTTACAGTCCGTGGCTGTCTTCCTCACTGGCTGCTTCCACCACAGCCGCCCCTGTCACTTTTGCATCTATTGTAGAAGAGGAGCGCCAACAAGAAGCCGCACTCATCAGAAGTCGGGAGAAACCCTTGGCGCTCATTCAGGTGAGCGATGCTCGCACAGCTTCAGCTTGACGAGGACTTTTGGACAGTCCAGTCCTAGATCTTTGGGTTTTGTTTTTATTAGTTGTATTTTTGAGACATTGTCTAATTCTTTTGTCCAAGCTAGCCTTCAACTCACGTCAGTCCACCTGCCTCTGCCTTCCAAATGTTGTATTATTGGTGTGTCTACCACATCCATCCATAGATCTGTAGAACATTTTGTAGATTGGCTTTGAGCATTTGACTAGACTACTAGATTAAAATTTGAATGCTTGTAAAACGACTGAAATATCCATTAATTTAAGTAATTAATTGGAGTTATTCAGGACAGTTTGAATTAGCACATTGTGATCCGATTTCTGTTTTTTCTATTGGCAATGCTTTGGACTATTGTACATTTTAAAAGAATTTGTTGTTTGCTGCTCTTAGTTTCTACTTTAGCTTATAGATTAGAGACAACAGAGACCATCTTTGGCTTAATTTATGGAAAAGAGGATTTATTTGAGAGATGGGAGATTTCACAGACATATCTGAAAGATTTGAGAGGCAGGCCAGGAAAAGATAAGTCCCGTGACACTGTAGAGGGTAGAGGATTGTGCAGTAGCAGAAAATACCTCACAGGGGAAAATGCTAGAGTGGTTGGATCCCAGAAATTCAATTCAGTTTCTTTTCCTCTGCCTCTAAGATTTAGATCGAGGGGCTGCAGACGGCTCCACAGCGTAGAGCATGTATTTCTTTTCTGAAGGATCCAGATTTGGTTCTCAGCACTCACATTGGTTAGTGCACAAGCATTTACCTCTAGGTCTAGGTTTGGAAGCCCTCTTCTGGCTTCCAGAGACATTGCATTTGCACACAGGTGGTTCTTAGACATGGCACTCAGAAGCTCACACATGCACATAACAGGAGATTCGAATTGGAGAACAGATATTTCAAATTGGAGAGCAGGTATTACTAACTTAGACTCAAGGTTTCTATCAAGGCCGAGGGACTAGGAAGGTTTCTGATGCAGTCTGATTGTTGAATCTTTCTAAAGTCTCAATTTCTCCAAAGGAAGTCAGGATACTGCTAATCCCACTAATCTGTTCTACGTAAAAGAATGAAACAAATCTTCATCGTTTTTTCTCAGGTTGAGGAGCATGCGATACAAGACTTGCTGGTTTTCTATGAGGCATTTGGCAACCCTGATGAGTTTGTTGTCGTTGAAAGGACACCCCAGGGGCCTCTGGCAGTGCCTATGTGGAACAAGCATGGCTGCTAGCTCATGGAGAGAGGATGCTGGTCCAGAGATTGTGGTTGCTAACACTGACATGAAGAAAACCCATGCACCATGTTCTTACGTATTTGGTAGCACATTGTTCTAGTCAGAGAAAAAAGTGGATATGATTTCCTCCTGTAGTTTCTAATGTTTGTATGACTAATGAGAAAATTTTCAAAATTGTGAATTTAGTAACTTTTATGTAAAGATGTATCAGGAACAATATTAGGCTAAGGTTAGTTGGAATGTTCTAAATTATCTTACAAAGGAAAATATAGGTGAAGTATAAAGTTTAGGAATGATTCATTAAAGTAATTTTTTCACTTGAGAATATGGACTAATTTAGAAAAGTTTGCCACATATTTTTTTTCTTTTTTAAATAAGGCGTTGATGAGATTAAGACAGGTACCCTAGTCTTCTGATCCACTAATGGCCAGAATGTTCTAATTGCCACAGTACACATGCTTTTTCCTTGAGCTGTTCATTTCTTAGGCTTTTTTAAAGTTGGACCTGCCTGGTGAAATGCTGTGTTCCTCCTAACTGTTCTGGACATTTTGGTCAACAATCATAGCTTCTGTGGGAGATTTGGATTCATGAATTTTTGTTGGGTTGGAGGGTAGCAATAGAGGTCACATAAATGCCTAATTGTGAAAGAATCAGTTTGTTAAAGTGTTAGGATTTTCTAGAACAAACATAGGATTACTGAATAGTTTGCCAGAGTGATTGTTTATAGATCCTTTTAGCAATGTGTAATCAGAAGTTCCTTGAGCCTGGATTATATGTGTACATGTAAATTTTGATTATCTTCTTTACAGTATGCTGTTTGATTTGTTTTTGAGTGTTTAAAATTCAAAGAAAAACAATGTTGAAACTGTGCTTTGGTATGCAGATAAAATGAGAGTATTAATGCTTCAGCTTTGGAGAAGAATCCCTCGGAATATGTAGGCAGTTCACGGCTTGACTTCAGTTGATAGGAAATTGACTGAAACTAGCTCAGTGTTTCAGTTCAGTTCCACCACAAGCAGCAGATGTGTAAGCAGATATGCAATAAAAAGTACTCTTGATCCACGTCACTACTAAGGTGTGTTTGATGTGTGTAGCACAAGATTGACACCCTGAGGAACAAATTTCTGGCTAGTCCTCATTATTTCCTTTTGTGCCACACTGATAGCCAGTGTTTATTTTTACTCTGCTATAAATTCTGTTTTATATTCTATATGTTTGAGTAATTTGAGAAAAGTTAATTTTATGAATTTTTTTGATGTCAGTAAAGAAGGTTTATGAAGCATGGGCTCACAGGCAGCTTTGGTACTCGGAGGACAAAGGTCAATGGTGGGTTTTCCCCTTCTTTATTCTGTCTGCGAAGCACCCTTAGGCGTCCCTGTTGCAGATGGAAGGTGTGAAGGAGGAGCTGGGGCTGACTGAGCTTGGGACTCTTGTCCTTTCTTTATAAACCAAGACCAGATTGCTTGTACTTTATGGTCTGTTTTATATAGTGAGCTAGCTACTGTATAAAATTTTTTATGGGAAGAAATGCTCCTGAAAAAAAAGTGAAAGATAAGCCGCGCTGTGAACTGTATTTTTTTCATGACTAAGTTCATGAAGATGACAGCTTTTATATTGCCTTCAAAACTCAGTAGGATGGTAGTTTTCCCTTACAGTACTTTCTTCCTGTAGTAACTTATCCATCTCTAGTTGCATAGATTTGAGAAAATCCAAAAGGACTGAAAAAGTCTGTGAGTCATCAATTGAAGTGATCACAGAGATGGAGAAGCCCTTTAAAACTCACAAGCCAGTTTAGAAAGGTGGTGGTGTAGGAAGTATTGGGGCAAGGGAATGAGTAACAGCAGTAGAATGTGCTTCACATTTGTGAAATCAAGAAACCACAAGTTAGATCAAGTGAACTAAATTGACAGAGTACTAGGATTTGAGTCTCTAAATTCTGAAGACATGTCTTTTAGGAAAATCCTGCTTTGCATGGGAGCAGCTGCAATCTGCAGCCAGCCATGGTGGACAGCTTGACAATTGCTCTTATGGAGGGCATGGTACATGTTTTTTGTTTTGTTTTTAAGGTGAATTGATGCCCGTTTTTTACAGTTTGAGATCTAAAGAAACCCTATTTATTTACCTCAGGCAGTTTATTTTATATGCTGAAGAAAGTGAAGTCCACAAAGTGGCCAATGAGAATGATGTTTTCTATTTTTGTAGTATGGTTCTCTAACTCCAGCAGGCTGTCTTTTTGGAACTCTTATTTATTTATAGCAGTTAGCCAAGAAAAAAAAATCATAAAAGACCACTTAACAAAATAATGATAGTCCAGAGACTTCAGATTTGTCAATACCAGGATCTTTTCAGGAAAAAGTAGAGCTGACTTCCAAGAAGAAATTGGAAACAGTGATCCAAGACATGCTGAAGTCTAGATGTCTTTTCTTAAGATAATGTCAAGCTGTGACATATCAAAGCCACCTTGATTCTATCTATATATGTTACTCACCCGGTTACACTTTTGCTCCAAGGCACACAGTTCCTTTTCAGCTGTTTCTCTGTTGTTCCCTTGCCAGCCTTTGATTTGTGTTGAAGTGAGAGTCTAGTATTCCCCTTCTTTTCTTGAACCTTACTTAGTCATCCACTCAAATCAGTCAATGGACATTCTTTGCTTCTCTGTTTTCCATTCTACATTCTTGCTGGTCTCAGCGTCTATCACCCTGGCTCCTGTGTATTTTTGCTCTAATCTCTCCTATGTTGTCCTTCTTACTTTTAATGCCTTTAGTGTGTTTTATGTCCTTTAAAATAAACCCAAACTTTTGGTCTCAAAATACTTTTACTTTTATTTTAAAGTGATCTATTTATCTGTATATGTGAATATTTTGCCTGCATCTGTCTGTGTACTGTGTGTACATTGCCCACAAAGGCCAGAAGAGGGCATCAGGGCCTTGGGAGTTACAGATGGTTCTGAACAGCCATGCCAGTGCTGGGAATCAAAGACAAACACATCTCCATCCTGTTTTCTGAGGTGATTTTCAACTCAAGTCTGAGATTTTTTTTCTCTAATATCCTAAACTAGAAATCCTGCTGCACACTAAATGGTTCTTGCAAAGCATCTAATTTAACAAAGGCACAGCTCCTTTAATCTTCCATCTCACTAGCCAGCAACTCAACTGAAATCCTTTGTGTGGTAGGTAAGTCAGTCTTTGCTACTATTTACGTATCCAGAGGAGGAGACTGTGACTTCTGAGATAGGAAATAGTCTCTGCATCCTACACTGGCAAACTTTGATGCACAATAATAATTCATACTTGGACAGAGTATGAAATAATGCTGATTCATACAAAGAACGTAGCAGTTGTTGAAGCAGAGATTGCAGATGCCTTTAATACAATTTCTCCACAGAGAAAGACCGGAAGAACTATGGTTTGTTAGAGGACAACTGCTTTGTGAGAGAAAATAATTCAGTGTCTTTTGTATAAAATACACATGATTTGTAATTCACTGCTAAACTGGGTGTTTTCATATTCAATTTTCATAAAACTGCTGATCTCTCATGTCCCTTGTGTTCACCTTATCTATTCTAAGATGCTCTCCCAGTTCCCTTGTGTAGATTCAAGCACATGGAAACACATCCTTAGTTTCTTCTAAGGGAGAAACTGGCCATTAAACAGTAGAAAATGTGAAAGGCTCCATTCTAAGTATGAAGAACCAGCTCCAGGCCCTAAATACAAACACACACACACACACACACACACACACACACACACACACACACACACACACACACACTATAAAAGCAATCTAATTGCAAATTGGGGAAAACACTGCTATTTCACCATATGTGGGGGTAGAGTTGACAGGTAAGCTCATGAAAACATGTTCATTAGCTAGTAGAAAATAGCAATTAAAACTACAGTGGCATATCACTGCACACCCACTACCATAGCTAAACAGAAATAGTGAAAATACCAAGTGTTGATGTGAATTTGGGAGACCTGGGATTCTTATTTTCTGGTAGGAATGAAAAATGGCACAACTGTTCTGGAAAATTGCCCTGTGACCAATGGTTGCACCTAAGTATTTTTCCTAGAGAAATAGAACTTTATACTTAAACAAAAACCTGTACATGAATTAGTTATTTGTGGTAGGAAAATACTGGAAGCTAACCAGATCCTAACCTACGTCTGTTGTGTTGTGGGTGGATTGTTTTCAGCCCTTGCTACTGTTTACTTATGTAGCAAGGGCTGGAGAATGACTTCTGAGATGGAAATAGTTCCTGCATTCCCACACTCCACAAACTTTGATGCATAAGCAATGGAAAGGATTGAGCTGTTGGTACATGACTCCAACCTCCATGGACCTCATGGACTGTATGGTTGCTGAAAAACAAAGTCAAAAGATTTCATATTGCATTAGAAAATAACATCAAAGTAAAGTTATAGAGGATAACGTAGTTGACAAGGGACAGGTAGCAGTTATGGCATTTCACAAAATACAAAGTAGCCACCCAGAAGAGGTGGAATGGCTGTCTCTATTGTAGAAGCTGTTACATGGAAATAAATATTGTATATTCTCCAATGAATAGTGGCTGAAAATGAAAAGAGTAAAATCTACTGAGTAAATGGACACCACTTTCCTGGTTGATGCATCATGCTAGGTTTGTGATGTCCTGTACATCTACTTGAGATATTGCTGGTGGGAGAATTAGTTGATAGTTGTTTGGGACTATGTTTTTGTATCTTTCTGTGAGACTAATTATTTCAAACTTTAAAAGTTGTGGAGTTTGTTTTTCTTAAAAAAAAAAAAAAAGTAAGAGAATAATGATTGTTATTCCATTTTGTTCATGGGCGACATAGTCCCTCATGTTTTGAGGACATAGTGGTAAAGAGACTAAGAACTTGGAATCCTTGAGCCAGTAAATTTTATGGTCCCAAATGATGTACCTATATTTTGTTGAGAGTACTGAGGACAGGACCCAGTTCTTGATATTAGTTGGCAAGAACCACCAAGGCCCCACCTCCATTATCTCCATTAATGTCAGTATTTGAAGGCAGAGAATTTTACTGTACTTGTAAACTATTAAGAAACCATCAAAGGGAAACCCAAGCAGAGACCCAGTATTGACAACAAGGCCACTTGAAAAAAACCAATTTTGGATTAGGCAGTGTCTTACATTTCTATTGCTGTGATTAAAAACCATAACAAAAAGCAATTGGGAGAAGAAAGAGTTTATTTTATCTTATACTTTTACTGAGGAAGTTAAGGCAGGAATTGTAGGTAAGAACCTAGAGGCAGGAACAGAAACAGAAGCCATGGTAGAGTACAGCTTGCTGGCTTGCTTCTCAGGCTTGTGGTCACCTTTCTTATACCTCCCAGGACTGCTTGCCGAGGGATGTCAACACCCACAGTGACTGAGATCTCTTATATCATTAATTATGAACATGCCCTAGATCTGCCTATAGGCCTGTCTCATGGAGACATTTTCTCTGTGTGAGTCCCTATTCCCAGGTATCTCTAGCTTGTGTCAGGTTGACAGGAGAAAGAATGCACAAGCAGACTCCAGCAATGTCACCGGGGAGATTCTGAGCCAACAGGTCCTATGCAGGTCATGAGACTTACTATCTGAACCTATAGGCTTTCAGAAGTAGATGAAATGGGCAGGTTCTCAGAAGGTCTCTAGCTTGAGACAGAGCTGATGATGGCAGAGAGCAAGTGAATACGAGTCAAGGAAAGGCCAGAGCACAAAGGAAGCCATGACTAGGCTCTAGGCCAGGAACACTATGTTGAGTGAGCTTCATTTCCTTTGCTGTGGTGTCTCTTGCACATGCTTTCAGTTAAAAAGTGACTGCAAAGTTCTATACTTCTTTAAATAGCAAAGCTACTGATTTACCAAGCAATGTAAGGCTATATTTAGATGGCATCCAACCACATCTGGTGAGTACACTGACTGTTTCTTGATGTGTGTGTGTTATGCTACTGAATGTCAATGTCCTTCATGGTCACTGCACAAGGAAGCAAGTTGCATTTGTAATTTGTGAGCTAGGATTAGATATCAGAAGAACTGAAATGTCTACATTGGTAGAAGAGATCAGAAAAACTATATATATTTTTTTAATTAGGAAGAGAATATATTTAAGAGTGTTGCCTGTTTTCCTCCTTGTCTCTGATAGGTATGTTCTATAATCTGCCTACACATAATCTAAAATACCTCAGTAACTGAGTATCCATTGTCAGGCTTTGCTAACCACTGTATGTTTTAACTAACAGAAAACATGGATTCTGTTTGCACTCTGGAAATCAACAAGGAATCCCAACTAATCTGTTCTGAACATTGAATTTTAAGGGTTTAGGGAAATTGCTCAATGGTTAGGAGTGCTTGCTGCTTTTGTTTGATTCACAGTACCCACAACTAACTACCTGGTAACTCCAGCCCCAGGAGTGTGATGCCCTCTTCTTTCTTTAAAGCCACCCACACACATGTGGATACACACAAGCATACAACATACATAAAATAATACAGGAAATCTTTTTTTTTTTTTTTTTTTTTTAAAAAAAAAAAGACTAGTCATCAGGCAGGTAGTGAGCTGCTTTGTTAAACTGTATTCACCAAGATGACCTTTACTTGATTAAACCCCCAAACATGTTTATAGTCAGCAGTTTCATTCCTAGGATGGAACAAGTGTGGGATGATTTGGTTTGATATGTAGCAACATCTTTATTGTCATAGAAGTGGTTGCATTCTATAGATAAATTGGTGCAATTAATTTTGTGTTGTGAATGTCTTTCATTGAAGTGTTAATATGGTACATACTACCAAATAGCAATTTGCCTACACCAGAACTTATTGACATACACTAAGTTTCAACAAATGCTTGACTTCTTAGAACGCATCCTTTAGATGGAAAGACTTATATCAAAAAGGGTGGGTGTGTGTGTGTGTGTGTGTGGAAGAGTGTTTTATCAGTACTTAACATGGATGAAATAGAATTCCAGGAAGGCTAATGCTCTTTGTTTTGGTAGTGAAGACTGCAGGGTTGTGTTAATTATACCACAGCATTAATTCCGTACTTTAAGAAGACCCCATCTTTTGTGGTAATTTATGCCTTTAATAGCAGTAGAGGCAGGCAGATCTCTGTGAGTTCAAGGCCAGGCCCCAAAGCTACACCAAGAAACCTTGTTTTGAAAAAACAACAACAAAAAACCCAAACGACAAGAAAAATCCTCAAAAAGTGGAGGAGGAGGAGATTTCATCTTGGCACCAAAGTAATCTCTGTTGTAGGACCAGGGCTTCCAAGAACCACCTTTACTTTATGCTACCTTTCATAAACTATCAAGTGGAAACTTTTAACAATATTACTTACACCATGACTTCACCATTCACAGCAAATTTATCAGTTTGGCAAAAGTCCACACAAACTGAAAAGTTCAGTGGCCTGGGTCATTTGGAATCTCAGATTTGGAGTCTAAGTGATTATGTGCTTTGGACATAAAATAACCAGAACTTCCCAGTTCTGAGGTGTCACTGATAAGGGATTCTGGCGACCTACCCATCATCAGTTACCCCAGAGAAGGGCTGTGGGAACTTGTGCTTGATCATCTTTTTCTGAGCCCCATTGTGAATCAAGAGGGGGTCACTCAGACCAAACAAGGCCTGCTAACCCTTCCTTGTACTTGTAGACCCTTGCAAGCACTGTTAATTGTACAGACTCTAGGCATCCTTCCTGGAATACTAGAAATAGCATCTAATTCTTTGACTATTTCTAGATGAAGTGAAAAACTGTGGTAAGCAGCAGTATTGTCACCAGGCAAACCCAGGACATATGGGAAAAGTTAAAAGATGTGGTATGCCTGTGGGTTATAATGGATATGAGCAAGATGCTAATTTACCAATTGCAAAGAGTGCTAATGTTTGGGCTTCAAACTAGAACTCCTCCTGGGACTTGCTTAAACTTGCTTTTGAATTTCTTAAAATAGTTTTGGAACCTATAGTTGAGATATGGATAATAATAATCACAATATTGATTTTGCTTTTAAATTGTATCAAGTAAAGTTGACCAACATTAAAGCATTCAGTAGGATAGACAGAGCCTATCAATACATTCACATTGAATTTGGACTTGTGTGGATACCTGAGGTATGTTTTGAATGTTAGAGTTTTAGTTAGTCAGGGGCTGTCACCTTATTTATAATCTTGCATGGTGAATGGCTGGAAAGGCAATTCCAGCTTCCCCTGAATCCACTGAAGCTGTAATTCTGTGGGAATGTTTATCATGCCACATTTTCTGTCCCTCTTTCCCTAAGTGACAACTATGGGAACCAGTCTCCCTGGGGCTTTTTCATGAGTCAGTGAGCAGTCACCTCTAGCATGAGCTATTTGCAGATGTTAATGTACCCATCCCACCCACTATCATCCTAGGAAACACATCTTTATCACTTCATCTTGAGAATACTTTCTTTTAAAGAAAATCCCCTCCCCCCCCGTGTGTGTGTGTGTGTGTGTGTGTGTGTGTATGTGTGTGTGTGTGTATGTGTGTGTGTGTGTTTGCATGTGCGTGGGAATGAAAAGAGAAGGAGGTCTACAAACTAGGTGATTCCATTTGGTAGGGGAATCACATACTATTTCCAAGACTGAGACATCCTGTGATAAACAGATTTCATTAAAGAGCCTGAAATGACAGGAATGGTTTAGATTTAGTGTTGGGGAGGGAATGCTGCCTCTAGGTAACACACAAGTAAAATGATCCCAAATGTTTTAGCTGATGCCAGCTGTGTGTGCAGCCTTTTGAATAAATCATCCCACTGCATACACTTCAGAGGGGGTAGTGCAGTGGGCCCTGTCTGCCTCAGAAGACAAGGAGCCATGGCCCCTGCTATCATCCCAGGAGAAGTTCCCCTGGGCCCTGTGCATCATACACTTCCTGTGGTATTCCCTCAGCTCCAAGCTCAGTGAGCTGCGGACCAATCAGTTCTACCTTTGGGACTGTGTTACCCAGAGTACACTAGCCATTCACTCCTACTTATTTTCCTGGGACCTGGTGAATCATCTTTTGTGCCATTGTACGCTGTGTGATTCATTTTAGGCTATTTTTTGCCCACTCTTAGAGCAATGGCTCATTTGGGGGAACAGCTTGCTCATCTGTTAAATGTCATGGTTCACAACATCGCACTTCGTCAAGACCCCATGTTTGCTTCTCTGGGTATTAGCGTAGTTAAATAAGAAGTCAAAGAAATTGCTTTTGTGTGGGTGAGACTATGCAGGCCTCCCGGGCGCTTATTTTAAGACAATAACTTTCAGAGCTCTTTATGGTGATGACATTGTCAGGCTTTATAATTTCTTTCCTCTGCTTTTATCAAGAGACATATGTGCTTCAAATGCGGAGTGTGAAATCGGCACCCTCAATGTCCTCAGAATGAATGTGATTAGTGGGTCTTCCCATTTTCCGATGGCCTTCCTTAATGCTCCTTTCCAATTTTCTTCCTTTTTTTTTTTCTTTGTACATTTTGGAGCTAGCAAATTGTTTCTCCTTGCATGCTCTTTAAAATTTATGACAAAATAGTTTTTCCACAACAAGTATTGCTAGTTCCATCAGAGAAAAATTGATGCCTCTTGTACGCATAGAGATGATGGAGTTCATTTTCTTTAGAACTATTAAAGAAGCTAATAGCAGTTGTTTCTATTCAAGGAGCAGAAAAAGACCAGAAGTGTCTTATGGCTGTTTCAGCTGCCTTCCTACCTTGGCCAGAATTCCTAATGGTCAGGCTGGCTGGGGTCCTCAGGCTCTATTGAATTTCCTCAGTAGAACAAAGAAAATGTTTTTCCAATTGCCTTATTTACTCACACTTGTTTTTCAGGGCACATTTTAGTTAGTTTTTTAGTTTTGTTTTGTTTTTTTCTTTTTTGTAAAGCATGATGAAGATTCAGCTTTTCCTAGATTAGGAAATAGATTATAAAATATTTTCCTGGGTCAGGAAAATAATACCACCTCTCCATAGGATGAAGTCAGGATGTTGTTGAGGCCCAAATGCCTGGAAAGTTTAGGAAAAAAAGGACAGGAGAAAACTTCATCTCTTTGTTCAACAGTTGCCCAATGAGTAAAAAGGTCTTTTCTACTCAAGGGTTGTCTTGAATAGAGAATTGCTTCCACAGAGAGTGTGCCTTCCTGAGACATCACTGCTGGGGAATGAGCTGCAATTTCTGCAGCTGCAGTCCAGAGAACCCAAGAAATGGCCTGCTTTTGCTGTGTGTTTTAAATTAGCTTCGTCAAGCTATAAATATTTTTAGTAATTTCTAAAAAATGAAATATTTCTGTCTACACCAGAAGACTGAGTTGTGCAACACAAATTAATTTCTTATGGAGGTGAGCACTGAAGAACAGCATGGGGGTGTGTCTGACTCTGGCTAGCCAGATTTGGGTTGCTTGTGATGGCTGTCATGTGAAGTGCTATTTAGTTTTTTGTCAACTAGACACAATCTGGAGTCATCTGGCACAAGGGAAACTCTACTGAACAAAATGCCTCCATCAGATTGGCCCGTAGGCAGGTCTAGGACATTTATTTGAAGATGGGTGTGGGAGGGCCCAGCCACTGTGGGCGGTACCACTCATGAACAAGTGGTTCTAAGGTGTCTAAAAATGCAGGCTGAGCAAGCCACAGGGAATAAGCCAATAAGCAGCTCCATGGCTTCTGCTTGAGTTCCTGTCCTGACTGCCTTCACAACAGACTTTAAGCTGTAAGATGTAGCTAACTTGTAGTTGCATGAATGAGGCTCAGAGCCAAATATCCAGGGAAGGCTGAAATATCAGAGAGAGGAAGCACCACAGTCAATTCTCACCCAGCTGTCTTGTAACTTCCTCAGCCTCACTCTTTGTTGCTTCTGCCAGTCGCTTCTCCCAGTTGCTTCTGTCTTTTTTTTTTTTTTTAATAAACCTTTATATACTCAATCTCATCTAGATTAGGATTAAAGGCATGTAGCCTTGAACTCACAGAAAGAGAAGAAGTTCTGTCTCTGGAGTTATGGGATAAAGGGTGTTGGTTACCACTCCCGGCTTTCCCTGTGCTGGAATCAAATGTGTATGTGAGGGACTCAGCTGTTTATCTTTGTGTTCAAGGCCTAAGAATTTATGAGCTGTCTGCCTAGGATTTGACTGTGTGCTCTCTCCCCAATATTCAGGTTTTATTAAATATGTAATATTATATACCCTATCTCATCTAGATTAAGATTAAAGGTGTGTAGCCTTAAACTCACAAAACAAAAAAAAAAGTTCTGTCTCTAGAGTTATAAAAGATGTTAGTTGCCACTCCCAGCTTTCCCTGTGCTGAGATAAAAAATGTGTGTGACTGACTCTGCTGTTTATCTTTGTATTCAAGGTTTAAGAATTTTTTGAGCTGTCTAGGATTTGACTGTGTGCTCTCTCCCCAATATTCAGGTTTTATTAAATATGTAATGTATATCCACACTAACCTTTCTATCTCCAGAGGCTGCTTATCACAGCAGCAGAAAAGTAACTAAAACGCTTGCTCTGGGGATCTCAGGCATGAGATTCAGATTCTTGTGTGTTGATTCCAAGGACTTCTGTTGAATGCACACAGGAGCCTCATGGGAGTAACCACTCTGTAGGTGAGCATTCTTATGAGCTGCCAATCGGACTAGCTTTGCATCCATTCCATTCAAAGCATATTTTTGTTTTAACTTGCTTCATTTCTGTCTCCCTCTTCTCATGTTTGACGTCTCCATTCCCGTTTGTAATATCAGTGGAAATGCTCTACTCTCAAGAGCCTTTTCTGAAGAGATTTAAAAAATATCTAATTATTCATCCCCAGCACCTCTCTTTTCATCATATGAGCAACATGAATTATGTATTGTCCTCCTGTGGCATTCACAGGAGGTCCATCTAGATGCTTAGAACATCATACTGCTCCAAACTGTACTCTGGGTTAGAGTGATATAGAGTTTAAAAGGGCAGAAATGAAATGAAGCATGCACAGCCTCCCTCTCTCTCCCTCCCTCCCTCCCTCCTTCCCTCCCTCCTTCCCTCCCTCCTTCCCTCCCTCCTTCCCTTCCCCCCTCTTGCTCTAACTTCTAGTATCTTAAAGCATTTACAAAGTAAGAGATAATGAAAGACATACTAGCTAAAGCTGGAGTTTTGACCTGAACAAACTTGAGCTGGAAAGATCTTTTTTTTTTTTGAGAACAATTTTAATGTTAAACTTGGAGCATCTGGTAACTAGAATTCCATTAGCTCCTCTGTAATGCTATCTGGTTATCACCCTTTTTTCTCATGATCAAAAAATCCCCAAATGTTCCAGGGCTGACACTACTCAATAATCTTTGTTTTTCTGTTGGTCTTAGAGTGGATGGGAAGGGTGTAAGTAGGGATGGCTTAAATAAACATAAATTCTATCATCTTCAGATGACTGCACTCTTACTATTTGTTGTGTTATTTCTTACATGATGATTGATACACTCAGCAGAAGTCATGCAGTCTAGTTATTTTAGTTCTAATGATTACAGAGAACACAAAATAGTAAAAATTAGAGTGGGCTGAGTGTATAAATTCAGAGTTAGCATCAAAGCAGTGAAATGTAGAAAGCTTGAGAGACTTGGGAGAAAATTGCTGTCAGAGTTGAAAGGCCTGGCTTAGTATGACATGGAAGGTTTCTCTCTGGAAATACAGTGAACAGCAGTGTCAATGTATGCAGATTAGAGTATGTCAGGCCTGATTAGTGCTCGACCAGGGTCTGCATTGACATGGTTACCATAACTGCAAAGTTAAAATGGCCCAAATCAGAACTTTCTTATTTCTGTTATTTACTCCACAAGTCTGTCTCTTTACTGTATTTCTCTTTCCCAGTAGTGGCATCCACTCAAACGCAGTTACTCAAAGAAAAAAACCTCAGAGTAATTCTTAGTTCTTTTTTTATTTGCTTTTCCTCCAACCACAATATATGTCAATCCACTTCCAAAATATATCCCAGAGATGTCTCTTTTGTCTCCATTGCTACCACTTTTCTACCTCAAATAGAAGGTTAAGCCAGTGACTGTTTTAATGACATAATCCTAATTCTCTTCTCTCATTTGAAAACAAAAATAGGAAATGACCATCATAATGTAAGGCTATGAGGCTTCAAGGCTCTGGGCACCTAACAATGTCTTATTGCCTCTTGTTTTCCAGCTCTAGACCCTTGAAAGGCATTAAGAAATGAGAGAGCTCTTCTTGACAGAGAAGAGAGAGGAAAATAAGATGCTTAGTGGCTTTGAACGTGGTGGGCTTTGCCTTTCTGTGGTGGTGACAGGGCTTATGAGTTAGATCATATGTTTATGAGTATCTGGAAGTGTGTTTTCTCTTTCTCCATTTCTTCTCTGCCCAAATTCTCCTCCATAGAAATGTCTTCAGCCAGGAAACTTCAGAACATAAATTCTATGATACCATCATTTCACAGAATGGCACTTCCACTTGAGAATACTTGTGAATAGAAGAATACCAAGGTAACACTTCTCAGTCTCAGGGAAATTCAATTTAGAGACTATGTGAGATTGGAGCTATTTTTTTCTTATTCCTTTTTGTAGATTGGACTATAATAAAATTTTGTTGAGAGTTCATTTACTATTGAGGCTTTTTTCACCACGTGAGTTTTTGACTCCATTGTTGAAAGTCAAATGAGTGTAGCTGCAAGGGTTGATTTCTGGGTTTTTGATTCTGGTTCATCAGTCCATATGTCTGAGCTTTTACCACCACCATGCTGTTTTGTTCCTATGGTTCTGTAGGGTAATTTAAAATTGGGGCATCATAGTATTGACTGCATTGCTGTTCTTGCTCAGTATCACTTTGACTATTTGGTGGTCTTTTATGCATCAATATGCAATTTTGACTTGCATTTACTTGATGGCTGAGGGTGATAAACATTTTTTATGCTTTTTCTTTTATCCTTTTGTGTTTCATCCTTTGAGAATCATTGGTCCATTCTGTCTTAGTTTGGATTTCTCCTGCTGTAAGAAAATGCCATAACAAAGAGTAACAATATGGAAAGGGTTTGTTTCAGCTTTCAGTTCTCAGGACTCGTTCCATCTCTAAGGAGAGTGAGAGCAGGAAGGCAGGGCAGGAACCTGGAGGCAGGAACTGACACAGAGCTCATGGAGGGCTGTTGCTTACTAGCTTGCTTCTCAAAGCTTGCCAAGTCTGCTTTCTTATAGATCCTAGACTACAAACCCAGGATGAGCTGGTACCATCCATATCAAATATTAATCAGAAAATGTACTACAGACTTACTTCAGACCAATCTTATAGAGATATTTTCTCAGTTGATAGTTCCTCCTTAAAGATGACTATAGCTGTGTCAAGCTGCCATAAAGCTAGCCAGCACAATTTTGTCTGCATTTATTGATTAGGTTCTCTGGTTTTGGAGTTTTTATACTTTTAGTTATTTATATAGTATAAATTTTAAACATTTTTCAGATATGTAGCTGACAAAAATTTCTCTTCCATTCTGTAAGGCATCTCTTCATTTACTTCATTATTTTCTTTGCTATATAGAAGTTTGTTAATTTTATATAATTACTTATTAATTCTTGCCATAATATCCTGAGCTAATGACATACATTAAGAAAATCCTTGCTTATGTAGATATTTTGAAATATATATATATATATATATATACACACACACACATATATATATATTGCAGTATTTTCACTTCAGGATTTGCATTAAAGTCTTTGACGTGTTTTAAATTTATTTTTGCTATTACCCCACTCACAATGATTATCATTAAGGAAACAAAAATCAAATTCCATTTAAAATGTTGGGGGAAAAGGAAAACCTTGTACACTGTTGTTGGGGATCTAAATTAGTCTAGCCACTATGGCAATCAATATGGAGGCTCCCTCAAGAACTTTAGAACTAAAATAGAGCTACCATATGATTCTGCTATATCACTCCTGAGAACATATCCTAAGGGGTCGAAACATACTTCAGAGGTACCAACTTGCCTGTGGTTTTCATAGCACTAGTTAAGTTAGAAAACAGCCTACATGTCCATCAGGCTGGACAGAAAGATGTAGCCTATCCACACATGGCATTTTAATCTGCGATGATTAAAACTAAATAGTGTCATTAGAAGGAAAGTAGATGGAACTGGAGATTATAATTTTAAGCAAAATTCAGAAAGAAAAATATCACTTTTCCTCATATTTTGATTTTAGATGTGTATTAATGTATTGTTTGTCTGTCTCTTTGCTTCTCTGTATGTCTGTCTCTCTCTTCTGTATATCTCCGTGTGTGAAAAGGATAGAGACTAGTGGGGACATTTGTAGGAAAGACATATGAGATTATGTATGGAGAAAGTATGTAGTGTCCTTGACTGAAAATGTCTAGGGAACTCATTACTAGGTACAGTGAATAAGAACTAATTAAAAAACTTATCAAAAAGATTTTATTTATTTCAACTGCATATAGTTAAAAAACTTCCTTCAAAAATAATTTAGAACACATTTCATTTATTCAATTTCAACTCTAATAGAATTAAGGAGAATTTTGTGTGTGTTTTGTTTGTTTGCTTGCTTGTTTGTTTGTTTGCGACAGGCCCTCCTTATTACTATCTTACTAGGGGCCTACTTCACAATTCTTCAAGCCTCCGATTATTTCGAGACCTCCTCTGTTTCTTATTATATAACCCAGGCTGGCCAGAAGCTTACTATGTAATTCAGGCTGCCCTCAAACTTACAAGATTCACCTGTCTCTGCCTCACAACCCAGCATGAAGACTACTTTTAAAGAGGACCCTACCCAAGGCAAAGTAAGCCAATGTCAACTCTTCTTCATAAAACAAAATAACAACTAAGAAATTTTAGGTAGCAAAACTGTAAAATTGTTTCATACTCAAAGAACTTAAAGCACTTTAAAGAATTTCTAAATATGTCTTAAACAAAAATGTTAAAGACATGACAAGTTAAAGAAATAGACTGACAGTTTTTTAAAATTAATGTAGCTTCCAAAGCCATTTCCAGAGCTGAACACTTGTTCTTTATTCAACATGCATGCTTTCATTCTTCTTGAATTCAAAATAACCTGAGTCATACTTTTTACTTGTTTAATTAACATTGAAATTAATGAATATATGGATTTTATGTTGACATTTTGAGAAAATATATTAAAAGCATACCCATCTCTGTATTGGCAATTATCTTTTTGTTACTGTTACTATTTGTATGCATAAATGATTATGATTATCATTAGAATACCTTTTATAAAATTCTCTTTAGAACCTAAGAAAACATAGTAACATTTAGAGGGTGCAAACACTTAGGCAGTGGTCTTGGAGTCAGGAGATCAGTAGCTTTAGTAAAGTATGGGATATGGGACTCATAGACCCCACTGATGGACTAGATAGTGGGATGATGGAAACTAAGTCAAGTTAAAATAATCTCTAAATTCTGGTCATTAGCAAAGTGGTGAGTGTCGGCACTACAGGGATATGGGAGAAGATACCAGTGTTAGAGGTGGCAGAAGTCAGTAGAGGAGTTTTAACTTGGCCATCTTGCACTGGAGTGTGAAACATAATTCTGGAAATGATGTATGGGGTAGTGGCCCCCTCTTCCACCATCATTTCTTTCTTATCACCATCATGTAGCACCTATCATATGTGGAGCACTCTGGTTCCTTACTTGGAGACTAACATAGATTTGATGGCTATGTCTCAATCTTTCCTCTCCTATACCATAGTCATTGACTCACATGACATAAATATGAGTCACTCTTTATATGATATTGATATATTCAAGGAAATTAGCATATTCAAGAGGTAGGCCTGTGAAATAGTTCGCAAATACAGTACTTATAGTCTCATTTTCAGTGAGGTGAGCTTCTCAGGAAAGAAGCATTTCATGTCCTTCTGAGAGCACCAAGGAAGTGCCAAAACCACTCTTCTTAATCATTTTGTATTGTGGATATGGAGTTAGAACTGCTGTGGTGACTTTGTCAGCACAAGGAATAGTGCCTTGAGGTTGAAGCTAACAGTTTGTATGGATATAAAAATGCAAAAGAAATTAACCTTTCAGTGACATGTAGGTGGGTAACATGAGTAACATGAGCATGTCCTTGAGCTGTTGGAATAATCCAGAGAAAAATTAAATAGAGGAAATAAGAAATAATTGCACAAGTGATATTCTTGCAATGGGTTCCCCAAGAATAATAGAGTTTTCAAAGGGACAGAGACACCTTCCCCATGGTTAAAAAGGAGGAAGAAATGACTATTTTGTTTTCTGAGTTATGAGCTAAAGAGCTATCTTTGCCAAGATATAGGAAAAGTTACGAAACTGTCCTAGACGTCCATTAACAGATGACTAGATAAAATGTGTTAAATGTACACAATGGAGAATGTACAAACATAAGAATGAAATTATGTCATTTTCAGAAAAAAGGATGGAACTAGCAATCATCATGTTAAATAATACAGACTCAGACAAATAGCACATGCTGTTTTCTCATATGTACAATCTAGATTATAAAGCAATAGGACACGAGACTAGAAGAGAGGTTATTTGAGAAGAAGAAAGAGACCACAAAAAGGTAGGAGGGGTCAGCAGAGAAGAACAGGAGGTGAATATGGTCAAAGTACATTATATACATATGTGAAATTGTCTTGGGAAACTACCTTTTATATTCATGAGTTTACAAAATACCTTGAAGTAAAATTTTCTATCAAATTTTAAAGATTTATTGTGAGGAACTTTGAACAATTTGCTATGTGTAAATGAGATTAAAGAAGCAAAGGATGGTAGCTGATTTGTGTGTGTGTGTGTGTGTGTGTGTGTGTGTGTGTGTGTGTGTGTGTGTATTTAAGAATTACAAACCTGGATTCAGATTTTTTTAAAACTAATTTTAGCCAAAAGGAAACCTGAAAATTTCTACCTAAATACAGAAAAGCCAAGGACACCATGCATTAATTTTCCTCTGACTCAGAGCACCTATTCACTCTGGCTCACTTCACATCTGGACTCTTCATTGACAGCATCTTTACCTTTGTTTTAATGACATTTCCTTCAGTTCTTTGATTAGAAAACCTTTGTTAAAAGTTGGAAAAATAATAAAACACTTATCCAAAGCAATAACTAAAATACTAAAATCCTCTAAGAACAGATGATGAATAAAATATCGATTCTAATTCTTTGCATGGTTTTATAATGAGCATCAAGTTAAGAAACTAGATTATATTTCAAGATGATTAGTGGTAACTCCTAGTTATAATGTAGTGGGAGATTCTTATTAGCTCAATTACAGACTTTATCAAACAAAATAATTCAAGTTAATTAAAAGTATTATGAAACCATGCGGAGGAGGAACGCGTGGGTTGTTGTTTTGTGAGCACACTACTGTGTTTGTGCTCACTTTAGGTAATGTAAAAATAACTTGCTGTGTATGGAGCCATGTAAGGACTCAAAGTGCAGCTTCTTTGGTGTGTCATTTCACTGAGCGCCAGCTGGTCCACAGGTCTATCTGCAGATTTACCTTCAAATCTTGGTGACAACTGAAGAGTCACTTTATTTGGGTGACTAGTAAATCTTGGTCATTTCCATTGTTCATGAGCCAAGAAAGCTTTTGCAGAACCGAGAATATATAATTTTTAAGTTAAAGTATTAAAAGGATAGTTTATAAAAGAATAAAACTTTACATTTATGATACCAAATTACCTTGAGGATGCTTAGTTCAAACAAGATTTTGGTAGCTGCCTATTAGTAGTTATTTGGGGATACAGAAATGCATATGAGATTCATATATAGATTGTAATAATTTGAGTAAAAATATATATCTATAATTTAAATAATAAATAATGGTTTATTGTATATTATTTTATGTACATAATTTTAAATTCAAATACATAATTTTAACTTATATAACTTCATACTATGTACACTATTGTGTGTACTTTGTTGTAACTATAAAATAGTATGTATAATAGTATTAAAATATTATGTATATTATAAACATGTATGTGTTTTCAGGCACTTTTTGTGTGCATGTACCTATGGGTGTGTCTGTGTATTTATTTCCTTTTGGATATATCTAAAATTTTATTGTATATAATTTATTATATTTATTTAATGACAGGGACAGAGTCCAGGCAGCTGTGGTCTGGATTGCTGACTTAAAAGGTAGTTCTCTTATGACAACTTCATGTCGTAGGTGTACACCGTAGCAGGTATTTCTTGAAGGTACAGAATTCACTTGAGTGAGCCTTACTCTCGAAACATTGATATGGCTTTATTGATGTGAAATTGTTCTAGAGAATAATATTCTTAAAATTTTTAGATTTCAACGAGGAGACTGAAGTTTATAAGAGACTAGGCAGTTTGTGATAATATTGAACTAAGTCTATTTCTTTAATTTTAATTTTAGTTGGAGCAAATAATCTCCTTTCTATGCCTAGTACACAAAAATAAAGTGTAAGAGGTGAGAAAAGAAAATAAATCCCTAGCCTTACCTATTTGTCTTTTTGTTTCTTCCTCCATTTCATTTGGCATTTATTTATTTTGAGTGTGAGTGTGAGTGTGTGTTCATGTGTGTGTGTGTGTGTGTCTGTATACATAACCCATCCTTCCCCTATGTGGAAGTCAGAGGACAGCATACCAGTAAGTTGGAAGTTTCCTTTCATCCTGTGACAACTGGGGCCATACTCAGGTTCATATGTTTGGTGGCAAGCTCTTCCTTCACCTACTGTACCAGAAAAGCCTCTTGACCTTTTCTCCTCAATAAAAGAAAGCCATGTTTCATTACTGAGTTTCCAAAACCTCTCACCACTTTGGAGTTAGTTCAGCAATAGCTGAGAGTCAAGTTATTTGTATGAAACTGTTTGCTTCCCATCAAATCATCTAACCCTGTCTGTGGTGACACATTGGCAGGGACACAAGGAGAAGTGTACATCCCTGCCAGACAAGCAAGGCTTGAGCAAGCGATGCCTGTGCCTACTGGGAATTCAGAATGCACAAGCTCAGCCAGGGTAGCACAGATCCTGTTTCCTTCTGAGAGAAGAATGCACAGTGTGTGTGTGTGTGTGTCTTTATCTGATATTCAAAAATTTTAGGCAGAAAGTTAAAAAATTAATAATTTTTATTTAAATTGTACTTAAATTTATGTTTGGCAATTTCATATATGAGTACTAGATTTACATAATTTCCACCTCCCTTTCCTTCCCTTTTAACTCCTACTGTATCTCTTACCCCGTTGGATTTATGAACTCTCCTAAATTATTATTGACACACACATGAACACGAATACACACACAGAGTCATTTGAGTCTGTTTAGTTTTGTTCATATGCACATGAATTTAGGACTGCTCCCTTGAACTGGATAACTTCCCAGGGTACTTGTCCCTGAAAAAACAGTTTCTCCCTTTCTCATCAGCCATTGCTTTACCTATAGCTCTTCATCTGGAGATGGGGTCTTGTGCCACTTCCCCCATCCACACATGACCATTATGCAGGTCTTGTTCAGGCAACCATGCTCTTGAGATTTCAGGAGTGCAGCTCCTTGTCACGTCTAGAGACAATGTCTTGCAGCAAACATTTTGGATCTATCTCTATGTTCTTTCTGCTCCTTCTTCCACAAATGTCCCATGAGCCTTAGCTGTTTGGGTTGTACTATAACAACTGTGTCTAGGCACCACACTATCACTTTCAGCCTCTTAACAAGATGTGGATCTTTGTAATGATCTTTGCTGCACAAAGAAGTTTCTTTGGTTAATACTGTCAGCTACGCTCATCTGTGGGTATAAAGATAAGTCTTTACAATGCAATACAAAAGCTATATTGATTTAGGGAAATGGAAACTGTAGGTTTTCTTTGAGGGTCTGTGGCCTCTGTAGCCACAGACAGGCTAGGTTTACAGGAGAAGACATGAGTCCCCTCTGTTTGTTTTTGCTCTTTTAGTTTTGAATCTTTTGAGGGCCCACCACCCAGGTCCCAAATAAATTACACACTGAGGCTGAGTCTTAACTACAAATGCCTAGCCTTTGCTTGATGGTTTCTTGCCAGCTTTTCTTGACTTTAAGTATCCAGCCTACCTTTTACCTCTGGGCATTTTTTTTCTTCTTTCTGTCTATCTTTCTTACTTCATTGCTGGCTGTGTAGCTTGGTGGCTGGCCCCTTGAGTCCTTCTCCTTCTCTCATTGATCGCTTGTTCCTCCTTTCTCGCTTCTCCATCTGTCTTCTTCCTCCTCCCAGATTTCTCCTGCCTTGCTATTGGCTGTTCAGCTCTTTATTAAAACATCAAGTGTTTCAGACAGGCACAGTACCACAGCTTCACGGAATTAAACAAATGCAGCATACACAAGTAACACACCTTAAAATAATATTCTACATCACCCCTTCTATTTAGTAGGCCTCTTCTACAGGGAATACAGGGTGTATCTATGCCAGAGAGAGTTTCATTTTCTGGACCCTTATTAAAGGCTCTTTAAAGTGTGGTGTGGGAATCAGCTTGGCTGACTCCATCCTGGGAGAGGGTGACTTGTTTCAGACAATGGAATGTCACAGTAAGTACTAGGCACTACTTCCAGCAGCAATCTTGACCCCTGAGTAGCTCAGTTTCCTGCTTTGCCATGTTAATATCTCCCTCACATGCAAGCTCCTTTCATGATGCTGTCTGTGTGGCATGTGTGACACAGCTTAAACTGAACAAGATGAAGACACTCCAGGTTAGGGTTTTAGTCCACAAGACAGCACCATATGCAAACCTTTTCTTATAAAGTCTCCAGACAGGGACAGTTTATAGCAATGGGTAACAGATAACTAAATGGGACTGATTTTCTACAGTTTTATATTCTTGGGCACATCATCTGGACATTATGTGGTCCTGATGATGTTTTCAAGAAGCCAAGCTTGGTTTCTTGCTCTATGCTGTAGTAGGCAGAATTCTATGAGGGTCTCCAACATTACTACCCAGGGTATCCATACCTCTCCTCAGTCATCCAACCAAAGAAGTAGAGCAAAATAGAAGATGAGTAGTGTCCTTTAATAACTTTCTTCTCACAAAGTCACCAGCTTGAACTTCAGAATACTTTCACAAAAGCTGAGGATACCAAGGGAGAGTTTGTGTCTGGTAAAATGAAAGGAAAAGATGCATTAAAAAACACACAGAGGAAGATTTCCTCTTAGCCCTTTCCCAACTCCAAACAGATGATAAAGACACTACTACTTGGGGAAAGAAGAGAAATCCAGTTCAGGCCTTAATTTTGAAACCAGATACCAGGTCTCCAGAGTGAGTCTCTGTGCCAGAGACTCAACAGTTCCCAACATCAGGTAAGTAGCCAGAGAAGGAGTCACCAGAACTCGTCAACCTCAGCCACTCCCACTACAATTCCTTTTGATGATGCCACCAGTGGAGGGACAAGAGTATCTGATGAGTGACAGGAAATGAAAGCTAGCCCAGGAAGGACCATGATGAGGGGCTCAGAGCTAGGTCCTTGATGGTGAGAGGTGGGCCCGAGAGAAAGTGAAAAGCCTTTACACTTAGGACAAAGTTCATGCATGGAACTTCTAAACCTGCTTGGCATCAGGTGGTAACCTCTGCACACTTATAGGATACATTAAAGTTTTACCCTCTCTCATTGCCATCTTTGAAGTGAGCCTGGAGCATCCTCAGCCTCAGGTGTGAGTCAGCTGAGCACCAGCTTTGGTGACCAAATGAATTTTCATCACACATTCCCTAACCTTATGTAGAACAGCTATCTACAGACTAGTGCTCATGGATGGAGTCTTTAGACAGGCTCCCAGCATAAGATGGAGACCTGTACCCTAGTGGGAATGACTGGTACTTTGGCCTGCATTACTACCAGTTGGTTCAAGGGTCTAAGTGCTCCCTTTAGAGTTTGCAAGTCTTTGTGGCTAAGAGATTCAGATGTGATCTGGTTTAGAATCAACCTCAGTGGTCAACAGACTGCTTTGCCAACACTCTCTTAACTTTAAACAGCACAGTATGGAGAGTGACTTTTCACTGTGGGTTGAAGAGGTTAGCACAGCCAAGGCCCATTTCAGAACTTAGTGATAGACCGGTGAAACCTCATGTGAGACATATCCTTAGAACACTTTTCAGGCCTGCTTATGGAAAGAGGCACTGGCACAGTTCTGGTGCTTCGTGGAAACATGTGGGTCTACTCTACCTGAATTTTATTTGCACCAACACTACTTGTGACTGCTCATAGCAGTGTTAAGCCTTGATTCTGACTCAGCAGAAGGCAGCCTAGAGTGTTGGTTCTATCTAGCTGGTTTTATCCTGTGCTATGCTGCTATTGGTGTTTTATGGAGTGAAGATGGCCGTAGTCATAGCATGGCACCCAGGACTGGCCTTGTCACAGTGACTTTAGACCTTAAGGTCCTAGAACTACTAGCCCATGCAGGTCAGTGACTGAGGATGAGGTTTCAGGTATATCACATTTATAAGAAGAGCATTGGGACATTTTAATTTACTTTCCATTTTTGTGGTAAACACAATGGTCAACAGAAACTGAAAAGAGGACAGAATTTTTTTTTAATTTTTATTTTACAGTTTCATGTAGCATTCCATTACTGAGGGAAGCTAAGGCGGTAATCGGGAAACAGGAACTGAAGCAGAGGCCATGGAAGAACACTTCTTATTGAATTGCTTTCTACAATTTGCTTAGCCTGCTTTTTTATAGCACAGGACCATCTTCCCAGTGGTGATATTATCTACAGCAGGATGGGGCTGCCCATATAAAACACAAGAAAACACTCTACAGGCATGCCCACAGGACGGACAATCTGATGGAGTCAGTATCTAAGTTGAGTTTCCTTTTACCCAGGTGATTCTAGTTTGTCTTAGGTTGATAAAAACTAACCGGCACAGGGGTGAGCTACCCTGTTGAGGTATTCTAGCTCATGCTGAACAAGTTTCAGGTTAGGGCAAATCTGGCCTGGGGTTGTTATCTAATGCTGGAACCATGACAATCCTCACTAATAATGCATTGTCTGCAAACCTGGACTTGGGGTGTCATCTAGATCTGAACTATGAGATCGAACTGTCAGAGAAAGCAGGCAACTTGAGTAGACTTTCTGCAATGGAAGAAACATGGAGATGGGAATAAACATCCAATGTTCAATTCTGGGAGGATTTTGCACACAAAGAATTTTTAGGAAACTATGTCATCACCCAGTGGTAAAATTGAGGCACCAAAAACTGACCAGATGATAGCCAGTATGGCTGGTCTTGGCTGGAGAGTTGTAAAACAGACTTTCTAAAAAAGTTATTTGAATTTTCTCTTTCATAGCACCTCTCTGGGGGGCTTTAACTGGAAAGGGGGCAGGAAATCCAGAAAAAGTGGAGGAAGAAGTAAGGGATAAATAGCACTAAAGATGCTTGAACACACACACATACACACACACACGTTCAAGCGCGCGTGCACACACACACACTCACACGTTATACCATTAGGGATAATGATATTTTGCCTATGAGCCATAGACTTCCTAATAAATATTCCTAGTACTTGGCATGAGAAACCTTCTCTCAAGTTGTTGGTCCGAAGAGACTCCCAAAACAATGTAAGACTATGCTATTGAAGGTAAGCTTCTATTGCTGACGACACCATGCACCTTGGACTCAGGGAATTTGACCTAGAACAAACTAGAAAACAATCTTCCTAATGACTAACATTCATTGTACTGCAAAGGGTATGCAAACTGCCAAGGGAAGAAAGTAGTCATATGTGGTGGGATTGTTCTCTGTATCATTCTATAAATAAATGAGCTGTTTTGACTTGTGTGGAACACCATAGAAATGGGTGGAGGAACCAGAGGAGAGAGGTAGAAGGAGGGTGGAGTCACAGAGGGTCTATCCAGCCACCAAAGAAGAAGCATGTATGACCCAGATGAGCTGGGCCATGTCATGGGCCATGTGGCAGATAGATTAATTAAAATGAATTGAATTAAGATGAAAGAGCTAGCTAGTAATGTGCCTGAGACATAAGCCAAACAGCTTAAAATTAATATAAGCATCTGAGTCTTTGGAGGGTAAAAGCCACCGTGGGCAGGTCAGACCACTGGCCCACATAGGGTCAGAAATCATATCCAACAGTCTTATCCAGGTGTGGCATCTATGGAACACAACAATGACCATCATGGCAAGATATACCTAAAGGTGCAATAGTGGCACTTATATCTTGGACTATAGGCAAACTTTTATTTTCCACCCACCAGTTCTCAAATAACTGATTTGGAGACTTAATATTAGTTATAAATGTTCGGCTAATAGCTCAGGCTTGTTGCTATCACATTCATAAATTAATCCATATTTCTTATCTATGCTCTACCACATAGCTCATGGCTTGCTACCACATTTTCTATACATCCTGCTTTCTCTGTGTCTTCTGAAATTTCAATGACTCTATCCTTCTTTATCCTAGCAGGTGTACCTTAGCTTAGTGTATGGTGGTAGTGTCTGGTGGCTGGCTCTTCCTATAGGCAGATGGTAGGAGATGCCTTTCTGTATCACTACCCATGTATGAGATTGTGGGAACCTATGAAGATGCTTATCTCATGGCATGCTGGCAAGGATCAGTCTGGCAACTCAAATCAGCAGGCAGTGGCTGGTAGATGCATGTTTCCTTAGTAATTGGCAGGAAAGACTCAAGAGGGAAGCTGAGCCTGGCTCTATTTCCATGTGTCCAGAAACCTTTCTTAAGCTCTCTTGGGTTTTATGTGGATGTAGGTGCCAAACATTTGAACATTATTTGTAGGTGGACTTTTCTTTCCCACCTGCCAATTCCCAAATCACAGAGACTTACTTATAAATGTTGGCCAATAGCTTGTTGATAGCTAACCTTTAAACTAACCCATATTTTTTTTATCTACCCTCTGCCTTGTGGTTCAAGGCTTGTTATCTCATTTTCTACCTATCCTGCTTTCTCTGTGCCCTCTGCGTGTCCTCTGACTCCACCCTTCTTTATCCCAGCATCCTTAGTTTGGTTGCTCCACCTATACTTCCTGCTTGGGTAGCAGCCAGTCATTTTTTATTAAACCAATTTGAGTGACAAATCTTTATAGTATACAAATGGATTATTCCACAGCATTTGAGTTAACCAATAACTATTTAATTGGACTCAATTCCTAGCAAATAGGAGGATCTCATGCCTATTACTTTAAAACTAGCTAAAAATATCTGGCTAGTGAGGTCATGAATCTTAGAGGAGAACATATTTCTAATTTCCTAAAGTGGTATAAATTCTAACTGCATTCTAAATATTGATCCTTATTCTCACAGATAAACATCAGATAAGCATATTTTACATTGGTTACAGATCATTACAAAATGCCACACTGATCAAAATGAAGAGACTGTGAAGGGCTCAGCCCCAAGTGATACATCTACAACACAGCTCTAATACTCAAGGTTTAGGGAACATTGTGGGAGAGAATGTAGGAAGATATTAAGAGCCAGAGAACCAAGAAGTCTGTTGTGAGATTGTGCATTCTAGCTATGACATGAAAGCTACACCCATGAATCTTAACAACATAGATACCTAAACAAGGCATAAGAAATTCCAGCATCAGTTGACATCTGTCTAATTTAGGGTTTCTATTGCTATGATGAAATACCATAACCAAAAGTAAGTTGGGGAGGAAAGGGTTTATTTGGTTTACACTTCCATTTCGTAGTTCATCACTGAGGGGATTCAGGACAGGAATTCAAGGAGAGCAGGAACCAGGAGACAGGAGTTGATGCAGAGGTCATGGAGGGATGCTACTTGGTGGCTTACTCAGCCTGTTCTCCTGGGTTTTCCTATAGAACCCAGGACCACCCGTCTGAGGATAACACCATTTACTATGAGCTGGGCCCTCCCCTGCTAAGGAATATTTGTTTACACTGTGAAGATGTGTCTTTGCCAAAGTACCTTCTGATTAGCTTAATAGAGAGCTGAATGGCCAGCAACTAGGCAAGAAGAGGTTAGGCAGGACTTTAGGAAACAGAGAAGATGCCTGGAAAGAAAGAAGGTAGAGTCAGCAGCCAGATGCAGAGAAAAGGGGATTGACAGTAGAGAGAGGTGACATAATGAGTCACGTGACAAAACACAGATTTAAAAGTATGGATTAATTTAAGTTATAAAAACTACTTAGGAATAAGCATAAGCTAAGGCCATGCTTTAATAATTAACAATAAGTCTTCTGGTCTCTATTTATGAGCTGGCGTCCCAAAGAAAAATATTGTTATAACCCCCCCATTAATCACTAATTAAAAAATACTTTACAGATTTTATGCAATCATTTTCTCAATTGAAGTTTCCTCTTTTCAGATAACTCTTGCTTATATCAAGTTGATATAAGATTAGCTAGCAGAACATTCCAAGCTAAATGGAGGGATTCTCACTGGCCTGTCATGATATACTGTATATCAAATAAAGTTTGCCTGAGAAATCAGAGGACAGAGCCAGCTACAGAGTTAACCATAGAGGTCAGGCAGTGATGACTCACATCTTTAATCTTAGCACTTGGTAGGCAGAGGCAGAGGCAGAGATGCATCTGGATCTCTGTTAGTTCAAGGCCACACTGGGATACATGAGATTAATCCAGTCTAAAAGAGAAACAGAGCTAGGATATGGCAGCACACACCTTCAATCCTAGCACTTGGGAACCAATGCCTTTGTACCTAGTACAAGAGAAACACTCATGCCTTCAATCTCAACACTAGAAATTTTGAGAAAGGAAGTGATATGATTGGGCAGGGAAAGGAATATAAGAAGGGAGGAGACAAGAGTTGGGTCCTCCCATTTCTGCCTTTTGGTTCCCTTTGATTCTCCTATGCAGTCTGAGGATTCCTGGAGACAGGATCTTCCCCTTTCATCTGAGGAGTTGGCAAGGTAAGAAGTGGCTGTGGCTTGTTCCTCTGTCTCTCTGATCTTCTAACATTTACCCCAATAATGGCTCCACTCCTAGATGAAGATCTATGGACAATTAATGATTGTGGAGAGAGGGAGAATTATTCCTCTCCAGGGATGAGCCCTGTTGATTCAGAAGGCAATGCTGAGTGTATGTGAGTGATATGACAACACCGGGTTATGTGAGTGATGTAATTATAAATTAATTAAAATTTCAAGCAATGAGAAAGTTGCTAATCTAGAAGAAAGCACAGAGACGATTCTTATAAAGGACCAGGGCTTATTCAGCTTCCAATGTAAAAGCAGCACTGCTCTGTTTTTCTCATTCTTATAACAAATGCTGGTGCTCTGTCTGAGGTACAGAGCATCATTTAAGGTAAAGGTTGAGGGTGTGGTCATCAGAACAGGTCTAAAGAGTATGTTAACCCAAGTGTGAGTATGAGTTGTAGATCTGAACTGCAGGTGAGTAAAATATAATTACAACAAGTCTCAGTAGGTAAAAATTATGTGTGTGTCTGTTGTACTTGCGTGCTTAATTGTGAAGGAGCTCATAGAAGTCAGATATCACAGTAAAAACCCGCCACCAAGAGGTATGTTTTAAATAAGGTTTATTTTGTTAGAATCACTTACAAAAGGAGGTTTTAGCAATGTGCCAAGCCGCCGTACCGACCCGCAACCTCGCCGCCAGCGACCGGAAACCCCGCCTCTCCCTCAGCGCTCCACTTCCATCTCCGCAGGTGCCGTCTCAGAGACCATGCCCCTCCCAGCCCTGCGCTCCGCTGAACCCCCACACCTGTACAATCCATGATTTCCCGCTACATCTCCCCGTTTTGTCTAAATAGGAAGGTTCTAAACTAGGTATAAAACTACATACTACAGGGATCATCATAAGACAGTGTCTGGGAAAGAAGGTACTAACATAAGTGAGGTCAAACTACCGCTAACAAACAACAACTACAAAGTGCAAGTTAATATCTAAAATGTTGATACGAGAAAATGCACAGGGATTGCTTTAAGGCTGTTTATCCTAAATAATAGAGTTCTAAGACTTGAGTGTCTTTGCTGGAATGTGAAGTAATAACAACCTCAACTATCTAATCTTCAACACCGTCAAGACCTGAGAAGGAAAATATATACCTAAAGTTGGAAGCATGAAGTAACTTCCAGAATCTAGGAGAAGACAACGACA